>BMAV01024974.1:272977-290413 GCA_019973955.1 Trichonephila inaurata madagascariensis | reverse complement strand
AGCGTTTTTTTACAAATCATTGACAGAAACCTTAACTTCTAAGTTTCAGTTTTAGACTTTTTTAACTAGCTTTAAAATTTTTACCTTTCATTACACAAATGTAAAGAAAATATTAAAAAGTAGCGAAAGATTTCAGTGACATTTTGTTTGAAAATAAAGAAGTGGGTACATGTTTAAAAAAAATTTGGTCAAATAATAGCAGTGATTTTTTCCCAAATTTTTCATGCCATTGACTAAAATATCTCTGCTTATTTTGAAAAACTTGCTGATGGTGACACGTTTCAAAACCGATTCTTTTTTTATATAATTCCAGTTTTTCTTTGAATCAAAAATATACGCTTTTCTATATCCCACTCGAAGTTTCAGTGCCATATATTCTATGAATCCTTTACAAAAAATTCTTTTAAAGCTTAAAATAAATTCTTATAAAAAAAGAAGAGCAAGAAATATGTATTTTTAAGACACTATCCTTTAAATAATATAAATATCACGTATGATGAATGGCTTTGAGGAAATATGAAATTCAGATTTATTTTAGGATAGTCGTATGCATCTCTTTGTGTGTGAAGAGTTGTTACGAAATTTATCTGTAACATTACAGAAGTTGTCAAAAAAAAGTCAGAAAACTTATTTTAAAGCAATTTGATGTAAATTTGAAAGAAAATCTTCGAATAATAACATGAATTCTTTTGAATTGAAAAATAAATATACATTTGTAAATTTAGGAACTTCTAATACTTTTTAATATGGAAAATATCTGTAATTGAAGAGAAGTAATAGTAGTAGAAGTTGTGAATAAATAAAAAAGTAATTTTTTTTGCTAAAAATTTCGTAAATTCATGCCAAAGATTAAAAAATATCCAATTAAGCAATATTTTTTTATTTTATTTGCTGTCGCATTTAACTAGAAAAGATTTTGCTATAATATATATATTTTTGAAATTATAATGAATGTCCGATTTTCAATTTAAAAGAGATATTTGTGAAGTTTTGCTTTGTTTTAAAAAGATGTAACAAATATTTGTTTTTAAATTTTTTTAACAAAATATATATTTTCAAGCTTTGAATTTAAGTTTATATATATATATATACATATATTCAATATTCTATGTATGTATAATTATTAATAAATTCATATTTTTTTTTCAAAGCAAATTTAGAGATACTTCAGGTGAAGTGTTATTTCGAGTTGCTGAACAATAAATAACGTTTATTGAAAATAACCATTCATAAAAGTAAAGATACCCTAAACTTATATGTAAGATTTGTAAATTATATCTCTTTAAATATAGCTTTTACTATATTTATAATTATTTTTTTTATCAAAACAATTTTACTACATTATTGATAACATTATTTATGCATTTTATTTATACTCTATCATATAACATCAACTATTTAAATGCACGAGTTACTTCTCATGAATATTAGGCAAATAAATTTGTTACTATATACTCTGAAAAAGCCAAACGATTATGAACACCTACTCCATAACATGTTGCACCACTTTCTACTTGTAAGACAGCTACAAGTCGCCTTGGCATGGATGCCAGACATTCTTGATAGATGACTGAAGACAGGTTGTACCAAATGTCTTAGCAATGGTCACGTAAAATCGAGATATTCTGACATGCATATGTTTTATCTCTGAGCTGCCTTTCTATGAGAGCCCAGATGTGCTCTATCAGATTAAGAACCACCTAGTTAGGTGGCCAGGACATTAACTGAAATTGATCTTTATGCTCCTCGAACTATTCTAACACAAATATAGCCTTCTGATGTGGGACGTTGTCGTACTGGAAGATTCCATTTCCAGTTATGAAAATAGACTCCATTTAAGGGTGCAACTGATCCGAAATTATGCTCAGATAGTCTACAACTTCCACGGTCCCTTATACCATAACTAAGATCCCAAAATGACCAATGAAAACGTTCTCCAAAGCATAATACCTCCATCAACAATTTGAGTATTGGAAGAGAGCAACTGTAGGGCAATGAAAGACCCTGACACAACCATTGATGTGATGGATGAGAAAAAAAGTTATTCATTCTACTGGAAAACTCTCTTCTACTTATTTAGGGTCAAGTCTCATTGTTTCTGAGCCGACTGTAGACGTAGTTGGTAATGACACTTGGTCAACAGCGACCCACGAGAGGGACGTCTTCTTCGCAGTTCTATATCCAACAATGTCCGCTGAACTGTATGTTCCAAAACACTTGTACTTGGACCTGCATTGTATTGGGCTGTCAGCTGAGCAACTCACGGGAGCCATTTTTGCTTTACCAAGCAGGGTATTTTCCGACGTACTTTTTCTTTTATGACGCGTGAACGTCTAACAGCTAGGTATCTACTGCTGGTTCCATCGTCATTTATCTACTTTACATAAATATTAAAAACAGCAGATCACGAACAACCTATCAGTCATGCTGTATCGGAGTTACTCGTTCCGAGTCTTCAGGCTATTACGATCTACCCTCTTTCAAATTCGTTTAGACCGCCTTTTCCTCTCACTCACAAAAGTAAGTGCAAGAATGATAGCTTTCCTTTACAGCAGTAGTTAATTACTAGTCTTTCTTTTTTTTAATCACGTGGGTTCAACGTCATCCAGAAGAGTTTATTAAAAAATGTTGAGATTTTTTCATAATGTTTTGACTCGATGTTGTACATGCCATGTCTTTACTGAAACATATTACTGCGACACTTTTATCTGGTTGCAGTAGATAAATGAATGAGACCATATTTTTAATTTACTTCCACATTTTACTCATGAACACCAAGCAAAAAACGAAAAACAACACAAACTTACACAGACAATTGACAAAAGCGTTCTTTTTAACGCATTCGAGAGATCTCAGATTTTGTACCTTTCTCTAACGGAAGCTTCTGTGATGTTCCATCTCATATTTAATACGCCGATTGGTCAAAATCGGTGACTGAAGCAATATTGCATCAACTCACTTTGAAATGTGCCACCGTGGCAGTTTTGGAAGAAATAAAGTTGTGGTTAAAATAGTATTTATGGTTAGGCATTAACGTATAAAACATTTTATAATTACATGTCTTGAAGGATTCAAGACTACCATAAGTTAAAAAAATATATCGGAAGAAAACTTAAATGGATAAATACGATTTTCAAAGGAAAAGTATTTCACGTATTTATAATATTCTTTTTCCCTAACAAAAAGTTTGTTTAAAAAATCTCCAAGTTATTAGATCATTTCCTTATGAAAAGTATCCACTGTCTAGAAACACGCATGAAATGCAGATTTGATATATGTATTCTTTTTCTTCTTACTTAAAAAGAGTTGCTTTTTCACGTATTCTCTTTGCACAGTGTCATCGAAATATTTCTTTCAGAAACGATCTGTTTTACATCTAAGAAGAGATAAATTTGTAGATGTAAACTATAAGTCATAAGAACAAACTTCCTTTTTCTACCAGGATAAATAAAAAAAACCCGGAGAGATCTGAAGTGACAAAACAGAATAATAGATCTGAAAAAATATGGTTGCCGAAGGTTGAAACTTTTAAATCTCTGGGGATCTATTGCGCCATTACTCATCTTCCCTCTCTTGGCGACAAAAATCTAAATATTCCAATTTCTTCTTCAAGCAATTTAAGACTGTATGCTTAAAATTCAAAATAATATATATTTCGATTTTTTTTTTAAAATTTCCTGAAGTTATGTTTAGATAAACTTACTAAATCTAAGCCGTTGGCTTTCTTTTATTTAACAAAAAAAAATCAACGCTCTTGATTTCAAGTGCTTGAAGTATACAGCTTGGATTAAATCTATATTGAGCGAATTCGATTTTAATTTAATTTTGAAGTTTTAAATTAGATGTAATATTATAAGCATGATTTTACATATTCTAAATAAAAATTAGTAAATATGTAGTTCTGAATCACATGTTACATATTATGACAATACTTCAATGACTGAAAGATAAATTTTCTGTTGTATTTGAATAACGTTTAAATGATTAAAATTTCTTTAAGTCAAATTATTTAGTAAGAAATAAATTTATTTTTATTAAATTGATTTGAATAATACCTAAAAGATTAATTTCAGTTCGAAAAAAAAAAATGCCATGCAAAATAAAATTCGAGCTTTAAAAGATTAAATTAATTCTGTGTATGATTTATTTATGAATCTTCTCTTTTTAAGTTTTTATGTAAATGCATGCAATGATTATTAAAAAAAATTAGATGATTATTCAAGAACATATATTTTAATTAATTTAAGCATACATTTACATACTTCTTCTTGATTAAATGAACTTTTTTGGAGTGTAAATAAAATATAACTCAGCATGATGAAAATAAAGAAATCTTAATTTAATTCGTTTCTTAGTTAAGTACTAATTATTAAAAATATCGCTTTTATTTTAAAGTTTAACTTAACTGTAAATTTAAGAGATTTTTATGTTTTTACTTTTTGGATATGTTTACTTTGGATCTTTAAAAATTAATCTCTTTTATATATATGATCAATGTTGAAGCAAATTAGTTTCTTTTTTATGTACGTGTATTTTTTGGGTACTTAAAATTATTAACCATCATTGTGCCCATATATTTATCAATTGTTTAAAGTATGAAAAAATGATGAATTCTCAAAATTCCAGATGTGAGGTAAAATTTTATTTATTTTATGAGCCATTTTAGCAACATTTCAAAACGCTTCATTTAATTCATTATAATGTGAAAAGTTGCCCAACCGGTATAGTGATTTGCGACGCTGATTGCGGTGCCTTAGGGACTGGGTTCGAATCCCGGAGAAGACATGTATGTTTGTAAATATACAGTGCCTTTGCGGCATGGGGGTACTCTAAATAGCCGTCGAGCCACAAGTCATCTCGTGTGGTTGGTGGAAGAGAAGGAGAGGTGGGAGGCCACTGTCCACCCCCAGGGTTTAATCCCTCTAAATTGCGGTGGAACCGAGCGAAATCATATTGTCGCCTGCATGGTGCTCAAAGCTAAGGCTAATAACAGGCGTAAAAATTCTAGCCCTTAGCCGCGATGAATTTCGCGAGCCTCGATCTGACTTCGTCATGCAGGTGGCATTAGTTACAACATAACATGAAAAAAATACATAACTTCAATTCAATTTTCATCGAAATTTGTGTTAATAATTTTTATTTAATAGTTAAAAGTTAAGAAAATTCGAAAAATTAATTTTTAAAATCTTATTTTTTTGTTAAATGATAGTTTAGAGACTTGGTATTTATATTAACTACAAATATATAGCGCAAATTGGTTAAAAAAGGTATTACCGTACTGAAGATATTATAATTTTTCTTACGAATACAGATTAAAGTAGTGATCATAAACTAAAAACGATTTATAATTTCTTATTTCTGGAGAATGTATCCGAATTATTTAATTTTTGTTTTGAATTTAGTTAGAAAAAGTTGCATTTCGTCTGTTTTAACTTTATGTAATATTATTCGTACAATCATTACCCAATGATTTTTTTAAAAAAAATTAATTTATTATATTTTTTTATAAATTAATTGAATATATAACTACCTACCTACACAGTTTTTATTTCAAGGTAATTTTTAGAAATGTTAAACCTTTAAATAAATTCTCTCTCTCTCTAGAGTTTCTTAAAATTTTTTTTAGAAATTTAAGAAGAATCTATGGTTAAAATAACAAACGTTGTATCTAAGGTTTGCATTCGCATGTACAATTGTTAGCACTTTATAGCCATATATATACTGGAAATATATGAATCCCACTTTTCAGTTCTTTTTATGAATAAAATTTACTTATTAAGGATGAAAGTTTCTATTTAGCGCTATTCAAGAGTTAATTTTACTGGAAGAACTGAAGCGAGTTGAGTTGAAATGAAGATTATCGTCGGAAGTAAAAATTTCTTTTTCATTTCCTCCACTGTTTCGAAAATCGTTTGTAGAATTCAAATCAATTCAAACATTTAAGAGCGGAAATAAAAAATTTTGAATTTTTTTTAGATTTTTTTTTATTCTTCGGATTCTTTTCTTCGCGAAATGAAATGTTGCGACGAACAATTCATTTAATTGTTTTACAATTTTTTGTTCCTTTTCTTACTTCTTCATTTCTCTTTTTAATTGTAATCTTTTTTCTACTTCGAATGTTTCTGAAAGTTCTTTAGAATACAGCTAGGGATGAGAAGTTATGTACATAAGGGATTTTTATCGATGGAATAGCTCTTCTATTTTCTAATTCATTTCACTTCATTTCTTGACAGGTTTTACTTGTTTCTTGGCGATAGCAAAGTAAGATTTCGAAAGTTTGCCAACAGTGCAGAAAATAATCTTCGTTTTATTCCTCAACTTGATTTCTTTTTTTGCAACATGAAAATGTAGCACAAAAATTGAGATGCAAATATTCTACTCGGAATTGATGGATTTTTTTTTTTTTTTTTTTTGTTCTTTAGCAATAAAAGAAGAAACACTTCGTTTAATTTTCTTACTAGGGAATGATATTTGAATTATTTGTTTTCTCATTCTATAAGAATCATAAAATCTATACGTAAAAAGAAACAAACAAGTTAGAATTTTTAAAGTACAGTAAAATCAGGCATATAACGTGCACCTTTGACTCAAAAAATAAGACCGAAATTTACGGGTGCACGTTATACGCCACGTATAAAAATAATAGCTTTAAAAATAATTAGAGAGATATTCATAAAAAAAAAATTAGGCTTTTACGTATACCGAAACACTGTTTATTTATGGTATCCGACTACGTTCGGAACCGTGATTTAAAAAAAACGCATAAATGGATAATTTTCATGATATTTAATGTCACTTAGATTGGAATACATGTATAAAATTGTTTAAAGAACATTTTG
Organism: Trichonephila inaurata madagascariensis; assembly: GCA_019973955.1. Classification (NCBI taxonomy): domain Eukaryota; kingdom Metazoa; phylum Arthropoda; class Arachnida; order Araneae; family Nephilidae; genus Trichonephila; species Trichonephila inaurata. The sequence goes on along the minus strand of BMAV01024974.1, from coordinate 283,574 downwards.
ACAAAAAAAATTTTTAAATACAATATTTCGGCAAAAAATTAACTTAGAATAACCTTTTTTTTAAATGTTCTCCTTTTGTGAAAAAATCTTCTATTATAATAATATTTTGCCTGTATATAGCTCACACCTCTGTACAGAGGCTCAATTATGATTTTTGAAAAATTCACATTATGTTCAGAGTTACAGCCAATTGAAATAATTATTGGCATTTTTTTCTTAAAATTTCTCCCCTCTGTTGACGTAAAACATGGATAAACCCATTTCTAAGTTATATATTTCAAACATTCTAGTTGAGCCTCTGTTCAGAGGTCTAAGCTATATGCAGACAAAATATTATTATAATAGAAGCATTTTTCGCTAAAGGAGAACATTTTGAAAATGGGTCATTCTATGTTCATTTTTTGTCAAAATATTGTACTTAAATAACTTTTTATTGTAATGCTATTCTTAAAACAATTTTATATACATTTCCTAATCTAAGTGACACTAAATATCATAAATATTATCCATTTATACACTTTTGCAAAATCACGGTTCCGAACGTAGTTGGATACCTTAAAAGAAATGACATTCCCTATGAACTTTAAGGTTTGTAGAGTACTAGAACTGTACTATTTTATCTAAAGCTTGGTATATTTTCTCAAATAAATGAGTTCAAAGCCTAAGAAAACTGCATACTTACATTTAAGGTTTCTTCGTATAAGAAAGGGGGTGCACATTATACAGAGAATGTATCTTAAAACTAAAAAATGTAGCATGAACGTATAAATAGTGTCATACGCCGAATTTTACGGTATATACTTTTTAAATATACATTTTTTTATATATCATTCACCAATTTTTAAAATAAACTTTAAGATCCTAAAGCAGAGGTGGGAAACCTCTTTACCATTAGAGGTAGCTTACAAATTAGTTGTAATAAAGGCCACATAGGTTGATGTACCTATAAATGCGACTTTCATGATATTATTATAGTTTTTGTATAGATTTAACAATTTTTTGTCCATTATATACATAAATATAAAAAAGTTAAATTATTATTTATTTATTATTTGACATAAAAAGTTACCTTATGAAATATTCTTGTATTCACATATAAGGGTAAAACCTGTTATCACACATTCATCAAAGATTATTGTTTTTCTATTAATTTATTAAATTCATAAATGTTGTTGTAACTTTCCATTTTTCACTGTTGGTATTTTTATTTATGTAAGTATATATATATATATATATTTGGATCAAACTTCATTACTAAAGTTTTAATTGTACCTCTGCATGAGCATGTGTGGTATTGTTGCCATGTTACATTATGTGGCGTTCTAACATTTGAAATATACACTTGGCTATTCCCACGAGCAGTCATTGAAACATACATATATTCAAGCCGTTCTTTATTTAATTCCATTGATTTGCAAACTGTTGTAATCTATATAGTTAAATATTAATTAATAGAAGTGCTAGCTTTTATGAAGACCGCACAATAAACACACGGAAGTCGTGGGCTGCCTAAAGGCATGCGATTTTTGTATTCTGTTTGAATATATAGACATATAATAATTTACTTAATTTTTCTTTCCTTGGTATTGAGCTTTCCAAGACTTCGCGTGATAATTTTTATTTTCCCCGCCTAATAGGGAATAACTACTACTGTATCTCCTCCAAAACTGAAAAAGTTAGCTTTTTTTAAACAAGATGATACAATCTTGCATCACCTACTTATTCGAACCAATTATAAAAACCTTTACTGGAATTCTTAGGATTCAAGAAACTTTAGACTGAGCAAAACTGTATAATATTGAGGTCTCAGGAGGGAATAATGAATGCTTTTGTGAACGTCCCATAAACCACTCGCGTTTTTTTTTTTTTTTTTTTTCGTGTTGCTTCTTGGCTTATGTCTGGCTTACGTTTTTTACGCAACTAAATATAAATTAACAAGATATTTCCTCCTCAATTGTTCCAGAATTGCAATAACCTGAGATCACCTTAATACCAAATTGAAAATTTCTAACTGTTACACTTGTTTGATTGATTGAAAATGTATCACTCGAACAAAGAATTATGCCTATCAGTATTCAAATATTATTATATAAAGTGCTTTAAAGTTCTTTTTTCCCCTAGCTGCTTACAGTATTGTAAAAATTCAAAACCAAACAGAAGATATAAAATTTGAAATAATGATATGAATGCAATCAAATAATTTTCTTCTTAGAAAACATTAGGATTTTGCTTATTATTATTTAGCTTATTTCATTACATAAAATAAAAGTTTCTGTAGATTTAATTTCTTTAGATAATTTTCTAGAACTGAAACTTAAACACTAATAATTATAAACGATATTTTGAGTTATTTTAATAAGTTAATAAGTTTAATTTAAATAAATAAAACATCTTTTAATTTAAGTTATTTAACTTGGAAAAAAAATATGAGAAGATTTTGTCTGCATTTTATAAGGAAAAGCTTTGAATAAATGCATGAACTAACTTATAATCATTTATAAAGGTATTTAATATATATCGAATATAAATCACTAGATATAAATAACATCTTATACCAAACAGTATTTTAATGTAGCATTCATTGCTACAAATTCAACAACAAACAATTCTCGAAAGCTTGCACAAACAGAATTAATATCACCAAAATATACCATTTCCATTTTTAAAAGGAATTCCCATGCTCTCATTATCGGAAATAAAGAATAATTGTTTTCCAAATCCAAATTTTTAAGAATTAATAATACATCACAGTACCCTACTTCGTTTCCATTTCCTTACATATTGAAACATTTTCAAAGAGCATTGATCACTAATACTCATACATAATTAATAAATAAATGATCCTTTCGTTCTACCGAAGCTCAGTTCCTGTAACAAAATTTTGCCTTCTGTAAGACTCTTTTGCTGAATCCTTACGAATTTAATACTGTCTCTCATTAGTATATCGGTGGTAGATACTGTTATAATAAGCGACATCACGACATGTAAAGAATGAGCGGTGGAGGATAATGCTATTGATGGGGCAAAAGTGCATTAAATACCAAGACAAACTGTTTTGATCTGCCTTCGAAGCATTCTTGGGTTATAGGCCATTAAAGTTTCATTTGCTCTTTGGTGACACGAAGACGCTACGTTCTTATGGGTTGTTAGAAATAACAGACCTATCATTGACTAGGTTTGGGGGATGTTAACTAATTACCAAAAACTTTTGTTATCAGTGGGAAATGCGTATTAACCCTTATGCGTATTAACCCCGACGATACTTATAAGTACCACTCACTTTAAAATTACACAGAATAACCATTTTTACGAATACTCTGACGATACTTAGCAGGAAAATTCTTTTAAATCCACTCTTCCGAGATATGTGGCAGCAAGGGTTCTATGATAAGTGTTTTAGCGGGGAAGGCGAAAATAGTTTTAAAGCAGAAATTGCGTTTTCAGCTGACGGCGTTTTCAGTGCACTGAGAAGATTGTCATTTTTGTTCCGAGCAAATAGTTAATGTCAAAAGGTAAGTGTTTTATTTTTTTTATTTTTTCGTGTTAATATGAAGACCTTAGAAAACCATTTGATTATTTATTTTAAGTGAACAGTGTACATAATTAATTTTACAGTCGATTATCTGTAATTAATTAATTAGCTCTAACGGATTAAATTTCCCAAAGTTGAGTATTTTTTTTAGGTATATTTTTCTACGTGTAGTGATTCAAAAGAAATATCGCATGAAAAAACTGCACTAAATCATAATGCAATAGATAAAGGGTTAATGGATTTCATATCTGATATTAGTTTTTCATAAAATTCTATGGATATGTTTACCTGGAACAACCAGATGTGGATTTAATGATGGGCTCACCAGGAGAACCCCTTAGGATCACGACTTTTGAAAGGCTACTCAAAACCCAAACTTTCTACTTTTATTTATTGACAGTATGTTTAATGTAAGACGAGATATACTGGGTGCATTGGAAAGTCGCTTTAACCTGAAAATATTTTCAAACGGAAAGAGCCACAGCTATATAAATGAAGTCACGGTATAGTAAAGCGACTATGCCCAACTCAGGGGTGTAGCTACCACCGTATCAATGATACGGGCCCCGAAGCTTCAGGGGCCCCAAAATGTGCAAGAATAAATCATAAAATGATGAGAGCCCACCAAAATGGGCTTCCAAGGGATTTTTATACTGGGCCCACTCAGGATTAGGTGGCCCAATCGAATGCAAACAGTAGCAATCCTCCTAGCGGTGAAATTTGGAAAATAGACATTGCAAATCGAAAACGAAGAGAGATAGAGTAAAATTTCCAGTTAGAATATTTTAGAACATCATTTAATTATTACGAAATGACATTTCGTTGGCACGGATAGGATAAACTGTCGCCTGTATACCCAAAAATGTTAGGAATTAATACACACCATTTTGTGCACATTTTTTAAAGGAATAGCTATAATATGACGAAATAATCACAATTTGTTGCATAAAATTAATGATTACATAATCATTTATGTAAATTCAATAGATGCTAAGAAAATTTGTAATTCAAGATAAAACGAGGTATTCTAAACTTTATATTTATAGTTAGCGTGAATTGACGCCAAAACTTAAAGATTTCTGTTATACAGAAGGCCAATTTTACAGGAGAATTACTAATTTATTTAAATAAATTTTTGTACGTTAGTTTTTAGTAAATTTTGTATGCGAATGGCTCTATTATATTTAAAAAGATATTTATCTTTGAAAGCATGCATAAAAAATTGACGTTTTTTTTATCCATAATCCATAAATAAAATGAAACTGAAACTGGAAGGAGTTAATTGATTTTTTCACGTATTGTTTAATTAATAACACCTTTGTAAAATATAAGGGGTAATATAAAATTACTTAAGTGAATTTTCACTTTTTTATGTTTTTCATTCATGAATGTTTAGAACTAAATGAAAACACATTTAATATTTTAATACACACACCCACTTATATATATATATATATACAGTGTTAAGTAGAGAGATACGAGGTATTTTAAGCGACGATATCTCAAGATCGATATTGTTATTTCAATGATCTCTGTACAGACACAAACCTACTCTTTAATTTATTCTAACACTATCTATTTAAATCAATTAAACTTTACAAATTCAGTTTGCTTTAACAAGAACACGGACAGTTGCCATGAGAAACTATTATTGCTGTATCTATTAACGCTTTCATAGGAAACGTAGCTCTGGAATTTAGCTTCCTATCTCTGTATTTGCTTAAATTGTATATTTATAAGAATTTGCAATCAGTCACACTTCAATGCCTAAAGTTGATTCTGTACTAGCAAATGCTTTTAACATGTTTCCTACAAGATTGTCCAATCAAACAAGGTAGAATACCAACGGATTCTTAGACCATTGACGTAAACTTTGGTACACCTTTGCTATAAGTTTAAATATTTAATTCGTGCAATGTGAAAACTCGTAACTCCTAGGGACTCAGAAAAGTAAATTAGTGTTGGTGAGATTTAAGCTTGTTTTGAAACACGGATTCACGTTCGTGAATTAAGATGTAATGCATATTGTCAAAACTTTTAAATTTCATTATCTAATTGATTTTGATTAATAATTAGCTGTAGTATTCGATTCAAATTTCGACAGATAAACAATCTTATTTTTGCATTTGAAATCTTAACAATGAATTAAATTAGTTTAGGAATCATGATGCTTCTAAACAGTCCATATATATATGTAATTTATGTAATTATATCACATTTATGCACAGTTAATAAGATTGAGTTTAATTTAACTTAGATAATTTAGCAAGATATTTGAGTAATTCCAATTTTTATGTGGAACTTAATACTTTATTTCGATTATTCATTAATAGAAAGCTCTACTGACAAAGATAATTTATCTTGATTACTTGATTAAAAGTTTTAAAAAATAATTGCTACTTTGTTCTGTACCAAATGCCATAATATTACTATATTAAGTTAAAAATAAGTGTGGCTTTACTGGATTATAAATGCTCCAATTCGATCATAGTATCATACAACTATCATATTGCGGCCTTATTTTAAATACTTTAATATAATATACCTTTGCAACGGTAGCTACATAAGCCAGTAACAGCCTCCGGACAGGGGTGATCACTTTTGTCTAGTGGCCATGTTACCCGGCATCGGATTCATAGGTCGCGGGTTCTAACTACACACCTTAATACAGACTACCTTAATGAGACAGTTGAAAATGCGACTACAATTATGAAACAAGTGTTGTTTTATTGGCAGTGGCGTAACGGAGAACATTTGGGCCTCCTGCAAAGTCAGGTTTTGGGCCCCATTGGATTTTACAAAGGGTAGGGACTTGGTGGCAGTCAGGCTTTGGGGCCGCTAAAACCCTAGGCCCCTAATGTGGGGATTGCGGGGTTCTACGTTACGCCACTGCTCATTGCTAAGTTTTTAAATGCAGTATTTGTGCCTTAAAGGATTTTCAAATCAAAGAATTTTGCTATTACTCAATTTATTTGTTTCTGAGTGCAAAATAAGGACACTTTGTAAGTGTGTATTTTTCTCATGGAGATTCTTAAAAATTAAACACATTTGAATAATTTTTAAGCCTTGGTATTGTAATAACCATGAAAACTTTATTCTATCATAAATGCTAGCAAAACTTTAAAAGATTATAACCCAGTGGTGTAACGAAGAATACTAGGGCCCCCTGCAAAGTCAAATTTTAAGCCCTAAACCCAAGTACGTACTTGGCTTCAATTTGGCTTTGGGTCCCTAGAACCCCTGCCCCCCCCCGCAGTGCAGGGGTGTACGTTACGCCACTGTTATAACCCCCTTGCGTACCAGATTGCGCTTTCTAGTATCCCCAAGAATTCCATATTTCTGAGGATACTATGACCTTGACATTATGACTCACATTTCAGTTTTCCTTTTGACGTTCACTTAGGCACACGTTTTTTCGTATTTCATTTTCTCACTTTTCATTTTATTCACTTTCTGAAGTTTGTATAACTATTTTTGTTGTTTATTTTTACTTTTCCTTGCCAATATGGCATCGTCGTTGGATTTCAATGAAAGCGATACTAAATGAGATTATCTGCCGGAAACCGATGAATACGACTTTATACAAGCTGATGCAGATTTATCTATATGTGATGGAGAAGATGAAGAAAGGGAACAAAAATTTCAATACACTCATGTAATGCATATGGAAAAGCTTTCTGTTCCGAAGTACATTTTGAGCAATTTTTCAAAGATTTGTAATTTTAATTCTAGTTTTCCTATTTTTTTAAAATTTTTGTATGCCGGATATTTTGTAACTTAACTTTTGCAGTTTTATACAGTCCCAAGAAAATCTACCTTATAATGTTTCCTGTGCAGGTTACACTGGTTGTACACCTAAATAAGCCATGTATCCACATGAGGTTACAATGGGATTTTGCCCCATACTAGCATGTATCCACTAATGGATACATGGTACACAAGGGGTCAATACTTTGTATACTAAGTGGTTTTTATTGCCCGATTATCATGAATAATAAATATACAGTTAACCAGTGGCGTAATGGAGCTCATTTGCCCCCCCCCCCTTCCTCCTCCCTGCAAAGTTAGGTTTTGGGCCTCCAAGTAGGATTTTACTTGGCGGCAACCAGGCTTTGGGCCCGAAAGAACCCTGCCCGCCTCCCCCCGCAATGCGGGGTTGTAGGGGTGTACGTTACCTCACTGCAGTTAACATCGACAAAGCTTCAGAACTGCCTGTTACAACGGCTTACCACAATCATTGCGGGTTATAAATTTAGAATGAAATACTTGGTCTAAGTTATTTTGGTTTAGAATAAATAACTGTGTATTAACCTAATCACAGCCATTTCTGATTAAGAAACATTAAAAAAAACTTACACCCTCGCAAAAATCAAGCTCTAAATCGCTGCGGGAAGGTCTTCGATAACCAGCTAAATTGAGTGCATAAATTCCAATCTCTCCTTTGACAAGTGACAATAAATCAATCCTGAATTTTTTTATTAAAAAAAATCAAAAACTTCTTCTCGAGTTTAAAACATCATTCATCATAAAATATTGGATAGATCAGAAAGGGAAAAAAAATCATAAACGAAAGAAAGCCAAATATCTTTACCGTCGATTAGAAAATTTGAGACGAGTAGCTTAAGATTTTTTTTATATATACATTTCCTTATCTTATTTTTTTAATTAATTCCTCAATCTCAAACTATGCTGGAGGTTGGAAAAAAAGGGCCAAAAAATTAACAGAAAAAATGGTGTTACGCCTTTTATAATTGATAAAAAAGTTAGAATTAAGAGTTTTAATTCCTTTTCCAATTTTTTTGTGATGTATTATTTTATCTTACTTCATTTTCTTGGGTAAGTTTCTTTTAATGGAGCAAACTGACTCGAAAACTGATATTTTTTTTAAAACTGCCAATTCAGCATGATTTTATTATTTTTTTCGCAATAAAGATATCTCATAATGGTAATAGATCATTTTGATGGATTTTTGACTGTTTTCGAACATTTCAAAAGGGAAATCTTTTTTTAATGAATGCTCTTAACTTAGAGAATTGTGATAAATTATCTTAAGAGTTTGAAACACTGTGAAAACGTTATCATATAAATAAACAGTATCATGTAAATAAACAATATTTTAAATACATTAAAAATATCAAAAGTAGTACAATCGTTTCTATAAATTCTAATATATATTATTATACATTAATAATTAAAATGTTATAATGTGCTATTATATGCACAATTAATCCTCTTAAAAATACTACAATGTTATTTAAATATTTAATTTTTTGGATTAGGATAAGTAGATTTATTTTTTCCTTGGTATTTTTTACTTGACATTCAGTATTGGTCACTTAATTTTAATGTATTTAGTGTTATTCGTTTTGTGTTATAATTATTACCTTCGATATTAATGTAATCTTATACTCACTCAATTTTCTTGCAGCTCAGTAGTATAGGCCAGTGCTCCGCAACCTTTTTATCGCCGCGGACCGGTCAACTTTGTTAATTTTACGGCGGCCCCCTGAGGGGGAGGATGTTGATTGCTTATATTTTAGACTGTTTTGATTTAATAATTTTAACTTAATTGTATTTAATCGTGATTTCTGCATAAAATATAGCTTCACCAATAAAAGGAATATAAAGTGATATAACAAGGAATATTAAGTGGTTTAACATTAAGTGATTTAACAAGGAATATTAAGTGATTTTCATAAAAAATAGACCAAACCTAAGAAAAATATACCACAGTAAATAAAACAGAAATAATTTAATGTTTCTTGTGTGGACCGGTAGTATTTGATCCACGGACCGGGGGTTGCGGAACACTGGTATAGGCAATAATAGAGGGTTGGCTATATTTGAAACTGTGTGTTTAACCCAATAATCTTAGTTCCTAGGCTAAAAGTTTGCTTTTATACTACTGATGCCAACTTATTTTTCACCTATGCTATCTTGTTTTATTTCTATTTACTGCTTTGCATTTTTTTAGATTTATAGAAATTTAGTGTCTGATTATATATATATATAGTCTTATTCTCTACAAACAAGAGATAACATCCAACAATCACATTCGAAAAACATAGACAGTAGGAAAATCACACAATGAAGGGCACATGAGCAACCGAGATTAAAAATTATAAAATAGATGCTGCAGTATTATAAACATTGCTGACTTAGGACACAGCTAATATATAAAATAATTTATATTAAAGTGGGGTTGAACATGTTTTTTGGCCAGCCAACCTTCCCCCTTTATGTAAATAATACTGAGCAAAACCCTATTGAAAGTAATGGATAGGAATATCTAAATCCAGTACAAGATAGAAGTAACTTACCTAAAAATTGCATTTAAATATGCAGAGCCCACGCTAAATATGAGTGCAATAAATAAGCTATTGCCAGATTCTGTACCCTAATGCAGATTCAAAGCATGTGAATGGCTGAAAAGAAGCACTTAACAAAAGTATAGAAAGAATAGAAATAAAAATTAATAAGAGAGTTACAAATTACCATAACTTTAGTGACACTAGAGTATATATTAATTAAATAATAAGTAATTTTATCTAATATTAGAATATGGAAGTAACTATAACTATGAAATATGTAAGTTTATAGTAATAAACTATTATCAATCTCGGAAATTTTAATCCTTACTATTTTGAATAGTTTTATTCATATAACTTCATTCATATATATATATATATATAGAGAGAGAGAGATAGATAGATAGATAGATATAGTCTTTTTCTCTACAAACAAGAGATAACGTATTTATTATAACGTACTTCATTGAATTTGTAATGCTTTAGAAAAATCAAAACATATAAAAATTTATAAGTAAATTCTAAAAGTTAATTTTTTTTCTTTACTTACTTTATACCAGTGATTTTCAAACTGTGTTCCACGGAACCTTGGGTTCCATGAGTCAAAGTAAAAAAATCAAAAAGTAAATTATAAAAAAAAAATACAAAATGGATTCACGTATTCTAGGACTAGATTCAAAATCAATTTCAATGAGATTTAGGATTTATTACTGATAGAACAGAAACGAGTGATGAAACTATCAACATATTGTATGTT
>BMAV01024974.1:252847-267977 GCA_019973955.1 Trichonephila inaurata madagascariensis | reverse complement strand
AAATCGAGAAACAGAATTGATAATACGCGCATGCGCGATTACGTTAATTACTAGTGAGAACTATAATTAAATCACGTGAATCTGATTTTTTATCGATTAATACGAAAATATTTTTAATTTTCAAACTTGATAGTAATCGATATATGTTTTTATTTATCCAACATTAATTGAAAAGTATATAAATGTTTGGTTATTATCAGAATGACTTGAAAAAACACATATTCTTAACAAGTAATTCTAATATTTAGAGAGAAGGAATATTTTTTATCACACAACAATTTAAACATATGCCCGTTTTTTGTTACAAATAATTTTTGAAATTCCTGTAAAAACATAATTTTTGATTCAATTTCCTTTCTCCATGCAATCTTTTGGTATCGTTACAAAATTCCGATAGATTAGGACTTTCATTAAAAATGAAAAATGAATGAAGAACTTTTTTTCAGTCACTAGGCCTTTATTAAGAAGTGCTTTGAAAATCATTTAAGAAAGTGGATTATCTTTATTGACATACTAGCTAACACTCTTAACACATCGCTTTCAAAAAGTTCATCAACATTCATATCACATTTAGGAATCATAAAAAACACCTTTCTTCGCCAAAAGTGTCGTTTCATAAAACATATATTTTCATACGTCCTGTTCAAACAAGTTCCTTCCTTAAACATTACCACTTCCGCCGAAATCTTTATTCAGGAGGCTCTATGGAACGCCTCTTTCCCGAAACGAAATGAAATAAAATAAAATAAAAGTGCATGATAGAAAAGAACTGTTAACCATTTCCATTCCAGACTGTTCCAAGTTCTTGCTGAACCACCTGTCCATAGTGTTTACCATCTCCTCCACCAACCGGCACGCGTGCTTTGCCGCCGTTATCCATCGTGGAACATAACAATAAAAAAAAGTGTCCAGTCGCTCTTATTCTGAGAAAGGTATATAGATCATCAAAAATATGATGTTACCACTGCGCAAATGGAGAAGAATCTATTGAACGGTCATGCAATCCGCTCGTTAAGCAAGATGGTATACGGCAGTCATCAGCCTTTTTCACCGTTTTGTTCAGAACGGGCAATGAAGCGGTGTCTTTGCTTCGTGTGTTTCTCTTTTAGATTCTCCCCCCCCCCTTCTTTTTTATTATTGTTATTATTATTTTTTGCTTTTTATTTCTTCTTCGAGAGAGAAGATCGCTTGTATTTGATGTCCGCCTGACTATTCACTTTGGACCATTATCGTTCTACGAGCAATATATATATAAAATGGTGTTCCCTTGTAAAATAAAGAGATCCTAAAAGCAGAAGCAAATAATGAAAAGGAGGAAGAAATGGAAGCAAAAAAAGTATAATAATAAAAGAATGGTTTTAAGACGTATAACGAGTTATGGGGTTCTATTTGATAGCAGGCTTTAGGGAAGTAAATTTGGAGGGGAATATATACCCCCGGTTCCTCTTTCTATCAACAGAAAATTGAGCTGTCTTAGTCTTGCGTTCGAACCGGAAGAAATCCTATCTTCTTTTCGTGGTCTTCTTTAAACTATATCATTATCTATCATCTGCTAATCGTGCTTGAACTAAGTAGGGAAAAAAAAGTTTCGTGACGAACAAAATAGTTTTTTGCTTTTAAAAAAAGAAGCGTAACCTTACCCTTATCCAAGAGTTTTAGTAAATTACGACCGTTCGCTTAAACAATAAAATATCCATTTGCCATACTGTCTTCAGAGAAAGCCTTATTTTGCTATTTATCTTTTGACTTCGAAAACGAGAAGAAAAAGAGAAATACGTTGGATCGAAGTAGTTATTTTTGTTCGAAAACAACTCTAGAATGTACACATTGTGCAGTAAATATTTCTTGCCTTTTGATTTTTAAAAAAAATTAACATTTTTATGAAGAATTTCTTTTTAACTCAAAAATAATGAATAGAGCTCCTCTGATTGAATCACTGATTGCCATTTAATAGCTATAGTTATTGTTAGACTTAATTCCTTCAAACACTAATTTGTAAAAAAAAATCTTACAACACCAATTTGTTGAAAAATAAAGTTTAATTTAAGCAGAAATACTGTTTAAAATAAATAAGAAATACTGATGAAATATATTTTAAAATTTTTTGTAAATCTATTTATAACTACAGTAATAATCAACAGAAGATAATGTATTTTTTAAAATTATTTAAATCAGAATATAATGTGAATAATTCCAAAAGTGAAAATTAATTTTGAAATTTGTAAGCAAATTAATACGTTTTTATTTATTGGTAATAAAGAAAATAATGCTCAATTCATGTCATTTTATTTTAAACATTTTTTATATTAATTAATATATTCTTATCTTTTAAATACATATTTCTTCTCACATTTTGTTAAACACACATACTATGATAAAATATATTAAGTACTTAGTTTAGACTTAAAATATTATTAAATTTTGCATAACGTGTACATTATGCAATAATGTAAAACTTGTAAATATATTTACTTAAAAAGAGTTTTTATATATAAAAAAGCAATGTCGACTCTATAAAATAAAAGTATATCCTTTAAAGGATTATTCAACTTTGTTATAAGATAAAATTCATACAATTATTAGTTATTATTTTAATTTACTTACTAATCGTTGAAAATAAATATTTAAACATACTGATACTGCTGGGTAGAAGATTGTGAAGTTCTATAACAGAATCAATAATGGAAAAAAGGAGATTTTCTCAAAGCGAAGGAATCTGCCTAGTTGAGGCAAGTTTCTTAAAAAGCCAAGTGATTAAGACTCTTAGGGTATTTTTTGATACTTGTGACTCACGATAATGAATATCATCGATCGGGAAATTATATGGCAATTTAAATCTATTAAAAAAAGGTAATTTAGTTAAAATTTAATGAACATTCAAACTATTCAAAACGCTCAACATGGAATTTTTTACTCGCATATTTAAATTAATTTTCTGCGCAATGTATTCAAAGCAGTTGTAAAGGCAATGACAAATGTAAAACATATTTTAATTTGCAAAAATATTATAGCCCGTCTCAATTTTCTTTATGAGTGTTGGAGGTAAATCCTTAGTTCAACGCATTTACTATACTTCAAAATATATACACAAAAATACAAGAAAATGCATTTAAAAATATTTAGGATAGGTTTTACGCATTCAAATTTAAAAAAAATACATTGTTTATTAAAGACATTTGAAGAGATTTGATTCATATTTTGCTAAAGTAATGATCAATATCATATTTAAAAGTCCACTTTTGTAGCATATGTGTTCTTTGTTCTCTACGTCATCATTTGTTTGGCTGCTAGCTATTTTTTCCTACGCGGTTTTACAATGACAAAAGATGCTTTTTTGCAGTAGTGATGCTCATGAACAAAATTATTTAACTGTTTGAGTGTATAGTGACCCAGAATAATAACTAAATCATTAAACACTTCTATTATACCAGAGAAACCATTATTACATATTATTATAGCTGTGAAGCTCCTAAGTGTAAAGTAAGTAATCCAGCAAACATTCAAACCAATTTTTATTATCAATCGTTCAAAAACTATACCAAATAATCGTTACTTGCTAATGGATTATATTATAAATTGATTTTAAGTTCGACCCATATATGTATTAGGTAAAATTATGAAAAGTTAACAACTTCTGGACGTCTTATGGTATCCGACTTTATTAGGAACCGTGATTTTGTAAAAACGTATCAATGGACAATATTTATGATATTTAGTGTCATTTAGATTAGAAAAAGTATATAAAATTCTTTTAAGAATATTATTACAATAAAAAATTATTTAAGTACAATATTTTGATAAAAAATGAACACAGAATGACCCATTTTCAAAGTATTCTCCTTTTGTGAAAAATGCTTCTATTATAATAATATTTTGCCTGTATATAGCTCAGACCTTTGTACAGAGGCTAAAGTAGAATTTTTGAAATAAATAAATTAGAAGTGGGTTTATCCATGTTTTACGACAACAGATGGGGGCAATTTTAAGATAAAAACGCCGATCATTATTTCAATTGTTTGTAACTCTTAAAATAATGTGAATTTTTCAAAAACCATAGTTGAACCCCTGTACAGAAGTCTGAGCTATATACAGGCAAAATATTATTATAATAGAAGCATTTTTCACAAAAGGGGAGTATTTTGAAAAAAGATTATTCTAAGTTAATTTTACCGAAATATTGTATTTAAATAATTTTTTTTGTCAAAATGTCCTTATATATATAAAACAATTTTATGCATGTATTTTAATCTGACACTAAATATCTTGAAAATTATCCATTTATGTGCTTTTTTAAAATCACGGTTCCGAACGTAGTCGGATACCTTAACTCCAGGGCCTCGACCACAATGGGGCGGGGGGGGGGGGGACTCAGCCTTAATACGATCTTTCAACTCAGCCTTAATAAGATCAAGAATTGGAATAATTTCAACGTTCGAATGCTATTTCTGGTTGTATTCTTCGAAAAACTGGGAATTTCAGTCGATATGTCAACTGGCTATATGTGGTGACTGTCGTACATGTATAAACCTAGGCCTATCAACATACACCATTATTACTCATTCAATCAAATGGTGGTAGTTGGTCCAGACGGTTTGTGTGATTGTAATCATGTGTATTTATTTGTTTCAGGTTATTGTTTATGTGAGTTTTTTGCAACGTATGTCATGTACTACACAAATGTAGGGCCTACATTTGTGTAGGAGCCCAGAGCCTCAAGAAGTCTTAAGACGTCCCTGCATTTATGTGACACTTTCCGTTTCATTTTCGTGTGTTCTGTTTGATAAAAAATATCTGTATATTCGCTTCCATTCTTTGTAGAAATAAAATGTACAGGTTTAGATGCATCGATATATGAGCTTTAAAAAAATAAATTGTAAGTTTTAGTAAAAACAACTACTTCAGAAACCAAGAAGATTGATTCAGAAATTCAGCATAATTTCAGAATACTTAGGGGATTTTATATACAAGTTTTGAATATTGTTTTTCTCATCTGATCCTGCTATATAATTTCATGATGCTTAACTGATATCTGTTTAACAATTCGAGTAATACATTTATTAAAACAGGATAAGCATTGTAAAAAAGATAATACAAGATAAACATGTTTAAAATGTCCACAAATAAACCTCTATTTTAATAAAATCTCTTTTCAACAACAAATTTAATGGGTAATTAATTTGAAAGCTCTTTTTTATTGAACCTGTAAATTAAATAAGTTAATAAAAAATGAAGGCAATAAAAGTTTTAAATAATTATTAAAATAACGTCAAGTCTCTAGGTAAAAAAAATAATTAAAATTAAAGGATGTTTCAAAAATTTTGATAATTACTTAAGAATGAAATTAATTCCATTAAGTGTTCAGAACTATATATCAATAATGTTAATTAAAATTATGTTTAAAGTATTAATAAATAACGGATAATGTAATTTGAAGAAAATATGGGACATCTGAAGAATAAATTTCAGTGTTTTAAAATAATTCTAATTATGAAATGTTGTAAATTTTTGCTCTTGCGAAAATGCAGTCGAAAGAAAAAAAATATAAAAGTGAACCCACTAATTAATTATTAGAAAGAAAATTAAAATAATCCCTTAATTTATCCCAAAGTTTCCTTGAGAAAAATAAAGTGTTACAATTTAAAAGAGAAACTTGTCATTCGGCAACTTTTTCTTTTAAATTCCATTTTCTGTTTCTAAGTCAATTAAAAGTTTGGCTTTTGATAATTAATTCTTTTTGAAAAAAAAAAAGAAAAAAGAATTTTTCTATTTGTTTGAAACTCAAACCGCAATAAACAGACGTTTGTTATTTTGTTCACTACGTGACAGTGAAAGTTTATTTCGCTACCTTCTCTCGTTCATGATTTGTTTCAAAATATTATTTTTTTTTTCGAATGAAATTCAAAAATACATGTATTCTTGAAGGAAACGAGAAAAATACTTATTCAATCTAAAGAATCTTTTTCTATTATATTTAAAATAAATCATGCTGAGTAATAGACGTGAAGAAATCAATTTTTCTTCGTGTTTCTTTGCAAATTTGAATAGGCAAAATGAAAAAGGAAAAAAAAATAAAATGTATCGCTTTGATTGTACGTAAAATAGAATACGACAACATTAATCAAATCGCATGAAAACTGGGGCTGTAAGAAAATAAATTATAGCAACCTGAACCAATTACTTCTCTCCGCATAATTTAATGTCTGAAAGAGTGAAGAGGAATAAGTTTAGAAAGAAAATTCTTTTTAAGTTTCAATTTTCGTATCTTATTTCATATATTTAATTGTTTTGTGGCGCACATAACTGCTTGTCAAAGGCTTCTCTGAAGCTGATATCCAGTTTTGCATCAACTATACAGAAAGTTAAAGAAAGAACTCTCAGAAAGATTTAAAGGGACATGGTTATCTTATTTGATATATTAAACTGTTTTGTGATGTGCATAACTGTCTGTCAAAGGTTTCTTTGAAGTTGATACCCAGGTTTGCATCAACTATACATAAAGGGTTAAAGAAAGAACTCTCAGAAAGATTTAATGGAACATAGTTATCTCATGAGATATATTTAATTGTTTTGTGGTGTGCATAACTGTCTGTCAAAGGCTTTTCTGAAGCTGATATCCAGTTTTGTATCCACTATACAGAAAGAATTAAAGAAAGAACTCTCAGAAAGATTCAAAGGGGCATAGTATGATTTACAAAAGAAAATTGTTTGATTTAATGATTTTCACAAAATGTTTTGTTGCTCCTTACATATATGTATTACATAAAACAATTTTTGTGCTCACAATACTACATAAAGCTAACCTATTAGTTTTTTAAATAAAAATATAAAAATTCATGAAGTGATTTAAGAATGCAACTCCTATAATAATTGACAAACACAGGAAATTTGATTTACATTGACATTGACCTGTGTATAACAAAAGTTGAAATGGGTTTTGTTATAACATGACTGTTATTCATAAAGATCTTTTTTTTTATAAATGCTTATTGAAAATCCACTGAATTATATTTACATTTTAATTTCAACTATTTTTTAAAGATAAGCATTGTTTTGATTCAAAAATGTATACGATCTTTTGTTATATGTATTAATAACAATAGTTAGAAAAAAATATCAAAGCATTTGGTGCAATAGAAAAAAAAAGCTTTAGCGTTTTAAATGAAGATAAACTAGTTATTGTTTCATTGTGATATCAAGCAGTTTAAAAATTTTATTTACCAGTGAGATAAGCATTAAAACGAATATAAAAGTTATTAAAATTCTGGTTCTTTTTTTTTTAACTAGAACTTTGAAATTTTGTGAGATTATAAAATAATAGAGTAATTTATGTTAAAAAATTTTATTTGATATTTTGGTTGATTTTTATCAATTGAATCGTACTGTATCCCCTTAAAAAAAGGACTCAAACCTTTTTTTTTAAAAAATTGTGTTTAAAATTTTGCTGATATAATAAATATTTTTTATTCATATACTTTGCTGAAAATGAAAAAATGTATATGTGTTAAGAAATTTGAAATTTACTAGTAGTAAATTCCTGACTTATAGAACAACATTTTCTCTATAAATTTTATTACATATCATCCTCCACAACAACATCTTTCGTTGAAGATGCTTCATAAATTTTAGCACATTTTTAGTACTCAGTTATATTCTTAGAAGAAGTAACAGCCGGAATCGAGTAACGAGAAATAACAAATTACTATAAGTAAAGATGACTGATGTTGTTACAACTGAATATTCCCCTCAGACCCCTATTTTTTAAATAAGGGGAAAATTCTCACTCAGTGGAATCTGTTTCAGACATTGAGGATGAACAAGTCATTTTCTTAGAACCAGTTCAAAAGTATGTACTAGAAAAAGTTACAGTTAGCATTTTTGATTAGGTGAAGAATTCGGTCTTGGTGAAGGGGGGGGGGGGAGGCCATTATTAATGCTTTACTTCTCAAGATTTCACCAAAAATAATTCCAGTAGAAGATAACTACTTGTAATCGCAAGTGCCACACGGAGATCTAAGAAAAATTTACAGTTGCATAAGTTGGCAACTCTAGCCTCGAAAACATTCTATTGAATAATTAAAAATATAGTCCCGCAAACTCAGCACTCTAAAACCCAGTGGTCCGGATAACTCAGCCACACCTTTGCAGGTTGCAAAAATTATGTCCAATGCAGAAATTATTGCTTCAATCACAGTTAATGAAAAATGGCTGAACGATATTGTGAAAACTTTAACGTTGAAGACACCGTAGAAACTCCTAAAATATCACATAGTGAGAGACAAAAGGCTGTGGAAGCCGCCCTCCAGTATTTTGTGTGTGAACAAGGTACATAGGTAAAAGATTTACTATTCCTTCGTCATCTTTGTGATGAAGCAGCTAAACGCAGAGTGCAGCACGGAAGACAAAAGACATACCCATTTCTTTACAAAATAACTAGTTTTTGCAAAGTCTACGACTTAATTTTCATTATGGACAACTTTATGCCTCTATTAAGTATTTCTGTAAGTATTTTTCTGCAATGTGTCTTATCAGGTTAATTACTGTGTTTTATGTATTCATTAATTTTCATTGTCATGTGGTAAATGCTCTATGCCTTCATTAAGTACGTACTTTTCCATTGTTTCAGCAGTTTATTTTCTGTTTCATTCTCAAGAAAATAATACGTAAAAGGGAAGTACAATATTTTCTGAGGAAACTATCGCACTTCTTTTTTTTTAATCCCATTACTTATAATTCATCTTCACAAACTCGGGTACCCTTCGGTCCACATTACGCCGAGTTTTCGAGACTCTACTGTATTACAGTTTACTTGAAGTTTGGTTTCTTTCGTAGGATACTTCATTCTCGTAAAGTTTTAGCCAGTTTAATTTACTGGTAATTAAATTAGCTAAAACTAACTTGATTCGCGTTTTCTGTGTACCTCTGAATACGTTAAAAGAATTCATTTCTCAGATTCTATTGAAATTGTTTATTAGATATTTCTTTTCTTGAATTTATTATGGACACTTTTATCCATTCTTTTCAATAAAGTTGGAAAACATTTCTTTGTATAAAGATTTCTTGTTTAAAATAAAAAAAAGTGGAAAAAATCGATGCATAATAATCTATTTCTTTCTTTCTAACTTCCGTTTCTTTTCTTTTTTCGTTTTTTTTTCAAGTGTCAACTCTAAATTCTATGGTAATCGTTTTAAAAACATCTTTATTATTGTTTTTAATTTAAAAATAATTTTTATACTTTTCATTTTATAATAAGTGTGTAATTTATATACGTAGAGAGATATATAGATAGAAAGATACTTAAAACGGTTTTCAATGATATCAAGCGAATTTTCGATTTCCTTCAGAAAACAAAACTATTTTTGAATAAGCATAATTTTCAGGAAAATATAACTACATTGTTACTATAATTTAGATTCAAAGATACATTAAAGACTTTTAAAAAAATACCTACTATTGCATGCCGACCTTTTCTTGATTCATTTATCTTTTAGTACATTTTAATGTATCCGACTACGTTCGGAACCGTGATTGTGCAAAAGCGTGTAAATGGATAATATTTATGATATTTAGTGCCACTTAGATTAGAAAATGTACATAAAATTGTTTTAAGAATAGTATTACAATAAAAAATTATTTAAGTACAATATTTTGACAAAAAAGGAACATAGAAAGACCCATTTTCAAAATATTCTCCTTGTGTGAAAAATGCTTCTATCATAATATTTTGCCTGTATATAGCTCAGACCTCTGTACAGAGGCTCAACTAGAATTTTTGAAATATATAACTTAGAAGTGGGTTTATCCATGTTTTACGACAACAGAGGGGAGAAATTTTAAGAAAAAAACGCCGATAATTATTTCAATGGGTTGTGACTCTGAAAATAAAGTGAATTTTTCAAAAATCATAGTTGAGCCTCTGTACAGAGGTCTGAGCTATAGACAGGCAAAATAGTATTATAATAGACGCATTTTTCACAAAAGGAGAACATTTTGAAAAAAGGATATTCTAAGTTAATTTTTTGCAGAACTATTGTATTTAAATAACTTTTTTTAATCAAAATATCCTTAAAACAATTTTATACATGTATTCTAATCTAAGTGACACTAAATATCATGAAAATTATCCATTTATGTTCTTTTTTAAAATCACCGTTCCGAATGTAGTTGGATAACTTAATAAAAATAAGTGTGTCGTAAAAATTTCTAGAATATTGAGAAAATGATTCCATTGATCCTATGATAAGGTAAGATCCATCAAGTGAGAAAGAATGGTTCACTTGAAACGCTTCTTTTAAATATAGTGCAAATACCAGTACCAGTAATAATAGTACCAGTTTTTGAAATATATATATTCTAACTTATTCTTCTTTCCGTTTCCTATTTTCATCCGAATTACTATGACTTTGATTACTTTCAAAAACAGTAAATTTTTATTGCAGTTTGTTTCTAATTTTAAAAATTGAAAATACCAATCTCTCCACTTAACTATTGTTTGTATTCTTAACATAAAAAAAAGTTATTTCATGTTTATCCCGATTGCTTTAATAAAATATAACTGTTCCTTAATTCTTTGTAATATTTCTCTTCCGTAATAAAACTTTTGAAGTATTGCTGAATAGATAAATAAAATGTATGCGGATAAAATGATAATGCAGGAAAAAGTTGATTTTTTTTGGTTTACATTACAAATCCAGGCCTTTATTTTAAAGATTAATATTTTTGAAAAGCATAAATTGCTTCTTTTTTGCTTTGACTGATATATTTCTATTTTCTTATTGTTATTTTTATATTTTTAATACCTTGAAGCAAGTTATCAGCTTGTATGTAATTGCCAATGTTAAAAGTTTTATTCCAACTAATATATAATTTTTTTCTTTAAATTTGGATTTTTTAATCTTTTTTGGAAGATTTTAATATTATACTCATCATTGTAAAAATTGAAAAAAAAAAAAGTGTTTTGTAAAAGTTAAAGTAAATATGCCAGAGACTCTTCGAAATTTTTTTTAAACAAAATTAATATTTTTTAAAAAAAATATATTTCTATTTTAATTTAAGGAACAATTTTTCTGCTATACTAAGAGATTAATTACAAACTCATGTATCAACTTTCAGTTCGTTCCCAAACAAACCCTTTTATACCCTTGAGTTCTTAAACTAAAACTCGCGAGATAAAGAATAGTTACGCAGTAACTAAATATAATTTGGAATGTATACAATTATAGTTTAAATACATATGTAAGCAATTATAGTTATTACATATTTCATACTTTCGAAAAATATGTATGTAAGACTCATTTTATTCCATACCGCTTAAAATAAAATTAAAGCAGATTTTTAGATGAAAAATATGGAAAGGATTTTAAAAAATGCTTTAGTTTTCTACAGATAATTTAACTGTAAAGTAGTATTTTCTGTGATACAGACAGCGATTTCTTCAGTTTAATGTTTTGTGATATGAATTTTTTTTTATGCTTAAGGAATATTTCTGAAATAATTATTTTTTATTAAACTATCCATCATAACTAATTTTGTAAAAAAAATTTCCTTTATATATTTTTATATACAAAGAAGTTCTGTAACTCCAATTCAAATGTGAATTCTAAAAATCTTATTTTTTGCATTAGCATTCAATATTAAAAATTTTTGACAGATAGCACTGAATAGTAAACCCCTCATATTTCAAGACCAGTTCTATGAATTGAAGGCTTATAGCTTACGGAAGTTTGTACAACTCCTGATACCTTAAGATACTGTTATGGAAACTGTTGTGTAAATTTATATCAGACTCATGAAATATAGGATGGCATCTAAGATTGTTAGGATACTTTTTCCCCAAGGCATGTGCTTATAAAAAAGTTTACTACCTATTGAATCAAAACTCCAAGATTGATCTTCATCTGTTCTAAGAACAATTAAAGGTTAATCTGATCATCATTAGAAATTTAGATAGTTCCAAATTTATTTTAAGTAATTGTATTGAATATTTGTGGGCATTTTTTTAATAAATAGGTGGGTGGTATCTTATTCTGAAGTATGTATGTATAGTACGTATAATATGCTTAATGAAAGTTGACTAAGATACATACGAACATTAGAAGGTGTGATGCAAATCTACACTAGTACCATAAAGAATGAACATTACCGCGCAAATTTATACATACAAAAGTCCTCATCATACTCTCATCTCAATAAAACAATTAAAATGTTGAATCAAACAAAAAAACAATTATCGACTCAATGGTTTAAAAGGTTTATCAATTGTTTCAAAAGTATAAATGTGTACTAAAGCTACTTGTAGATTAAATAAGTTGTTTTAAATAAATCGTATGAAATTAAAATGGACAAATATGAAACATTTTGGATTGAACTATTATACTTTTATGATGGAAATAATATTATTAACTATAACTTTCACTAATTATTTTAATTTGTTCAATAACTGTTTATTATCAAACATTTAAGGCTGTTTTCTGTTAATGTTAAAGAATATGACCCAAATTCGGAATATTTTTTCAGATATAAAAGTACTGACACATTAATATTATATTTTAGCTTCGTTATCCTGTAGAGAATCACTTACTTTATCATAATACTCTTTTTTATCCAAGTTAGCACATTTTTTTCTTTTATAAAACATGCTTCGCATTCCCCCCTCCTTATATCGTAATGCTAAATGAGCTATCCCTTTTCATGTTAAAAAAAACAACTAATTATTTATGAAATATTTTGAAATTTTAAAACACTACATTATAAACAAATCCGTGAAACTATGTTACAACACAACAAAGTCACGCATTTTTCTAAAAATTGACCCATTTTTTCTGTCAGAAAATGTGCTTCACGTTAAATTCATACTCTCGTACATATAGCGAAAACAGCCTTAAAACTATCAATTTATACGTAAAATAATTCTTTAAGTATTTATTTGAAGAATAAGCAATTATATCTGAACAACAAAATAAAAAGGAAAAATCAATCCTTTTAAACCTGAGCTTGTGAACTTCTTAGGTCAATTCAAGATATTTGATCTTTGAATAAACAATTCTAGAACAAATTCAAAGAAATGAGTAATTATTTTCCAACGGATAAACTTTTTCCCTTAGAAAAAGAAGTTATTCGCAGTCTGTCTTCGCACATAAAGATCTCGTAAAGTTAAAAACTTTGAAATCTACGGAGCATGACAAAATCTTCGCATCTATTTACACATTGTGTGCATACCTTCTATTCCGGTTCACTTCACGCAATCCAAAAAGAATCTTTTTTTTTCTTACTTAGAACTCAGGTGTAAATGAAGGTAAGAATGGAAAAGAGATATTCCGCCGCGGTACATCTTATAAAAGAGTACATATATCTCTCTCATGAACGCTTTTTCTCATGGGAGCTGTAATCTGCAGACGCTTTGGTACACGCCCATGTCTGGAAAGCCATTCAGTGGAAAAGCGAAAATCAATTTTTAAATGCAGCTTTGTTCCATTTGAAAATTGCACGAAATTAGTGCGGAATTCTGTTTTTAATAAAAGAGGAAAAATAGGAAATTTTTTGAAAAAAAAAAAGGGCGAGATAATGGTATTTTTTATTTATTGGATTTCATCAAACAATGGAAGAACTGTATTTGCTGAAATAATTCCAATTCTAGTGTGTTTTTCTTGGGATGGCGAAAGCACAAATGATTAAGTCAGATCTCCAACGATTTTTAGTTCTTTCGCAATGTGGTCTGAACCTGCCATTTCCTTCCGTTTTAATCATTTCTTTGCTTTTGTTTTTGTTGTTTCAGAAATTTCGCAAAAGTACTGCAATTCCTTTGCGTTATGCAGCTAGCGTTCTTAGTAATCTTATGCTCTTCAGTATCAAGATTTTAGGTGTTGACTATTTAATTTGGGTCTGAGGAAGAATCAAACATCAAGTCGTCATAATATCTGTATGTGTGTTAAGAGAATAAGTATAATTCACTTTATGTAAAATATTATAATTTCAGATATTTTATCCATTTTTGACCGTAATTCAAAAATACATGATTCATCGTCTATACCCTCATACAGCTTTGGATTGACGCCTATTCAATACTAATAAAGGAAGCCAAGTTTAGAAAAATAATAGCCTACTATTTCTTATATAAATTCTAATCATTACATAAATTTAAAATAATCTGAGGAATTCTTGTCAATTTTTAAACTTATTACAGTATATTTTTTGAATGGTGGGTGTCGTTTGTATGTGTGTGTTTAATTTTTGAAATGAACTAATAATATCTCATTTAAAAAAACATATTACTTTAAAAATAACCAAATTAATGAATTCCTTTTAATTGTACGACGTTTCTATAAATGTGTGAAAAATTTCAAACCTCTAGCTAGCTTTTTTCGCTATAATCTTGTGTTTAAAATACCAAGACTTTTTTTAATACCCATGTAAAATTTTTAAACTTATTGTGATTGTTTTGAATCATGAGTTTGATGATTCTGCGCATGGAATAATAAATTATATATAAATAGTTAGTTTAAAAAAATACTCGTCAAATTTAGATATAGCAGTTTTTTACTATTTTCTGTAGAGTTCGGTAGGAAAAACATTGTAAAACTAAAAGTTTTACTTGTAATTCCAATCCCGAGTACAAAATTGTGAAGAATATTGGAAAAAAAATTGTTCAAAAATATTAAAATTTGTAAAAAATAGTAGACATTTAATAAAACATTGAAATACTTTAAAAAATTAAAATAATTGTTTAACTAAAAATGATGTTTTTTTCTGAAATGTATATTTCATCGTTGTTCAAATAGGGTACTTGTAAACATTTTTATATTATTATACAAATTAAAAAATTGTCTACAGGGTACTGTGTCTCTTGAAACGTTAAAATCAAAAATATTAAAAATAAGTAATTTTTTTTTCAAAGTGAATGAATGGAAACTCATATATATATAAATCTATAAAAACACCATCTTTTCTCTTAGAATCAGTTGTAGTCTTGTAAAACAAACCTCCCTTTTAAAAGATATAATAATACACTCCCCTTATAATAAATTTCCTGCTTACAATATTTTTTTGACAGTCGTGTGGTTCGCAGATCACTGAGTTTATTGACGTAGGCGGCGGATTATTATCAATTGACCAATTTGGCCTTCGATCGTTAAAG
>BMAV01024974.1:152673-223351 GCA_019973955.1 Trichonephila inaurata madagascariensis | reverse complement strand
AAAGTTAAATCATTTTTTTTCCATAAAAATAGATGCAAATTTTCAAAAACCGTCTTTATATTTACACTCATAAAATCGTAGAAGCAGCTGCACACAGCTGTTCTTAAAGTAAACATTTCCAGAAAACATATTCATTCTAAAAATATTCATTAGTAAAGTAATTTCAAAATGTAAAATCTCCCAAATTTTAAAAAAGTTAATACTTTTATTACAAATTGAAGAGTGAAAATTTATTGAAACATTAGAAAGTCAAATCATCGATCAAAAATAAAAGCAAAAGCCAAATACTGTTTATTCCATGAAAATTGACTAACATATATAAAACTCGTCTGCATATTTTCTTTCTTAAACTCGTAGAAGCAACTATCTACATCTGTTCTGAAAATAAACATTTCCATTGGACAATTAATCTTAATTAAATAAAAAGTTATACTTTAAAATATTCTCCTTACTTAAAATTTCCCAAATTTTAAAACAAAATAATAAAATAAATAAATTTTGAAGCCATTAGTTTTTTTAAAAAAGAATATTCTTTATTATCTCCAATTTATTGTTCTGAGTTAAGCAATTCCATATCCCCATCACGTATTTTAATTAAGCGCTTTGAAAAGCTTAAAATTTCTTAAATTAAGTATATTTTTCCTAATTAATATAATTCTTAGTATTTTGCATTAAAGATTTATAAGTCCTCAAAATACAGCATATAAAACATGTTATAGATTATTCAGAAATTATTAAATATTCCAAACTCTCAATCACATAAATTCTTCGTGTTCTCTATTAAAGTACTCTTGAAATCAATAATTCCTCAATTTTCCCAA
Source organism: Trichonephila inaurata madagascariensis (assembly GCA_019973955.1). Lineage (NCBI taxonomy): Eukaryota > Metazoa > Arthropoda > Arachnida > Araneae > Nephilidae > Trichonephila > Trichonephila inaurata. The sequence continues at coordinate 222,530 of BMAV01024974.1, read as the reverse complement.
AAAGCATTATTTCGCTCCCAATTCTCCTTAATCATTTATGCATAATATTTCGATAAGACTCCAAAAAGATATCATCAGCAAAAGCCATACCGCACTCTTCTTTTATTATTTCGCACATACCACCGATGACAGTTTTCAGATCGGTAAAACATCTCTATCTATTTGCAAATGGCCGATCTTGATTATAATGTTCATCTCCATTACGGCACGTCGCCTTGAGCAGATGGGATTCTTCTGCAGCAGCTAAATTGAATGCGAACACGCAATCAGCGTATAACCTGTAATTTTGAATGGAGAATTCTGTATAAATAATAAAAGAGACATGTGGGAAGAAAGTTCGACGAGAAAAGTAGTTAGAATCTTTTAATATTCCGATCCGGACTCGGTTGGATGGTTGCAAAAATGGGAAGAGTTGGGCTGGAAAAAAAATTGTTGGGAAATTTTGGTTAAGTTTGTTCGCTTATTCTATGCGAAGGGTTTGCGCAAACTTCTTTATAGCATTTAATTTTTTGTTGTTATTCGTGTACTGAAAAGTTATAACGTCCCCCCCCTTTTTTTCTGTGTCTCTATTGTAATATAATAATATAATAATGCAATTCTTCTACTCGAAAGGTTTTGGAACTGTACGATGCATTGTATTTCTTTATAAATTTCTTCGAGGAATTGTTTTTCGTGTGTTTCTTTTGGAATTTAAAATTAAAACTGGCAAAGTTCATTCTCAGTAATAATGTATTCAATAATTGTTTTCCATATCTTAAACATTGTATGTATTTTAACTTGAATTATATTGGTTTCCTTTAGAAGATTAAAAACAGAAGTAATCCCAAAAAGTAATGGATTTTTAAAATGAAATAGCTTTTTTTTTTTCATCTATTCGAATTTATGCTCTGGTATATAAGAAAAGTAATGTAAAAAATACCTTTTCATCCTCGACTAAAAGTTTGTTGTTAATGAAGATATCAAAGTTCTTACTTGCATATATAATATTATAATAAAAATCCTTTAAATTATAATTATTGGTTTTTAAATAGTTTCGATAGGATTTTTTCAAGTTGAATTTATTACATAACACAGCGCTTCTCAAACTTTCAACTTTTGCGACCCAATATTCAATCATAATTTTCATCGCGCCCTCCCCCCATACATAACAATGTTATAATTCAATAATACTATACTTTTACGCTGAAGCTACAATGCTACTATAACCTCTTTAAGTACTACCGGCGTATATAAACGTCTCTCTCAGCCAAAGCATTAATTGCTGCGGACGTATATATACGTCTTTCCAAAGTAAGATCTTTTCTGTGCCCTGCCATACATGAAATCATTCCGAAGGCTTTAGAATTCATTAAAAGGGCCTTGACAGTGTTTACGAAGGATTTACTTATTTCAAAGCATTTGCTTATTCATTCCTTATATCCCTCCCCCAATACATCACACACGCGTGCCTACGTGGAAAACAATGGCATTGGGGAGCGAATGGCATAATTTTTAATCGGCATTTAAGGGATTAATTATAAACCATACAAACTATCAAGACCAGTGTTAATTAACTTTGTTAATTATGTTAATTAGACTTTGTGTATGACAAGCCCAGGGGCAGTGGCGTAATGGAGAACATTTGAGCCCCCTTGCAAAGTCAGGTATTGGGCCCCCAAGTTGGATTTTACAAAGGATATGTACTTCGCGGAAATCAGGCTTTAGACCCCCTAGAACCCTGGGTCCCTTGCGATACATGGGTGTACGTTATGCCACTGCCCATGAGGTCACTGGTAATTATTGAACTTGATTTTAACTTTCTATTGTTAAATTATATGTAAAACACGTTGTGAAGTACTGATACATTTATAAGTGTATTATATCAGTGTAAATATATATTTTATTTTTATTATGTCAGAATGCATTTTGTTTGTTTACTCTCAGTAAATCAATATTTTTTAAATGTTCTTTTGTTTCCAACTTTTCAATATGCTCGCGCTCCCCTCATAGAGTTATCATGCCCCCTAGAGGGGCGCACCCTACAGTTTGAGAAACGCTGACATAGCTAAATAAATAAATAAAAAATTACGTTTTGAACTAATTACGAATTTATATTATGTAAAAAGAACATATTTTATTTATTAATATTTTAGGATTTTCCTTAAAATTAAAAATGTACAATGTATGTGTGAGATAGAGAGAATCAGTTTTTAAATTAAATTGTTTTTATTAGTCATAAAATCTGCTTTAAATTAAGTAAATATAGTATTTTAATTATAATTTTTAAAAAAATGAGCTAGTACAATAATATACACTATCTGACTTATTGAATGAAAAGGATTATTTCAATGAAACTAAATACCTGAACGAAATTTTAATATCCTCCTATAAATGAAGATTTTTCTTGTATAAATACTTTCATACTCCCAGTATAAAAAGAATAAGTTTAAAAATATTTTTAAAAAATTAGAAAAAGCTTTTTCTTTAGTCATTGACATTAATCCTTTTTTAACAGAGTAGCGTCGGTTCTTCATCCATATTGTTAAAAATAAAACCATATTCATATTTAATAGTAAGAAAAATGTCAAATTATAATTTTTATATATACTTCATTTAAATAACTTAAGTATGGAAATACTAGCATTATAAATTTTATTTTCAAAAAGATTAAGGCTTTAAATGAGTTGCATAAAATGTATGTTTTCTTTCAGATATGTATTTTTAGTAGCCAAAATGTTGAGTATTTATTTTAAATTGTAACTGAATAAATATTTTTCGAGAGTCAACTAAATGGTTTCTCTTTTAAAGAGTTTAAATATAACTTTTAATTCAATCTGGGGTCTTATTTCTTATGTAGAAATAAATGTACAAAGTATATTTTAAAATATTTTAATGCTAAAATTTTCGTTTACTTATTTTTATATGAAGATGTTGATTTAATTTTTATCGTTTAATATGCAATTTTGAAAAGAGTTTGTATAAATGTTAATTTAATTGAGCATGTATGAAACAAAAAATGTTTTAGAGAAAAAAAATACTTTAATAGCTAAACATTTAAAGGTTTCTTTTAACCCTGCTTACAGATTTAGAAGTTCAATTAGATCGCTTTTTCAAACAGTGGTTTAATAACTGATTAAAGTTGTTGGTGCTTTCCCGTTTCGCCGGCGCGAATGATGAAGTCGCCAAAAATAAAACAACTGGCGCCAAATGGAATATAATCACCACATTTTCAAACCACCGCAGTCTTTTCTTATGAGTAAAGTCTTTTTCATAATGCATTAAAAATAAAAGAAAGTCCAATTAGAACTAACGTTTGTGGCATTTTTTTTTGTGTGTGTATATTGTATGTAAACCTTGCTTGGCGAGATTTGCGCGTGCGAAACGGAAAAGTACCGAATTTCTAACTGTACTATTATTATATTTATTGCAATGTAGTTCAATTATATGTTCCTTAATTCAATGTTTTTTTCTCTGTTGTTCAAAATGACTCGTTATTTATGTTCATACGTTCAATTTTCATGTCTTAGACCAGTTGTTCCCACTGTATTCCGTGAATCCCTGGGGCTCCATGAGGCATACGCAGGGCTTCCACGAGTCACAATGAAAAAATCGATAAGAAATAAATATGTATTCAAAATGGATTTACGTTCTTTATTAAGTTTATATAGTTACAAGTATCTATAGCTCGTCCTACTCATTAAAACTGAAAATTGTATTTATACATAACAACTTTATTATGCAACACTTTTTTAACTTTTATTATAATATAATAAAAGTTTGTCTTTGTAGTTTTTATACTTCCTACTATATTGAGAATATTCTATCGTTTACTATCTCGAGTTTCACGAGATAATTTCTTCTCGTTAGTTAACAAATTGCCTTGGAAGACTAAATAGTTTTCTAATGGAAAATTCACCTTTTTGTATTTGTGGTGAAAACACCTATAATAAGGGAGAAGAAACAACTTATCTACATATCAACAGATTTGATGTTATAATCTAAAGTTAACAAGAACACCATCTAAATTTTAGGTTGAAAATTCATTCAAAATACACGGATTTTCTCATACAGCTATAAACATTTTAATGCCATTCAGAGCATTGTGTTTAAGTGAAATATACTTCTCAACTTGAGTGGCTACAAAAACAAAGTATAAAACAAATTAAACTCTGAATACGTAATGCTATTGCATTTAGTCTCAATAGACCTAGAGTTCGTTAGTTTGTGAGAAGAAAAGTAAGCACGTATCCCAGTTATTAAATAATGCATGGATAAGTGACACTTGGGTCAGAAATTAATATTGTTAATGAGTAAAATTAGATTAAAAAATAGATAATTTTTTAATAATAAATGCAATACTTTTTTAATTGCCTTTACATAAAGTGCCCGTAACATGTTGATCTACTTTAAATATTATTTTGAGATATATTCTTCGAAAAATGTGTATGGAATGGGGTTCCACGAAAACACCTTCTAGTTCTAGGGGTTTCATGAGGGGAAACAGTTTGGGAACCACTGTCTTAGACAACTTTTTTTTAAGGTATATCTTCTTTATTAAGGAACATTTTATTTTATATTTTTAAAAGATTTAAAAAAAAAATATAAAATCAATAAACCCAATAATAAAAATTTTGATACAAAATATAAAAATTTCACCAACCCTCTTGACGCCCTTTAGCCACATATATGTGGACATTTAATTTTTTTTACCATTTTAATCAATAAATTATTATATCATTAAGGTATCTGACTACCCTAAAAGCATGATTATTTTTAAAAAAATTGACATTTTTTATGATTTTATTTTACAGACCATCTCATTAGCTTTATAAAACCACCAAGTGTTTTATTTTCCATTCACTAGAACAAAAACTACAAGTGTTTTAGTCGAAGCAAATGTCATGACTTTACATAAGATGTCAAACTTTAAAATGCGTTTTTCCCGAAATGTGTTTTTTTCCCGAAAAACTCAAACGGGGACAGTGATTGCTCAGAAAGTTTTTTAAATAATTTGCTGAAATTTTTTGTGTATATTCTGTATAACAGTAGAAGTGTTTTAACCTTCTAATTTATCAATCACTGTTTTATTACAAAATTTAGTCCCTTAAGTGAATATAATCACCGTTTTTTTAAAGCAATTTCATATAATAACTAAGATAAAATGCTCTAGTTTTTGTAAAAATTAAAATATAGCTCTTATTCTGAAGGCCATTTCAAATATGAATAGCAAAGTAACTCATCAAAGTTGAAAAATTTATTCATGAACTTTTTGTACAAAATGGGCCCTGTTTATGTAATTTTTTGTAAATTTTTACCCGTTTTTCTCTATTTTAGTTGTAATAATTTATTTTTCTCTTCTTAATTCTAGCCATTTTTTCTTAAAATGTACTAAATAAATCTAAAAACCACAAAAAAAAAAAAAAAAATCTCCATATCTACATTTTTTTTTTAAAAAAAGTTGTCGCAAGTAGTCGGATACCTTAATAAAATGAACAAAGATCTCTGTTAATAAATTATTGACTACAGAATCTCTACAAGAAAAATGCTTATCTTTTGTATTTGACTGCTATGATAAAGGTTTTCATTAGGTCTAAGTTAGGAATATATATGAAAATAGTGCAAAGTAGTATTTCACTGTCTATTGCTGATTTACTTGAACAAACCGTTGTATTATTTCGTGTTTACCGATATTTCGCACTGTATAAGAAAATTTCTCATCAACATTAGGTTTTAGGATATTTACATAATTTTGTAAACAGTATTTCTCTCTTTATTAAGAAATAACATACATGTCAACTATTTCAATATTCAACTATCGCAATATGTACTACATTTGCAATATCTAAACTTCTGTTTTAATTCGTACGAACATGATATACTCATCAGAGATACTGACTTCAAAAAGACTTGATTCGTTTACTTTTTGAATTTTTGGTTATTTCTCGTTTCCTTTCCTCTTATATTATCTTTACAAATTACACATCTCAGACGATCATCGATTAAGTCCTGTCGAGTGTTTATAAAAAGTTCTATTTTGAGCTTTTCTTAACTAGAACTGTTTAAATACGTGGATTGACGTGAACATCAACAACCGCTTCATCACACGTCAACGCAATCTCCTTTGTTATTCAAACGTTACCTAGTTTCCTCGAATAGCGCCTTAAGCCATACACTCTTCACATTTGATCCTTTTGATATAGAATACATTGACAGGACGACTTCTTAATCAAATACGTTCGGATTGGTTGCAATACCGGGCCTGTAAAATATTTTGATCCGAAACTGTGTTTGTCTCTTATCTGAAACTTATAAAAATCTATCTGTTTTGAATTTTTCTTAGTTCTTTTTTTAAAATCACTATTTATTTACATCTGTCTAAAATTTTTACATTAAATAGATTTTTAAAACCGTAATGATACTATCATTTTGTTATGTAATCTTATTTGATCAGCGTTTACTTTATTTTGTTTTCAGTTTAGTTTTTTTCTTGACATGCGCAGAATAAAAATAGGTTATACATAGGGATTACAATATCCGCCCAAAAATCCAATACTGGTATTCGGCATTTTTTAGATCTTAATACCGAAATACCGGTTTTAATACCGGTAGTAGAAATTTTAGATAAAGAAAGAAAACACGGGTGTTTTTTTTTTGTTTTTGTTTTATTTTATTTGCCAGTTGCTTTATTAGAGAGTGTAAATATCACAAAAATAATTTGTATCTTATAAATTATAACAGTATACAAATAATCACAAAAAAAGAAAGAAAAGGAACATCTTATTTACATTGTGCCACCATAATATTTTCATCATTTGAATAATGAAACTAAACCAAAGTATTATCAAATCATTTTTTTATGTTCTTTAAAAGTTATTTTTATTCATTATTATTGGTTATTATTTATGAGTATATATATAATAAACCTGAAGATATTTTGAACCCTAAAGTATGATATGCAAATACAATATGAATAACAAACTCAACAATTTAAAATATATCGAAATATTACACACTTTGTTCACAACTACAACCTTGTTTTCACAGATACGAATATCAGACTACGAATCCTGCGCTTGTGCAGTATATCTCTGAGCTATAATAAGACAGTTTCGGCCCACCTCCTTGGTTGATTCTAACATTTTATTACTTAACTCAATTGTACAGTACAACTATATATCCCTAGTCTAATTAATTTCGCCGGTTAGGGAGACACACAAACAAAAACATATACTCTGTTTTGCTGTGTTAGCTATCCCTGAACATATAATGAAGACAATTTAAAAAGAGAGAGATTTCTAGTAAATACCGAAAAACCGGTATTTAAATTTGTGAATATCGGTATTACAAAATTGTACAAATGGATCAAAATACCGGTATTCGGTATACCGGTATTGCAATTCCTAGTTATAGTCTTAGTTTAGGTATGAATTTAATCTTACTCAATATTTATAAAATATGAAATATTATCGGTATTCTGTAATAATATGTGAAATATATACAGTATGCACTGCGTAAGTAGCAGGGGCGTTTCTATCATCGTATCAGCAGTATCAACAATACGACCCCCTAGCTTCAAGGGCCCCAAAATATGTTAGCAAAAAATCGTAAAAAAACCCCCCCCCCCCCCCCAAAAAAAAGAGTCCCGAAGTAATTTTAAAGCAGGGCTCACTCACGAGAAGCTACGCCATTGGTTACTAGTTCGCTTAGAAATATGCGTTTAATGCATATTATAGTTAGGAAGTACGGAAAAATGTCATATGTTAAGTTTTAAAAATGTGGAAATAAAAAAAAAATTATTCTCTTAATATTTTTTATCTACTTTGTTTTCATGCGAAGGGTTTAAAGATTTCCCTTACTTATAAATAACTATTCTTCTTCAGTCTTATTTATGCTGATACTATTTTTTAATTCTTGAAATTTTCTCTTTTATCTTATTTGATATAAAAGAAATAGGTAATTCTAAAAACAGTTAAAAAGAAAGGAAAAAAAGAAAGACTTTATATTTAGGAGTTTTTTGTTTTGTCTAAAAAGAGCACTATTTAAATAACACACACACATATGTATATATATATATATATATATCTTCTTTTTCTAAACATTAAAATTAATGTGATTATATTATTTAAACTCTCTAACCTTGCATGGAATTATAAAGTTTCTTTAATTAAAATTTATGATATTTTTGAATTATATGGCTTGGAAGTTTAATTAATAATTATTAGACTCAAAAACGCAAACTCAGTGGCGCAACTGCCCACGAGGGCCAGGGCCTGCTGTGCCCATCCCAGTATACGTGACCATTTGGCATGAGAAGATGTCCCGATCAGATGATCAGTCCCCAGTGCTTAAGTCCTTAAGCAAGCTTGGTACTCATTTATCGACCCACTGCAGTAAGGATGAAAGGCTGAGAATTAGACTATTTATAATAAATTTTATAATTATTTGTCAAAAATTACTAAATTATGTACGATAATCAGAAATTAAGATAATTATTTTACAATAATAAAAATATAGATTTAATTAGAAATGCAATTAAAAATTGAATATTTAGTTCTTTTAATTTATAATGTATTAACATAAAGATTTTCCACGCTTTATCGAATACAGTTAACGTGAAGAATTTTCTCTGAATTCTTTCACTAGCGTGAACTTATGCAATAATTGTGTATACAATATAAGAATTTAAAGATAAATATTTAATTCATGGGGAGTATTTTTGAAATTTAACTTCTTTTCTAGAAAAATCAGACATAAAATGTGGACGCACAAACTTCTTTATTTATTAACTCCAGGCTTTAATAATCAAACTTTTAGGCAGTGGGCTTCTATTGGGGACATTGCACATTTCAAAAAGCGATATTTTATATTTTTATTTCACAGATTGCATAAAACTAACTTAGACTATTCTTAAAATGAACTTCATTAGGCAATGTATTACATATCCTTTTTTGTTGCTTTTTTATGATTTAATGATTTTTTTTACTTTAATCAAATTTAAAATGCTAAGTATGCCTATATTAATTATAGAAATAGAATGATTAGGAGTTTTCTGCGTAATTTAATACTTATTTAAAAAGATTGTTGTCACAAATATAGAATCACATAATTCTAATTAGAACTTTGTTTCTCATTAGAAATATCTTTATATGATAAAATTATCACGAAAACATTGTCAGACAAATTGAAAATAAAACATATATTATAATAATGAGAGTTTCCTAATTAATCAACACAAATTATCCTTAATGTATGTGCAGAAATAACTTTTAAAAAGTAGCAAAGTAAAAATTTCTTCTCAGATTCTTACATTGTTCAAAAGACATCATAACGCCTTACAACATTGTTAATGTTCTTTTGTATTACTTGTAATATTCTTAATAGCGTTAGCACTAATGAATTAATATAAGATCTCGGATAACTCTTATGGCATGCTTCTATTAGTTCTTTCATATTGATTGCTCTTATTTATTCCCTAAGACTGCTCCAGCTAAATAATTTTTTTCGGGAGTGAAAGGAAATAACCAGGAAATGTTGCGTTATTCTTCTGCGTAATTTGATATTTATCGAATGCTTTTTGAGATTGGGAAAACTTTTATTTCCCGTAAAAGTCAGAAACCTTTTTATCTGATTGAATTTCTGTAATTACATTCTGGGACAAATTAAAAAATAAAAACTTAATAGCTATTCCTGGAACTTCCTAAAAAAATGAAATTTAAGCGGAAAGGAACAAACTCGGGCAGCAGACGTATCTTTAAAAAGAAAAAGAAAAAACATTACTTTTATTTTATGAAACAAATTTATTTTATGGCCTTTAATTTACGTTAAACTGACTGTGCTGTTGTAATATAAAACAAGAGTTTTTTATTTAATTAATTTATATTAATGTAAAGTATACTTGTTATACTGTCGACTAATTTCGCAAAGCCAAAAAACATCGCCAAATGCTGTCATCGTCATAAAGTTAGTACTTCAACTTATGCAGAAATAGTTTCCGCTATTGACTGCATATCGCGGCATTTAGCTACATCTTTTGATTTCACGAAATTGATCGATAGTGCCATACTTAAATATAAAATATATGGGAAGGTTAATATGGAGATGTGTTGTGAAGATATGTTTAATTATTTTATAATAGCCTTTTTAGTATTATTTTAACTTTCTACATTAAAAAGTAGTTTTAATTAATTGTTCATGTTATAATTTTGTGCAATAGTAGCATTAGTGTACTTAGCCTTCTAAAAGAGTATATTCATTATCCTGTTTCCTTTCCCAATAGCTTAGTAGTATAGGCCAATTTCCAGTTGAAGGTTGAATGGCCTCAAAATAATGTTTAAGGCTGTCTTCAGTTAACGTTAAAGAATAGGGCCAGATTTTTGAACATTTTTTTCAGATATAAAAGAAACGAAAAATTAATAAAATATTCTGTCTTCACTATCCTTTAGAGAGCAGAATCTTTTATTATACTTCCTCTTTTAACCAAGTTTATTCATTTTTTTCTGGTATAAAATGTGTTTCGCGTTTTTTCTCCTATACCGTAATTTTAAATGAGCTATGCCCTCACGTATTATAACAAAAAAGAAAGTATTCATGGAATATTTTGGTATTTTTAAAAACACTATATTGTTAACAGAGGTATGAGTTATAATATTGCAAATTTCCATAGAAATTGAGGCATTTTTTCTGTCTGAAAATGTGCTTCGCGTTTAGTTCAAGCTCTCGTACTTTTACCGAAGACAGCCTTAAAGCTGCATTCTTAGTTTCTAAGGCAAAGAGTTTGCTGTTATACTCAGCGGCGTAGCTACCGCCGTATCAATGATACGGGGCCCCCAAGCTACAGGGACCCCAACATGAGTAACTACAGTTCCACCAACAGGGCTCCCATATCTAAAAAAAGGCTCCGAAGAAATTTTGATACAGGGCTCCCTCGAAGCCATTGACTATACTAATGCGGTTTAGAGACCCGATAACTCGACACTTGATAACCTAACCAGGCACTCCAGATAACTTGGTCAGACCCTTGTAGGTAAAAAAACCTCGCGAGCAGACGGGGAAGTGCAGAAGTCAATGAAAATGGCGTCGAACAGTGGTTTCAGCTTGATACCAAGCAAGAAAGGCCTTATGTTCCGATGCTGATGTCACAGTTAATGAAACAATGCCGGAAAATGATGAAGACGTAAACGCTGAGGACACCATACAAAATTCTAAATATCACATAGTGAGGGACTAAAGGCTGTTGAAATCGCCCTTCAGTATTTTTTAGAAGGTGTGTCGGTAATGGGTTTTTGTTTCTTCGTGACGAAGCAGCTAAATGCGTAGTGCAGTACGGAAAACACAAGCCATTACACATTTCTTTTTTGAAAAAAAACGTAGCCAATTTTTGCAAAGTTGGCTACTTAATTTTTCATTACAGACAGCTTTATACCTTCATAATTTTTTTTTTCATGACGTGTGTCTGATCAATTAAGTTACGGTATACTATTTATTCATTAATTTTCATTTTCTTGCACTAAATGCTTGCACTTTTCCTTTGCTTAAGGATTCTCAAGCAAACAATAACATTATTGCTAAAGTAAACACTCGTACTTATTTTTTTTAATTAACACCTTTTATAAGTTTCACTTGTATTTGACGGAATCTTTGAACTCGTTTATTAACCACTTTAAAAAATCAGTTTTCTATCAAACTTTGCACATTTGTCAAGGATCGATGACAATACAATAATTTCATAATTTTGTTCCATTGTCCTGATTAGGATAATTAGGGATACGATTTATAGATTTGGCGACTAATTCCGAATACTACTTCCAGATTTGGCGACTTATTGCATAAGCCATTTTCAGATTTGGCGACTAATTCCATATGCCATTTCGAGATTTAGCGACTAAAAGATTAAGGTACAACCCTGAAACCATGAATATGCTTGTGGTTAATACAAATAAAACAAAAAAAGGGTTTTTAAAAAAATTTAAAAAAAAACGGGGGGCCCCATGAGAAAAAAATAATAATTTGTATTCTAACTGCTAAATATTTTTATTTTTGTAAAGCAAATACGTTTAGAAGTGATGATACGAATTATCTTATAGCAGTACGTTTAAAAGGTGATAAATGTATGTTCTAACTGCTAATTTTTTTTTATTGTGATAAAGCAATACGTTTGGAAGTAATGATACGAATTATCATTATAGAAATGCGTTTAAAAGGTGATAATACGATTGACATTTAATATTTCTAATTATTTTTTTTACTTTTTAGTTCGATTCACTATAAAAGCATGTTTTTTAGTTTTTTTTAAACTATAATTTATTTAACTTATTCTCGATAACCCGGCATTTGCACAAAGTTGACCACATTTCATTCCACATTAGACTGAGTTTAGGGACTCTACTGTATCCAAATTCTGAAAATAAACAATGATATAAATAGAATGAATTTTGTATCATAATTTGTATCACGTAATTTAGAAAAAATAAGGTTTATTTTTTTATATATATTACTCTAAAAGTTATAATTTTTAAAAAGAAAAATATTTTCTCTTCCATTTTATACTTTAAAAAACATTGCAGTATTTAATATTATCATAAAAATTTAATGATACTTTATTGAAGAAAAGAATTCATAAACTTTCTCTTATGTGATCGTACATTTTCTTTCAGATATTTATAAAAAAGGTTTTTTTCCCTCCTTATTTAGAGTACTGACTTTATTTTTAAAGAAAAAATATCTTGCAAAAGCATTTCTGTAACTTTGAGTTTCTTCTGTATATTTTATTTCTGCTTCGGGTAATTTATCATTTTCAAAATGTGATCATGCATCACTTCAAAATGTACAGCATGTAACTCTAAAGTAATATTGGATTTATACTTCTCCTGTGAAGTTTTTTGATAAACAACGTCTAAAAATTAAATCTGAAACAATATTTTTTCGTAAGGAATTATTTTATACAAATATATTATTGAAGCAAAATAGTTGATTTCTTTTATTTTAGAAATAAAATTTTTTGCTGGCTTGCGTTGAAATGATTGATTTGTACACATATTGGCACACAATATTCTTTGTTTTTCCCAATATATATTTGTTAAAGTTGTTATAACTATTTTCGTAAAAAAATTATTTTGTGTTATTCAAGTGATTTTGATGGCATTAGTGCTTACATATTAAAAATGTTATCCTAAAGTGTAATTTAGCTCAAAATATAAAATAAACATTTATAATTTGGTGATTAGAACAAAATAACTTCTGCGACAGCTATTAAATATAAATAGTCAATGAGTTTTATAAACTTTATTTATAATAACGGTTGAATTTTTAATATAAAAATTGAGCGCAATATTTTTCTCATTTAAAATTTATCTCCTCCTTTCTCTGTTCAAAGAAAATCATCTTTTGCATTGTTTTGTGCATGCATTAATAGCATTTTTTCCCGTATTATTTAGATTGTAAATTTTGTCTGTTTGCTATTATTTACTGTACTTCAATATGTGTGTGTGTGTACATGTATAAGTATATATATATATATATATATATATATATATATATATATATATATATATATATATATATATATATATATATATATATAAAAGTGAAGAAGTACTAGAACCTACAGTGCTAAAGCAGGAAGAAATTGGAATTCCCCAGACACAACAAATGTAGATACAAAAAAAGTCTTTGGACTAAACTGGAGACCTATTATGATTTCTAAAGCTTTCGCTGAATTAGGCCAGCGAATTAAGGTTAGCAATGCTTTATGGATCCACCTATATATATGTTTCTACATGTGTATCTATGTGTGTATGTGTACTTTATGTATTCGTACTTTGAAAATCTTATTATGATCATGTTTCCTAATCTTCCCCATTATATAACTTTAATTACTGAATGTCTCCGTTTGCATGTGAGCAATCTTGTATTTTATTTTGAATTTATTGTATTTGCATCCATTTTTTCCCGTTTCTTTTCCCTTTTGGTTCCCATTTGTGAATATTTCCTTCTACATGTAATTTCCTATCACTATTGTTTGAGTATTGACTTACGTTTGTAAGCCTTGTGTTATACTTGTCGGCACACAAGGAGTCTACCTAGAGTCTCAAAAAAAGTATTTTGAATTACAGTGCAATTTTTAAAGTAAAGATTGACAGTAATATATTTTTCATTTTAAGTTTATTATTAGTAAAATGTACTTTTAAGTTATTTATTATTCCTTATCTTTAAAAAATTATTAGATCATTTAAAAATATTTTCTTAGTATATTTAAGCATGAGCAAACTAATGTAGAATGTTTCCAACTTTTTATATTTATTTCTCGGGTATAAATGTATCTAAAGATTTACTTCAGGAAGAGAATTCACTCCCATAAGTTCAGGTTAAAAATTCTGCTTACTTTATAAATTTTTATCTTTGTCTGGGCTACCCTTGGCTGTCTAAATCCTCATATTGTATGCGACATAAAAGCATAAAAGGAAGTTGAGAGTCTGGAGAATTTTAAGTGCTCTTGCCAGCATTCTTTTAATAAAGTTTAAAACTGCATATTGTGTATATTATAATAATGTAAAAGTCCTTCATTTAATGTGGTTAATAGGTTCTTTAGTAATTTTACAACATTATAATCTAAAAAGGGCTTAGGCACTGAAACCTTTTTTTTTTTCTATTTGTAATAACGAAAACAAAGTAAAAGGCGCAATAAAATTTTTTTTTTAAATTAGATAGTTCGTACAACTTAAAAAACATAACATTTAATTTGAAATTATTAAAATTAAATTTATTGCACTTACAAAAAATGTGTTTTATATTTGATTAATTCAGAAAGAACACTTTTTATAATTTTTTTTTCGTTCATTTATTTTATACTGCAATAATGGATTCATTTGAATCCAAATTTTTGGTAACAATTCCTAGTTTCTTTCAGTTTTCTAATCAATTAAAAAAATTTTTAACTTCCAAAGTAATCAGTTCATTTTTAATGTCTGTTTCGCTCATATTTTAAAAATTTCTCTCCATATCCATTGTTAGCATTAAAAAATAACGTTTTTATACGCAAAAAATGCCGTTTACACACTAATTATGTGTGTGTAACTTTTAGAAATATATATAGATTAAAGATAACTTAATATAACTTTTTTAAATAATAAAAATTTCTCAGTTAAATGTTTATACTTACATCTTAGTGCTAAAAAAAATTCTACCAGTATAAATTTTTAAAATTTAAAAGAATTGTAAATCGGAGATAAGTTATTTTTTAAACGACGAACATCTCGTCATTACAGTTGAATCGTGATAGATTAAAAAATTTGTCAGGCTTAATTCTCATTAAAATTCAAAAACAAAGCTCTAATTTAAAATACAAAAAAAAAACCTGGAACTTGATCCTTCAAGCTCGAATTTTCTTTATCCTTTTCTATTCACTTCCACTCAATTCACCTGCCGAAAGCACAGTCCAAGACTAGGGGTATTCAAACATTTAAATTCCGGGCAACACAGACATTCCCGGGAATTCTGGAAAAAAGACGGGGGTGGGACCCTGAAGATCGGAGAGCAGTTTGGGGCAATAGCACTTTCAGGTGCATGTGTTTACGGAAAACTTTTAAAACTCTCGCAGAGAAAATTCCGATAAAACGCTTCTATGGCTTTTTCCTGCGATGAATAAGTGAAAAAGAAACAAATTCGGGAAAAGGCCGCGGATTTCTGTCGTCTACAGAGGATTCCAATATCACTCGAACTTTAAGGGTGGGTGGGGTGAATCTTTTGGAGAAAGGGGGCTGTCTAACTGAAACCTATCTTATTACATTGGCAGAATTTTTTTTATCTCTCTCTTCCCCTTGTCTCTTCCTTTCTTTTCAGTATTCTTTTTTTTTCTTTACAAAGCCTTTTGGTATTTTTTTGGGGTTAGTTGGGGTCCCCCCCCCCTTTATTCTTAAGGGGGCGCCCTTTGGAAGAAAAGAGGAAAAAATGAGTTCCCCGTCAAATTTCCTGAATGGAATTAGATGGTAAGATGGAAATGAATCCTCCGGCTCGAAAATTCAGGATTCATCAGATAGGACTTTGCGATGGATGGAAGAAAAGCGAAAACAAACAAAAAACGGGAAAAAACCAGTCCGGGAGGAAAAAGAGATGCCCTGGAGCAGGCAAGGCTAGAACGGGAAAGGAAAAGAAAAAAAAAGGAGGTCCGACACCAATAGGGCTTGGGGAAATGCGTTAGGACGTGTCCGGAATGCCGGATCTTTACAGCAACGCCATCAAGTCTCATGGTTCGAAGGAAGTATGTAGAAGTTGGCCGGACGGCGCCTGTATCTACCCAGCCGTTCCTCCTCCTCTTCTTCTTCTCTGATCATAGGATTTTGTTGACTGAATATAAACAACGGAATTGCTTGTGGTACCGAGACAATAACACTGCTCGATTCGGTTGTAAATCAAAAAGTCCCGGAGTGGCTTTTTGGTTTTCATTTTAAGGCTGCCCTTTTTTTTTTCTTGGAGAGGGGTGAGGTTAGGAGTTGTGCCATCACCCGGGCAACTCATCTTTTGGTTTACGATCCGGTTTATTATTGCCTGGGGGTGAGACTAGTAAAATAGGTATGTGCCGTGCTATGGGACTGTTTAAATCATAAGAGTTTGTGCTCCGGAAAGTTTTGCAACCTTAGGGAGAAGTTTGGATGTGAAATATATCGCGGGAGGTTTGTCATCTAGACAACTACTGAGATTGGCTATCAATAATAAGTCGGTTATTTCACTGGAGGTTGAAAAAAGGATGATAATCATCTATAAGCTCTTAAAAAATTGTAATGGTATTTATTTCCATCTACATTTTTATGCATTGAATATTTTTATTATTATTATTCAGTACCGAAAAAAACTCGTAACAAGGTTGTATTTTTTACATTTTCTTATTCATTTTTTTATTTTTATTTTATTCTATTGAATTTATTCTAATTATTCAAAGCAAACCAAAATTCATTCTGTAAGTTATCTTATGCAAATAGGTTTAACAGATTCAGTTGAACGTCGTATTTTAAATTTAAATGTGAGAGTCCTCCAGAAAAAAAATTGTCTTACATTCAGTTGAATACTTAAGTATATATACAGAAAACTTCAAAGTTATTATATATAAAAATACACATAATGCACATAAAACAGACTGAAATACTGGTATTCGAGTAAAATTGTAAGGACATAGTTATATATATATATTATAGATTTTTGTAATACTAGTGTAGTTTACATTATACGAAAACGTGTGTATGTTTTAAGCAAGTGTGTGTAAATTACTATAATTTTAGAGCATTTCTATGTTCTGGTACTCTGTGTGTGTGTGTGATATATTAAAGTTTGAATTAAATTATCTAAATTTTAACAAAATTTGTGTTTTATTACAGCATGAAATTGATAATAATATATTTCTGTAATATTATCGTGAATGAAGGAAATAAAATTTTCACAAATGTATTTAATTCAAATTTCAAAAAAATGAAAAGTATAATTTTTTGAAAAAAATTTCTATTATATGATGGCTTATCAATTACTTATAGAATTACTAATATTATAGCGTATTCATTAAGATTTAATCAATTAAATAGTATGTTTCAGTTGAATTAATGTTTTATATATATATTCCCTTCAATGCGTGTAAGATTTAAAGATAAAATATAAAAATACTTCCTCTTATATGCAGCGGAAATATATGCTTTCATACATTTGTTAAATTCACTTTTTAAAACAGTAAGAGTAAAAAAAGTGTTATATTTTTAATTGAATTTTCTTTCAAAAGAATTTAGCGATTTGTTCAAATTTTCAGTAAAATGTAAATTTCTAATAAACAGTTTTAGCGATTTTGAATTTCTAATTATATTTTGAAATGTTTGAAAATTAGTTTTTTTTTTTACAAAATATTACTTATTAATACAATAAATAAATGGAATCCACACATTTTCGTACTATAATAAATAAATGTAAAATTTCTTATTGAAAGGAATTTCATGTGCTAAAAAAATGTTATCACAATTTAATTTAACGCTTTGAATATAAACTACATAGACACACATCACGTTAAAATAAATATAAAAATTAACCTGGAAATTTGATCATTTATATCGCTCATCTATTTTTAATATCTTATAATTTACAAATCTGTCCCTTTATAATTTTGTAAATTCACCGTTCATCATCTCTTTACGCATATGGTACAAAAAACTGTTAAATTCGGAGAATTATTTCGTAATCAATCATTGGAAAGATACAGAATGCTAGTTGTAACAAAAGAACTTTTAATGGATCTAAAACGTGTGGTAAATTGATGATAGATTAAAGCGAAATCTGTTAGAAACACCTGAAATACTATTCTTTTTAAATTTACTATCTTATGAGAAAGAGAGAGAGAGACAAACAATATATGTGCAAATTCCGCTATTTTTCATTTTTAATTTATATTAAATCTATGTTTTTTTTTATTTGTAATAATTTAAAATTCTCAGAAATAATTCAAATATACGGTTAGTCAATAATTATATTATTTAATCATAATGCAATTTTTTGTTGTATAAAATATGCAAACGTGCTTGGTTTTGTAAAATAAATTAGTTGTACCTTTAAAATAATTAGCATAATTACTAAATTAATTTATTAATATAATTATCAAAATTAATATTACAAACGAATCAGTAACTATTAGAATATTTTATTTTTAATACTCTTATAACCTTTTAAAAACTGATTAATATTAGTCTAATATTTAATATTGTCATAGTTGGTATTATTCTAGAATACGCAAGAATTTATTAAATATGTTTGTAATAACATATATTTGTTATCTTGAATTTCTAAACTTGCATTTTTAACTGATTTTTCCGAAAGATGTCGAAATATTTTCTTTCCGAAATGGTTGCGAATTTTTCGCAATAATTTCGTAAGTTAATTGCAGCTCAACGAGTAACTCGGAACCATTTTTTTCGCGGTTAAATGTTTGCAATCGTTTGCTTTATTTTCGTTTAAGCATTTTTTTCATTATTATTTTTCTCGCAGATTGCAAATTAAAGATGTTTCGCCCGAGGTACAGAGCGAAGATGTTTTATTTTGTGTCTCCTTTATTTCTACTTCTTCAAAGTTTGTTTTGTAGAAAATCAAAACAAATTCGAATGACATTTAAGAAATGTCATTTTTTTTTGTATTAGAGATGGAAAAAAAAAAATGAATTAATTTAAAAGAGCCTTTTGTGCAATTTCATAGTAGAATGGTTGATAATTCTTTTACCTCTGATTATGTAAACTGAATTATTAATCATATAATTTATTTTCCTGTTTTTTTATTTTGGTACATCCTAAACGTATGCAATAATTTCTCGATATAATAATTTATAATCTCGTTTTCCAAATGACGTTTTTTATATTTTACATGAAAAGAAATTTCTTTTATTCAAGAAAGAGAAGTTTTGTTAGTGCAACTTTTGAATGACCTGTAAAATTTAAGTTTAATAGTATAGCATAGAACAGGAATGGGCAATTGTTTTGGCTCGAAGGCCACAATGTGAAAGCGGAGGACACACATAGCGGAAGCGCACTTTTTTTTAATGTTTGCACTAATTAATTAGCTTTGCATCTCAGAAAAGGTACAAGTTGTATTGCATAAAAACCAATAAATACAATTTAAATAAAATAATGGCCGTTTTATTCAATTCATTTATTCTGCTCATTTCATATCATCTATCGATTGATTCAAAAATATAGTGTGACCATTTTCAGAGCATCACAAATTTTTATTGAATAAAGTTATTTACTTGAAATTTTCAGTGTGGCTTCCCTTAGCATAGTACTATTTAAGTAAACGTTTAGCCACGCCAAAAGAGCTTTCTCAAACCTCTTGGGGGAATTTTTCTAACTTTCTCTTTGAGTGATTTTTGAAGCCCTTTTGCAAAGTTCTTACTTTACATCTATTTAATTGTTTTTTTAAGTATTCCCATAAACAATATTCGCAAGGAGCACAGTCGAGCTGATGAAAGCTATTTCTCATAAGGAAGAAAATTTATTTATTTTTATTTTTTAGCCATTTTATGGTTGATTTTGCAGCATGACATGATGCAGAATCTTGGTGGAAAAAAACTTTCCTCGAAGGTAAAGACGTTTACTTTCTTTGATCCTGTGCTTCAAAACCTTTTTCTGATAGTATGTAGCATCTATTTCAGCCTTTGGTTCTACACAAAAAATGGTTTTGTTCAACCTTGAGAGCACATTTCCGTCCAAACCACCTGACGGCTTACTTGCCTTTTCCGGCTGTGTCTTTGCGACACTTTTCGCGTGAAATCTGTTGTATCTTCGTTTCGCCAGTTGTAAATGACAGACGAAACAGTTCTTTATTCGAAGTTATCCATGTTTTGTATATACTTTTGCGTAACATTAAATATAGAGGCCAAGAACGTTTTCTTCATTTTTCTACGCTCTTGCAGACATTTGACGACAGACTGGTTTATTCACCTTTTTATAACCAATTTTCTTTATCGGATAACAAATTGTTGATTGCGATACCTGTAGTTTCTTTGCCTAAGTTCTTTGAAGCAGAGGATTTTCTGCAGCGATAATTCTTTTCGACTCCTTTTTTTCTTTTTCTTTAAGGACTTCCTTTCGTTCATGGGACTTTTTATTGTGAGCCAAAATTTATTTCATTTCAAACTTTAGACAATAATACATTAGAAAAACATTTTTTTCGAATTTTAAATGCTTTAGTTATAACAGAATTTCAACAAACACATCCTTCAAATGCCTTTAAATTTTGTTCCGGGTTTGAGGATGATATTTCGGTAACTATAATGTACTTCCACTAATAAAAATGGTTAGATTAGTAATTTAAATGTTTCGTTTTTTTAAAAAAAACCATTAGTAAAAGGATAGAAATTCACCATACATAGTTATATGCTTTTAAAATTGGTCACACTAATTTTGAATCATCAGGTACAAGCTGCAAGCACATTTAATTTTAAAACAGTTTAATGAGACAAGTGTACACACCTATGTGTACCTATCACACTTTTCTTCACTTTTTTGAAATCAGGAATGAGATAGCTTATTGAAACTCTCATCACATCCTGCAAGTTAATGTCTGCCAAATTTAATCTATATTTACTCTTGCTGATCTTCATACAAGAAAAACTCTGATCACAAATATAAGTTGATCCAAATGTAGGGAAGGTTTTTTGATTATTTTGTTATCTGACTGTCTTAGCACGCCGCAAAAAAACTCTTTGCAAGCCGCTATTTTAACAACCCTGGCATAGTCTATACAATTCTGTAAATATAACATTTTTGAGGTTTGAAACGAATTACCGTAAAATACCGTATAACGCGTCTTTTTAACACCAAAAATAAGATCAAAATTTGCAGGTGCGCGTTATACGTCGGGTATAAAAATGAGAGCTTTAAAAATAAAAAAGAAAGAGATCTGAGCATAAAAAATTAGACTTCTACATATTTCGAAATACAGTTTTTTTAAAAGAAATGATATTCTTAGTAAACTTAACAGGTTGTAGCTCTAAAAGTATACTATTTTTTGCAAAAGCTTAAGATGTATAAATGTATAAAAATTATAAATGTATTTGTAACTTGAATAAATGGCTTCAAAACATAACAGCATTGCATACGGACATTTCAGTTTTCTTCGTAAAAAGTGGTACGCCTTATTCGGCGCGTTATTTACCGGATTTTACGGTATATCGATGATGCCAATCACAGATATACTCTTTCAGTGGCGTAACGCACCCCCCTGGCATCGGGGGGGTCCATTATTCTAGGTGGTCCAAAGCCTGACTGACGCTACGTACGTATTTAACCAATTTATAAAATATTAAAGGCAAAACCTGACTTTGCAGGGGAGGGGGCCTAATATTCTCCGTTACACCACTGTACATTTTTATAATTACATTTAGTAAAATATAAATGTATTTGAAAACTTTATAGCCATGCTTTACAATTAAAATTCATAGAACTTTTCACCCTGAAATTACTTATTTAAATAGTAGGCAAATATGATTTTGTAAATCGGCAAACAGAAAGTATAAAACTGGGAGGGTGTGGGATTGATATTTGCTATTTCTTTCATAAAATTCATGTGAAACATTTTATTTCTTTCATATAGAATAATGAAGAAAAAAAAAAAACTCTCGTAAATATATCACATTTTTTTTTGTTGAAACACAGTCCCTTATTGAATTTGTAGTTAAAACTTAATTAATCATAAAAGTCTAATTTAAAAAATGAAACTTTACTATTTTGATTATAGAAATGTTCCCATAATTTATTTTTTTTTACATTTGCAACTGTTTAATTGTTTGAAGTTTTAAATTGGATATTTAATCTAATGATAATGTTTTAGGGTCAAATAAATAGGCATCGTTAAGAAAATGTTTTCATTTTGACAACGAGAATCAGGAGGATCTTCCCAATGCAATCATTATCTGTAAGTAAAAAGCGGAGATTTATTTTTCTGATTAGAAAGATTTCAAGGAAATGATGGATATTGCAAAATCCCACTACCGAGAAAAGTAATGATGGCAAAATATTTCCCTGAATCAGTGTAATCCGTATTAATTTACGCTTAATTAGGGCTTATTTATTGAGGGCAACAACATTTGTTTTTGCTTTTGCAGATAGAAAAATTTATTTGACTTCAAGAGTAACTGCTCTTGTTATAGCAGATTTGGACATCATAAATTTTTTTGGAAAGTCTTTTCTTGTTTTTGTTTTTTTCACTAAGCTATACACTTTATTTTTTCGTACTTCAGTTCGTTTTATGCTGGTTTACTTCAATTTTTTTTAATGATTCTGAGCATTGGTGTTCTTAAAAACGTCACGAGTGTATTTTTCAAAAATGGAAATTATAGAAAACATTTTAGTGTGTTTTTTAAGCTTCGGTGTAACATTTGATTGTTCATCAAAAGAAAGAGAAAACATTTTTAGTGCATAATCTTTTAAGCCAATTTTTATGTCTGAGAGTTAATATTACGTCAAAATAAAAATGTTTATTGCTTCAACTTTAAATGTATTATAAATAAAATCTGGAAGAATATCACTTCTAGCTCATATTCAATGCGGCAGGACTCTAGGGGGCCCAAAGCCCAAACATGACTTTGCAGGGGGCCCCTAATATTCTTCGTTACGCCACTGATCATATTAGATTTATTTTTTGTTTATTGTTTCCGTCTGCATGTTGTTCACTTAAGCCGAGGGGAGTTGGTCGCAAACTCGTGACCAACTTTGATTCACTCACAAGGGAATTGTAGTTCTAGTTCCACTACAGACTCACTGTGTTAAAAAGCCAATGCATATTAAATACGTCTCTCAAAGTCTTCATGTTGTCATGATGTTGAAGTTTAGAGATTGATGCATCGACTCAGGTAATATGACCATGGTTAAAAATTTCGAGGCTTTTCACCACTACTACTGTTGCTTAGAAGTGCAACGTTAATATGCAATGATCATAGCTAGTGGTCATGGCTACTTGCTCGTCACTGGAATGTCATGAGTTCGAGCCCTGGTGCCACCGTATAGAGGGGCTGATGCGCATTAAATCTGTCGAGCTTAAAGTACTCCCTTTGGTTTGGTATGATAATTTGGCGATTTGTGTTTCCAAATCAGGTGTCATCGTCGTCATTTGAACATGGCTCAAAATTATGATGTCCACCCACAAACCACAGCCAAAACGTCTTATAAGTCTGAACTAAAGTCAAGTAATGGAATCGAAATATCATTTACATCTACACCACATCTGAAGTAGGGCTCTGAATTACGAAAGAGCTACGAAAAAGAGATGCCTCTGCTGAAATCAAGATTTGTTTCCTATGACATCTCTCTCTCTCTCGGTTATTGCTGTATTATGTAAAGGCACCGTAGTCTGCTTGTGGGTAAGGGGCATTATATTAGCTGTATAGGCGGTGTTAGCGGTATACATAATTTAAACACAACTTAGAATGTAATTTGATTACAACTTTCTTACATTTAATGTTTGATTAATGTTTAGTTTTAAGTATTTAACTTTTTATGTTAACATTAATAAATTTATTGTTTTAAGTGCTTATACTTTGATTTATTTAAGGTTTCGTATTGGTTCTTGCGTCTCTGCGTACATGATCGAGGATTTATTTAATTATAATTCGCAGCAATTTTAAATATTTTAAATGTAAAAAAATATTGCATATAATATCTAATATTATTCAGTAACGTAAATTTTATTAATATAACCCTATTTAATGTGCTCAAGATAATCTCTAGGATGCAGTTGTAGTTTTAGAAATAATCTTGCCATTTTATGTATTTAGAAAGGATAAAATATATCTAGAAATTTGGGAATATCTGCATTTATACAGCATACATGCATTTATTTTATGTTGGAGCATGCATATATATATATATATAATGAGTTCGTTATTAACCTTAATTTAACTGTGTCAAAACTTCTGATTGTTTTCCGTAAGTAAATTTTAAGTAACGATTTTTGCACGCAACTAAATTACCAAAAAGTGACTTCTTAAATCCTCACCTCCCCCCCCCCTAAAAATTAAAATTGGTAATGAAACGTTCGATAACATTTAAAATATCCCCTAAGCAATGCCCCCCGCGGGGGGGGGGTCCAGGGCCGAAAGTCCATCATTCCCGTATCATGTTCCAATACGCTGCCCAAAATATTATTTTGATTTTGTCGATTTTCAGAAACAAAAAGAAGTAAAAAATTAATTAGTGAATAAATAATTAGAATTATTTAGAAAAAAGAATTATTAATAACAAATACTTAATTGCATTTTACGTTCTATGTACATAGGATAATAACCAACCGGACTTAGGGGAGGGGAACCCTCTCCTCTTGTGTGCGCCACTGCCCGTAAGCGCATTCACTCGTAGCAATGCATACGGAACTATTACCTATACTCCTTCGCCCATTCTTCCATATTACCATTTTATTAGAAGAAAGCGGAAAGGATAAAAAAATGAAGGAAAAAGGAGGAGAAAAAAAAGGAATTCTTTCTCCATTTCTTAAATAAGTGGAGAAAAGGAAAAGCGAGCGCGTGAAAAACGCCCCCTCCCTCTTCTCCGGGGATATGGGATTTCCTTTTTCTAATCCTCCCAAGTTGTCCACCAGCATTACTCGCCCTATCCATCAATCATGCTGCTTAAATCTCCCCTAGACTAACATCTGGGACATCAATCCCCAGTCTGCAGTTTCAGGCAACCTGAGATCAGCATTGCCCCTCAAGAAATCCTGGTTTGCGGTTTGCGAGGGAGACTTCGAAAAAGGATGGGACAAAAAGCTGATGGTCGACAGGGTCTTTTTTTTTCTTCTCTTGCTCTTCTTCTGTCCTGGATGGGTTTTTTTCTCCTTGAGGTTTGAGCAGTTTCTTTGCTTGGTGATGTCTTTGTAGAGATGTAGAAAAAAAAATCATGTCGTGGTAGATTTGGACTAAGGGTGGTTTTAATACGATTGGAAACATAGAGCGATCGGTAATAATGAGAAACATTTAGTTTGATTGTGAGAAGGTTACGCAATTTTTGGGTGCTAGGATTAAAAGAATGCGGTTTTATTTATAATAAGTCTCATGAGGAACAATTGAATTTAGTTATGGTTTTATTTGAAAAATAGTTAATTCAGAAGTATGTATGTAATCTTTCTAGACAGGTTTCTTGTTCCTTCTGACCACAAATATATATTTTTTTAAATATCAAAATCTTTTAGTAGTAATATGTTTCTTGTTTAGAATAATAAGAAACAAACATAATAACAATGGAATCAGGATAAAAAGTACTATTTTAAATGGATAATTATTTGTTTCACAGATTGCAGAAGAAAAATTATATTGGATTGAAAATAGAGAGAGTATTATTAAATATATTTGCTATAGAGTAGTATGCTCGTATGTACTTTTAAGCTTAAAACATAGTTGTCCAAATTTAAACTCCTTTTCCTATATTTTTTCATTCATTTGTCTGGATAAAGCTTTTTTTTTTTGAGGTTTCAGATTTTTTTCCTTTTTTTTTTTTTTTGTAGTAATGCCATGCCTTGCAATGGTATATGGTATGGAGAAAAAGAATTTATATTGAGATGGTTTTAAAATCAAAGTGTTTCAATTCTATTATAAGTTGTAGATGGTCTTAACGAAAAGAACTAGAAACTAAAAAAGTTTTATTTTACTGAACTTTGTAAGAATTTGCTATTAATTTCTTTCTCTCTCGACTAGGTATATTGCTACCAAACTCAATTTTAATTCTTGCGCAATTATACAAATTCTTGTTTTTTTTAAAAAAATTTCTTACTTCTTTTTCTGTTTCTGTTTCTAAGCCCTATAGAGCTTAATTAAGAAAGGAAAAAATGATACTTCACTTAAAAGTTATGAAAATAGGATTTTTGTGTTTAATGTCATTTCAAAGTGTTTTATGGTTAGATGGTTTTAACCGTTTAAAAATAATCCAGGTGAGTTTGATATTAATCACTCATAATTTTTATCACACAATTTATTTCATTCATGTTTCTACTAGAAATAATCAAATATTAAACCTCGTCGGGAGTTTTTTCTCACGCTTTGTGATACGCATAATTGTTTTAGTTTTGTTCTAAAATTATATCTTCTCGTGATAGTTTTCTATGAAATGGAGGGGGGAAGAAGATGGTATTAAGAAATTTAATTAAAGGAAAGGCTTATTCAAATTAAACTAAAGAAGATATATACTGGGGCGTCTTAAGAGACTTCTTGAGGCCCTAGGCCCTTACGCAAAAGTAGACCCTGGACCATCTAAGTAAAATTAGGCCTTGGGCCATTATACAAATGTAGGTACCACCTATGAGCTATAAAAATAGGCAATATATAGCATACTTTTTGTCAGGTTCTCGTACAAACCCAAAACAAATAAACGTATATGACTTACAATCGCACAAACTGGTTCGACCGACTACTGCCATTTGACTGAATGAGTAATGATGGTGTATGGTGGTAGACCTAAACCTATGCGTGGACGACGGTCATCACATGCAGTCAGTTGACATATCATCCGAAATTCCCAGTTTTTCGGAGAATACAACCTGAAATAACATTTGACCGTTAAAATTATTTAATTATTCGTTCTTATTAAGGCTGAGTATAGAACTAGAGGAAACCCCCCATTATGGCCGAGACCCTGGTGCCCTGGCCAGTTGGTCCATGCCTTAAGACGTCCCTTGATGTGTAGACTTGATGATGACACATTTGCTATTGGTGATGATTTGAAGCTATTTTGGAAGACGACACATTACACGGATGCAAGACACACACATCATAAAGGCAACAGCCACAACACGAAAATGGGCAAACAAGTCTATATTGGGGGAAAAAAGCGCTCTCAGAACATACGAAATTTACAAGAATACTCTATACAATTTCCTAATTTAATTATTGTAAATCATTTGGTCAGTTTTGGTGGATGATGCAATATTGCATCCTTTACATCAACATCATAATCAATTTGAATTTGACAATGCGTAACTTTATGAGATCTATAGTTGCAGATAATTTATCAGTCCCGTAAAACAGGTAATTAATAAAAGAATTAATGATAGTGAGAGGGTGTGGAGGGTTCAAGATAAAAAAAATTAAAGAAAACCCTTACAAAAGAAATGGGATAGAAAATCTTTATATGTATATATAATTCACGTTAATTTCATCAAAAAACTGTTCAATTTGTTATGGTCCTAACCCTCCATTCCCTTCCGTAAATAATTAAATGTTAACTTACCCGTTTAATGGGATTTAATCGTAACTTTGTCTCTTAGAAATTAAAACCACAGCGTATTTTAACTGTCCATTATGTTATCATCTCGTAACTGAGCCTTCTACCAATCACAAGATCCATCCACGGAAATCATGCGAAATTCGGGAAATTCCGGTCTGTGTTTCATAAAAAAACCGAGATTCTATAGAAAATTTGTCCGACCGATGTTTGTTTATAATGTTACTGTGCTGTTGTTGTGACTAATGCCATCGGCCTGGACGAAGTCAGATGTTTATAATGTTACTACAATCGTTTGTCCATCGTCTTTGTAAATAGTCCTTTGTGTTACTTGTGTTATGTAGGTGTCCATCGAAAGAATAAAATAAGGATTAAAACAACTTTCAAGCCTCCTCATTTGTTACGCAACCGTTACAATCACAACCTGCTTATGGAAATAATAAATAAGTAAATAAAACATACCACTCACCAACTACTGCATATATATATATGCGACACTTTTACTCCCTTCCAGACCACAGACCTGTGAATGTTTGGCGCAGTACAGCCAAAACTGGCTCTTGCGCCATAAAACGCCAAACTCAGCTCAACTCAACTCAAATCAACTCAGCGACACTTTTACACTCAATCAGTTATCAAGAGATCTCCGTAACTATTCGACATACAGACTTGAAATCTGGCAAGCGCGTTTCTTTTGTTGAGTAGAGATCTGCTAAGAACGGATTTTGTGGAAATAGACTCCCTTGAGAATTTTCAGGATCAATATAGGCCAAAATACTCATTTTCAAACTAATAGATCTACAGAGACTTAAAATTTGGTAAGCAAGTTTTTTTGTTTTGTTTAACAGAGATCCACTAAGAACAGGTTAAGGCGTAATCGACTCCCAATGGGAGGATGGATGATAAGGATGCTTCTGAATTCAATCGAAATTTTTATGTTAATACTTAGAAATGACAATAAAACTTTAAAACAATATGTAGTCATACAACAACATGCGAAGCGGGTGTGTAACGGCTAGTGTATGTGTATTGTAACACTTTCTCATTTCTGTATAGTCTGTTCTTACACTTACTATTTGAAGCAAATTTCCCAGCCAGAAGAAGATTGCACAGTTATTTTTATAAGAATTGTAATGTCTTTCGAATTATTACTTACTCCTGAATAAATGTAAAACCACACTCTATTTTGTAGATTCCAATTTCAAAATGAATTCATTCAAAGTAAATTCACCATTCATTCTAATGCTTACGCTATAAATTCATCACTTATTCAACTATCTTTGCAGCTCTAAGGTTTCTATTTCAATAGAATTCACATTTCATACAGTCTGGGACATCTTTTATTACTGTGCTTATTATTGTAAACTCATACTACGGTTGAAGTAATGGGAAAAGTATCTATTCACAACAGTTGTATGGACGCTGTTTGTGTAAAGAAAATGTTTCTGAGAAAGTACAGAAAGTAACAAAGTTATTCCTGTATATTTTTGGGGGGTTTCTGAAGAATAACTCGCGTTCTTCGTATACAGTGTTATATCCACGCGTATAAAATATCTCTTTTGGAATAGTATATTTTATTTAATATATCCTTACATGCAATCGTAGCATTTTCTATAATTAAATGCAGTGTATTTTCTCTCAGAAGGGACGTAATATAACATTCTTATTCTTATTTTCCTGATAAATCGAATATTTCCCAAATAATATGTTGATTTTTTTCTGCTGTATAATATTGCTTAATATACGCGTATTATAGTGCTTTAATATAGCATTATTTATCGCATATTTTCTATTTAATAGCTGAGTTATACTATTTCATGCTGTTTATTACTGTGTTATATCATGTAATATTATTACACATGAAATGAATCAGTATCATATTTCTGGCAAATGATATAAGCTTTGTATTTCCAAAGTTAACTGTAGAGATGTTTGTATGTGTGTGGCACCGATATTTATTTATTTATATTTATCAAGTACAGAATTTTTCCACTGAAATAAATAATGGTTATAATTAACTATCCATTCGATATATAAATGTTTGAAATGTATATTTATCTCCATTATTAAAAACTTATTTGGTGACCGTGGTACTCTAGTGCAGTGCTGCCCAACCTTTTCAAAAGCACGGACCGATCAACGTTTGGCAATTTTACCACGGCCCACTGAGAAGGGAACGTTGATTGTTTATATTTTAGGGTGTTTTGATTGAATAATTTTAATTTAATTGTATTTAACCCTCGGTCACTCGCGCTTGTTTTTGCTATCGTCGTTACTCGCGGGGTGTGTAGAGAACACCCCAAATTTTAACACGTGTATTTAATTATGAAAATAAAATTAAGTCATTATGATATATATTTATGAAGTACAAAATGTTTTTTGTATCATACAAATATAAATATTAAATTTATTGCATACAAATGAGACTAAGATTAAAACTAAACACGCAAAATTTTCATTTTAAAACACATAATTTTATATTTTTTCATAAACCAGTATAAAACGTATATACCAGTAATAAATATACTTTATAATTAATGAGATAATGATAGTAGAAAGTAGAAAAATAATATTTTAATCATTTTCCAAACATTCAGAACAGACTGTATACAAATGCTCAACTTCTCGCGGGAGTTCTCAGCACCCCAGATAAACGTTTGAAGGTCATTACGTTCCAATCGTTCGAGAAAGAGGGATTGCATCAGGCCTGAAGGTTCAATGACCTAAAATGTGCAGCCACAGAAAAAATCGAGGTTCTGCGCGTTCTTTTTAGAATCCTGGGAGGATTTTCTTGTTGATGGGGTGTACAGAACACCCGGCGCGAGTGATCGCGAGTTAAATATGTCTAAGATTAAAATACATTAACACCAAAAAATGAATAAAAGGTGATTTTAACACGAAATATATGAGATGTTCCCCTTGAAAAGTCGCACAAACCCTAAAGAAATACACCACAATAAATAAAATGGAAACAATTTAATGTTCCTTGGGCGGCCCAGTATTATTTAGTGCATGAGCCGATACAGGTCCTCTACCAGTGGGCTGGGGACCACTGTTGTAGTGGTTATGGTCAAGAACTCGTGGCTGAGTCCAAACAGTGCCAATGATAGACCCGTCATGTAGAAGGGCTTGATTCACGTTAAATCTGTCGTAGCTCATAGTCCTCGCGTTCACGGGGTGTAACAGTTTGGAGAAAGGTAAAGAGATTTATTCATGTTTAAATGTACTTAGCAGACCACCTTCATACATAGCTTTTGGAATTATTCAGTTGTAATTAATGTATTTGTTTTCCTGTTTATTTATTCGGTTTACTTGAAGTTTTTTTCTCTCTCTTTTTCTTTACCATGAATTTAAATTTTCAAATCCATATGTGAGTAAATTTAGTTGAATAAGAAACTATTTTAATCTGATTTTTTGGTCTACTTCGTTACGAATTCCAGCAATAGTTCAATGGTTCTTAAACTTTCGATCGCAGCGGCCCCCTTAACCTAATATCGCCCTCCCAAGATTTTGAACACCCCTCCCTGAATTAATATTTTAGAACGAAATACAAACTCTAAAAGAGTATTTTTTTTAGAGATGGATTTCCAGTGGTAGAAGCGATCTGATCTAAAATGGCACATCTTTCAATTTTTCCAATAGGCCTTTCACAGTCTGCAAAAAAAGGAAGTCTTAACATTAACTGAAAGACCTTCGTGGACCCTATAGAAAAGTGCTGGGTACCCTGAAGGTCCGCGAATCACAGTTTAAGAATCACTGCTATACTCGTTATGTGAATTAAGACCTCATAATCATATCAATCAGACTTCCATAACTATTTGGCGTGCCCTAGATTTACCATCTTTGTAGTAAAGCTAGCAATTTCTTATGTATTTTCTTTAATCATTCAATTCCTACTATTAGCTCACACTCTCTATATATGTATTTATTTATTTATCTTGGTGGATTTTTCAATTGTTAATACATTTAAAGCGTTCAATTGAGCTGAAATTTTATATACATGATTATTTTGGATGGCAGTACAATAATTTAATTATAACCAATGAAAATTAATTGATGAAAACTAATTATTTAAAGAATTACAAATACAGCCACGTTGTCATCATTTTTGGCGACTTGTGTCAAAACTTGCAAAGATTTTTTACTCACGTTTTAAAGCATTCAGTTGAACTGAAATTTTATACACACGATTGTATTGGATGACAATAAGATAGTTTAATGATAATTAATAAAAATTAATTACCTTTTTAATGCAGTGATTTTGTCATATGTATATTGATTGTAACTATTTAATAAAAAGTAGCTAAAATATATTTTTTCTTTGTTGATCTAAGTAGGAATTGACTTAAATTTTTTTTATATTACTTGTTTTGTTCTAATGGGCTACATATTGGCAACTAAGCCTTTGCAGACACGGCAAGTTCCCAAATAGTGAGAGTCATTTCATGATTATACCATCTAGTGGCGGGCTCGCTTACAATTTTGGACTCTTGAATTAATTTTAATCCTAGCTCTCGTGGAATGCTAAATATCTACATGATTTAATTTTGACGAAAGTATCAGAGCCAAACCGATACTCAAAGGATCTTTAACATGCCACATAATCATATGACATAAGTGCCTACGATTTTCGTATCCAGAAAAGCTATCGACTCCCACCAGGATCGAACCCACAATCTTGGGCATACGTTACCTCTAAGCCGTCGAGCCTTCGGTTAAGAGACCCTTTTCTGAATATATTTACCACTGGCGTAGCTAGTTTTAAGTGGGCCCTGTATCAAAATTCCTTCGGGGCCCTTTTTTAGATATGAGAGCTCTGTTAGTGGGATTGTAGTTACACATGTTGGGGCCCTTGTAGCTCGTGGTCCCCGTATCATTGATACGGCGCTAGCTACGCCCCTGATATTTACTCAACCACTGAAATATAAACTCATAAACTTCACTATTTCGCAATACTATTTCAAAACTGATTCGCAATTTTTAGAATGATTCACTAAACATTTATTACCACTCCTCAGAAACCGTTAAAGCATTTTGATTAACTAGGAAAGCAATGCAATTTATAAGGCTTCTCCATTTATTAACTTGAAATATTCGCGATATGGAACAAATGCTTTCGCAACCTTCTAGAAATAACCACCGCATATCCGTTCCTGGTCGCAGTGTCATTTCACCGTCGCTTACTGTTCCAAAGATTCCTATCTGGAAAATGCGTCTGCACTTTTATAGCTATGGCTGCTGACGCTTTTTAGATGTCTGTAGAACTCGAATGCTTTTTAACCAGTAGTTTATAAGTCAATGAGATAGGAGTAAAGGTTATGAAGAATAAAAATATGCATGCTTTTAAGTTGTTTCGAAAGAATGTGGTTCTATAAAGATAATTTTCTTTCTATGTATGATTTTGTTAATAAAGTAGATCTAGCTGTTTTTCTTGGTCTGATAAGGGTTTCAAAATAACTCTCAAGAGACTTTTGGATAGGCAGTGGATATGTAAATACATGGTTAGTTTAAATGACTTCATATAATTCCTGTTAGTATTATTTATATTTTTAGGAACTAAAAATTGCAGGAGAAGAATTAGCTGTATTATGTTTACTTTATTTGATTTATCATAATTCAGTTTCGTACTTTTTATAAATTAATTTCAGAATTTTCATTTCATATCAAATGTAATATATTTCAGATTAATTTACATTTTTATATCATTCATTTTAGTAAACAAATAATAAATATATATATATATAATATAATTTTACTAATATTTATTTTATATCAAAATAAAGAAATTTTAGTAAATAATGAAATTTAATAAAAGTAAATAAAAAAGTTATTTCTAAATTTAATTAAAATATAATTCAAACAAATAAAATTTGTACTCTTGTTTTCTATTTTTATTAACTTAAAAAGAAAATAAATCAAGAAGAATCACTGTAATGTAAGAACTGTGTGCTCTTGAACAATGTCTAAAAACAAAATCTTTTTATACAAAATTTTTTAATGCAAAATTTTTGAAATAAAACCTATGATTCGTAGAATATACTTAAAGCCGAATCGAGATTTGTTCAATTTGTTAAAATAATAATGTACTGTATTTTAAATTTTACTCTGCTGATAGAGTACACATAAAGTAAATAGCATATTTCAACAATAAAATAGAAAGGAATAAAAAAATCAAACATCCATTATATAAAAGAAATAAACATTATTCAAATAATTCATTTAAAAATTTCAAAAACTTTTATTAAAGTTTTATAAACGCTTTTACGGTAGAGCGTCGTTTATCCGAATCAATTGGGGCCGGGCACCGTTCGGATAAGCGATTATTCGGATAACCGAAAACCGAATGCAATCTATGCAGTATATGAAACCGGACACTATACGAATATTGAAAATCCTCACATGTACTAAACGTGCTGGAAGAAAAAACAAAATCGGTGCAAAATGTCGCAAATTTACTTTTATTGTGGAAAATAATCCCTTATTTTTCGCTGTACCATTGTACACCTTCGTTTTTTCGCTGCAAGGTCTCTGATTCTCTTAAGAAACAGCAGTTGAGTTGAACAGCACTCTGATTGTTGTTCGTACCACTCCATAGCTGTCTCCAACGCAGAAAACGCGTCAGCATTTGATGAACCTTTGCTACATTCGTTGTTGTTGTCCTCATCTTCATCCGTTTCATCGTCAACAGGGTCGGATTCTTCTTGTACGGAAATCACAATCTCGTCATCATTTAGCATTTGAAATCCACAGTCTTCTGCATCGCATGACATCCAGGTTTCTGCATCTTCTTCATCACATTCTTGAAATATTGGGATCGATTAGACAAAGTCGGTAATCTCCTCCCTGTGGTCGTCATTGAAGTCTCTTTCCCTTTCTAAATCAGGCCACAGCTTATTCCAAATCACACAACCGAAATTCCCCAAATATCCCTGACCTTCGGTTTTCCAGTCACTTTTGGCTTCAGGCGAAACAACTGTTGAGCATTGCACTTTTCGAAAACGTATTCATATACAGTACATGCAGTTGATAAAAAAAAATCTGGTTCGGATATTTGACGCTCTCCGGAAATTAAAGGTTCTTATAAATGACGTTCTACTGTATTTTTCTTGATGTTAACAAAAAGTAGGAGGTAAGTACTTATAGATTATACCCAGATATTTAAATCCATTTTATTTGAATGCTTAAAATTTGTTGTCCTCTTGTCTACGCATTCATTTCATACATGTGATTAAATGTGTTAATCTTTTGAATTTATTGTCACATTCAGTTGTGCAGTTTATTTTAACAAGTATGAAAGTGGTTATTCCAAAACTCGAAATTGGTATAGTTATATTAATCTGTGTTGAATAGGATGTAAAAATTATGCGTTAAATAATATCGGCATGATGAGCAGTGGCGTAACGTACACCACCGCATCACGGGGGGGAGGGGAAGTCTAAGCCTGACTGACGCCAAGTATGGCTTAGGGCTCCAAAACCTGACATTGCAGGGGGTGGCCTAATATTCTCTGTTGCGCCGTTAATAAAGAGGATAATATTTTCAAATCATTTTGAAAAAAAAGACTCTTTGTTAAACCCTTAAGAAGTCAAATTTTTTTGCCCAAAATATTCCAAAAAATGGCAAATTTTTTATTCCATATTACTAAGCATAAGACATAACAGAATGCTAAAAAAGTAGAATTTTATTTTAATTTTATATTTTAAAGTTTCCGTTTTCCATTTTTTTTTTTTTTTTTTTAATTTTATAATTGTAGAACACAAAATCCTCCAAATATTTGCTTTTTATAAGTACACTCTACATACTATGAGGAATGTTTCATAAATCTGAAAAGAATTTCTCTCATACTTACAGAAAAAAATTCATGTTCATTCCTTTTTTTCAAACAGTTGAAGATTTTGGGTGTTTGCACACACACACAATACGAAGCATGCTGTAATATTAAGTCTTACATTGCAATGGGAACAGAGATAATATCGGCTTTTTTGGACTATCTTTCCCTTTTCATTTCTTCTGAAGCGACAAATTGCACATTGCCTTGTCATTCTGTGCTCTTTATTGACTATTTTCAAGAATCTTAAAATCCTGCCTTCTAGGCAAAATCCCCTTCACCACAAAGAAAATCCCGGATGTGAAGTATTTTAGTACCATGAAAAACTGAATCAGTTAAAAACACTGGAACCAATAATTTCATTATAAGAATTAAAAATACGGACA
Organism: Trichonephila inaurata madagascariensis; assembly: GCA_019973955.1. NCBI lineage: Eukaryota > Metazoa > Arthropoda > Arachnida > Araneae > Nephilidae > Trichonephila > Trichonephila inaurata. The sequence continues at coordinate 186,618 of BMAV01024974.1, read as the reverse complement.
AATCAAAGACAGAAGAAAATATCAGTGCCCGTACAGATTACGGGCAAACCGGTTGAGGACAGCTTTCAGTATCCCAAACGGTGCACTTGCAAACATGTTAAGGGGTTAAAGCAGGGGTACTCAACCTTTTTTTTCTGCCGGGCCACATACGTATGTTAGATTTTTTACACGGGCCGCAAACATATCATGGCTATTTCACGCGGGCCGCAACATGAGGATTAAAAGAGGAGGGGGGATGCTTTAAGACCCAGATAACAAAGGAAATTTAAAATGTGGAAAATTAGTCAAAATAATATTAAAATCCCTATTTTGTTTTTTTTTAAATAATTATTTGTTATTTTTGTCACTGAATTTTTCTAAATTGGAAGTATTTAAGAATCACTCCTTCACAATTTCTGCATCAATAAATTGTTTCATATGATTACCACAATAATATAATAACTTTCATAGGGTGTTTTGTTACCACTGTGACATTACCACTGACAAAACCCTTTTTTGCTGACGTAAAGATTATTCAAGAAAGCCTATTTATCGCCTCTTGAAAGAGATCTTCGAAGAAAAGTGTCATTGAATTGGATTCCTGTTCGTTGGTATTTTTTAAATACAACACTTTCGTGACAAATCAAACAATTACTGTTTCATGTTTGTTTTTCCCTACAAAATAATCAACCTCCCGATCGTCTTGAAACGATAGATTTAGTTCGAATATTTTTCGCTTGCAAGATACGAAAGATAGTTAAAAATTAGTTCCACTCATAAAATGGTCGTTACTCCACTGTTGCCTATTATCACTAATCAGAAAAATTAATCAATTAGCACCCATACGACATTGACAGTAAAAATCAAAATTGATATATTTGATTTCTTAAAAAAAGAATTTCCCACCAAATTTTTAAAAATAAATGAATTTTTCAGAGCAATGGGCAATGACCGGGGCACTTAAAAAGGTCCAGTGGGCCGCAGGTTGAGTATCGCTGGGTTAACGACAAAACACGACTCAAAAATATTAACAAAACTCTTTTAATGCTATCCAAGACATATTTCTATAACGAAAAAAAAGTTCCATCTGTTCAAATTTTCAAATTTTATGTCATGCCTTAACATATAAAGTTCTCATTTCAATTATATTCTTCTAACAAATACTTTAAGCAAAATGAAGAGATAGAAGTCAGGGTTTATGCATTAAAAGTACAACTACACATTCTTTTTCATTTACATAAATTTAATTCCTTTACACGTAGCTAACCCCAAAATAAAAATATCTTATTATATTTTACTCCAATTCAACATAGAACCATTCAACCAATTGAATACAATAGCGCAGTGGTGGGTTGATTTTTGTTGCCAACAACACTAAATAGTAATCATCAGTGAGAGGTGAGAAAAGGAATTTACATATATTTGTCTACCTTTTTCTCCTGCTCTGAGTGACTTACGATCAACAAGGAGAAAGGTCACACTAATTCACTCCTAAGAGAGAAAAGCTTAAGTTTTCGCTACGGTCATCCTACGTTTTTCAACGGAAGAGTTTCGTTCCGCCAGAATGGCGCTTCACTCTCCCGTCACCTGCTGACTTGCGCCAAGCATGCTTGCTATTTTAGAGTTTTTTTCGCTCGGGCGTTAAAACATTGCCAATAATAATTCAATCATATTGGCTAAAAGAGAGTATAAGGAAACAAAAATGTATCGATAATTTTTTACAGAAAATATTTTGTTAGAAAAATATTAACTTCTAAATTTTATCATTCATGTTAATGATATCGCGTTAATGAAATCTTTATTGTGACAATTTTGTCAACGTTACCTTATTAGACGCAAATGCTGTCGTAAATTTCAAATTGAGAGAGAACGCAATACCTGTAAAGCATCAACTCTGTAATACAGTGTTTCTCAAACTATGGGGCGCGCCTCTCTGGGGGGGGGGGCGGGGACCCCCCACCACGGGGGCCCGAGAAAATCGAAAAGTCGAAACCAAAAGATTATTTTAAAAATTATTAATTTACTAAAAGGAAGTAAAACAAAATACACTCTAATATAATTAAAAAATGAAATACACATTTACACTGATATAATACACTTATAAATGTATCAGTACTGCTCAATGTGTTTCAAAATTAATTTAACAGTACGAAGTTAAGAACAAGTTTAATAATTACCAGTGACCTATGGGCATATCACAAAATTAAATACAAAGATTAATACTTATCTGGATAATTTGTACGGTTTATAATTAAAGTCGTATTGTATACGACGTCAAAGTATATTATTATTTAATTCAATACATTTTTATTGTATGGAGGGGGGCGCGAAGAAAATTATGATTGAAAATTGGGTCGCAAGTATAAAAAGTTTGAGAAGCACTGCTGTAATATAAGTGGAAGCCGTCTTATAACAAAGACTATTGCTAGGCTAAGAACAGGTCATTACAGAGAAATAAATATTGATATGGATAATAGAAGAACAAAGGAATTGTGATAAATGTTTAGATATAGAACTAACACCTGCTCATAATTTTGATTGTCCAGTTTTTCTTGCTGTCCTACAAGAAATAGGGCTCCTGTTTTCGTCAACAAATCTCTATATGGATAATATTGAACAGATTGCTTGAACAGTCGTCTGGGTCCATGGTACTGCCTGATTTTGGCCCCATCATGGACACATTATCATCATCAATGATATCGCTATATAAAGCAATCTGATTTGTGGGGAAATGAGCTTTCAGTGGTAATAGTGGTTTTGTAATTAATGAAATTCTTAATAATACATTGTGGGGTTACTCCAGTTAAATATGTTGTGTCATCAGAATTCTGATGTGAATAAATTAAAATGACTAATTTAAATTTTTACCTCTCTTGATCATGTATCCAACCTCGTGTAGGCCGCGGTAGCTAAGAGGTCACGGCTACAGACGTATGACCGGTGTGTCATGAGTTCGAGCCCTAATGCCACTGAAGACCCACCGTGTAGAGCGGCTTATGCACGTCAAATCTGTCGAAGTTCAAAGTTCTCCAGTAGTCTTGGAGTGTATGTTCGAATAGGAGGTTCCAGCTCATGTGTAGTCCTCATCTCTTGACCATGGTTCAAAATTATGAAGTCCGTCGCCAATAGCTTTCATTTTGCTTTGTAGTACGATGCAAATTAGCACTCACTCGCCATTCTCACACATGTGAATTTTGTCACATGTAGCCTGTGTGAAATGAATTACTAAGTTGATCAATAAACAAGTAATATATAAAAAAAAATTTAAGTCAATTCCTATTTAGATCAACAAAGAAATTTTTTATTTTAGCTGCATTTTTTTTTAAAATAGTTACAATTAATATAAATATGTATATACATATGATAGAATCACAACATTAAGTGGTAATTAATTTCTATTAATTATTATTAAAGTATCGTTTTGTCATCCAAAACAGTCGTGTATATAAAATTTCATTTCAACTCAAAGGTTTAAAACGTGAGAAAAAACCTTTGCAAGCTTTGACACAAGTCGCCAAAAGGGTCACTAAGTCGCCAAAAATGATGCCAACGTGGCTGTGTATTTGTAATTCTTTAAATATTGAGTTTTAATCAATTAATTTTTATTAATTATTATTAAATTACTGTATTGCCATCCAAAATAATCCTGTATATAAAATTTCAGCTCAGTTGAGCGCTTTAAAATGTATTTTATTAACGATTGAAACTTTCACGAAGATAAATAAATAAATAGAGAGTGTGAGCTAATAGTAGGAATTGAAAAAGCTGCAGATACTTATCAAGTCATGTTTTGTTTGGTTTCATTTCGTAATTATAAATGCCTCAGGCTTTCTATTAGTATATGTTTAATACAACTGATATTTCTGATCAAGAAATCAAGACCTAAATCTATCATTTTGTTATGATCCTACACAACGCATAGAAGTAAAGGGCCTTTTAATTTGCATATTCTCCTATGTAATACTCTTTGAATGAACAAACCTGAATTCGCAGCTTATGGTTATAGAATCTCCACAAGCGGGTTTTATATAATCCTATAACTGATCTCTTGATAACCGTGGATTCAAACACACATTTTGTTTCATCTCTCTAATTTTATTTTATTTTCTTAGTATAAATGCTACTTTTAATTATTAAACTTTTTTGTATATTTTTAATTATGTATTTACTTCTCTATTTGAAACTAGTCGGCGGCATCCTATTTTCCGCATCCACTTCACAACAAATGATTGTTTTATTTATCAATACTTTAAATAATCTTAATTCTTCTAACTCACACAAAATTCTATTTGATATAATTTTAGTAGTTTTGATAAGAACTTTTCACTGCGGTGTTTAACTTAACACATTCAATTTTCCCTGATTTCAAGCATCGATACATTGTGAATTGGGTGACTACGTTCGTACCTAACTGTTTTATTTCAAATACCTACCTAATAGTTTAATAGGAATTATTCCTCCATTATTCTGCAATAGAGTCTTTGATAGGATTTGCGAGTAATAAGCCTTCCAATCTCTAGTATTGATTCCCCGTGACTCTTTCCATCAAACTACAACGATAAGCTAAATTACTCTAAGCACAGTTAGTATACTTTATAATTCATGAAATCGTTCTCTGAGCTGTAATCTCACTCAAGAAATTTTCATATCACCTTGGAATGGAGATGAAGGCCTTAGAAGCCTTTTAGAATTTGAATCCTACCGTCTCCCATTGAACAGGGTGGCCGCAGTAGCCGAGTGGTATAGGTATCGGATCGTGGCTTGCCTTGTCACGAGTTCGAGCCCAGTACCACTAAAGACCTGCCGTGAAGGTACGTTACACGTACGTCGTCGATACACGTTAAATATGTCGAGAGCTGAAACGTCCTCCCGATGGTGTGGTACTTAGGAGAGGGGGGTGCAGCTCAGGTGTCGTCCACGTCACTTAACCATGGTTCAAAATTACGTGGTTTGTCGCCAAAAGCCCTCATGTAGCTGAACAGTGCGACGTTAATATTCAATTAATCAACCCATTGAACAGGCGTACTAATTTGCTTACGTAAAACTCAGTTATTTCACCACTTGTGTATACACAGACTGAAATTTTTCTTAAAAATTTATCATAATTTCTTAAATGGGGAAAATAATAAACTTGTGAATTTTTGATAATAACAAGTTAGGCCTGACCAAGATGCAGAGAGGCTAATTACATTTACTGTAAAATCCGGCGTATAACGCACACTTAGACTTTCAAGATACATTTCATTTTTAGGTATATTCACCATATAGCACACAACTCCTTTTCTGTGAAGAGATCTGAAATATACGTAAGCAATGATCTTATGTTTGGAAGTCATTTATTCAAAATATTATACCAGTTTTTTGTAAAATTAACATGCTTCTAGAATTACGTCTCTTTACAGTGGCTGTATTTTCTAAAATACAGCTGTACTGTGTATTTTCTAAAATGCACAGTGGTGTAATGGAAAATATAAGCCCCCCTCCCCTGAAAAGTCAGGTTTTAAGCTCTAAGTCGTACTTGGCGTCAGTCAGGCTTTGGGCCCCCTAGAATCATGGGCCTCCCTCGATGCAAAGGTTTCGGGGGTGTACTTTGCGCCACTAATATGGTATGTCATTTCTTTTAAGTAAACGGCAAAATTCGATACATGTAGATTTCTAATTTTTTTATATGCTTATACTCTTATTTTATTATTAAAGCTATCATTTTTATATCGGACGTATAACGCGCATCCGTAAATTTCGATCTTATTATTTGTGTTAAAAGTGCGCGTTAAGCATCGGATTATACGGTACCCATTGGTCAAATAATATGTTTGTACAAAATAAGGTGATTAGAGAACGAAAGGTGATACTAATTTATTTTAGAATCAGATAAGAGGAAAAACTTAATTAGAAAATAATTGCTGCCCATCCGGTATAGTGGTGAGTGACGCTGACCGCGGTGCCGTAGGGCCTGGATTCGAATCTCGGAGAAGTCACGGATGTTGGTAAATGTACAGTGCCTTCGAGGCATCCTCTCGTGAGGTTGGTGGAAGGGGAAGAGAGGAGGGAGTCCCCCGACAACTCCCAAGGTGTTCTTTCTCAAAATTGGGGTGGTAACGAGCAAAATCGTACTGTCACCTGCATGGTGCTCAAAGCTAAGACTAACAACAGGCGTAAAACTCTCTAGCCCTTAGCCGCGATGAATTTCGTGGACCATAATCTACATCAGATAGATCAGGTCGCATAAACAACTACAACAGAAAATAATTATATTTTATAGTTCACACAAAAATTTGTTACTAGTTATGTGTATTTAATTTTCAGTATTTTTGCATGAATTCTCTCTCTCTCTCTCTTTTAACTTAATCTCTTTTGAGTAGAAATTGCTGTAACTATTTAGTCAAACAAAAGCGAGAATGTTTTTTTAGTCAGACGAGTAATTGATTTAAATAGTTCTACCATTAAATAATTTATCAATGAATAATATAATTTGCATAATATTTTTTTTTCTCCCATATTACTGAAGTTATCGGAAAATAGTTATATTTGATTAATTTTTAAAACTTTTTTTATAATAATTTTTTTTGTGTGAATTACCAGTATTCCTATGAAGAAATGTATATGTTAAAGACTTTCTATATAGTGTGAAGAGTAAAAGGTTTTTATCAAATCAAAACTTTTCGTAACGTTAAGTTTTCAGCACATTCCTTTTTATGCTTCCTGCTTTTAACTCTTCATTTATATGTAATACTTGTAAAAAAATTTGATCACGACATTATTTCATAAGATTGACGAAATGTTTTCTAAATAAAGACTTACTCTAAGCTTTTTAAATAACTTATTTTAGTTACCATACATATAATTTCCCCTTTAATGTTATTTAAAATAAGGTTCGTAAATTGGTGGGCTGTGAACATTAAGAATCCCCACAGACATCTATCAAGATCGAGGTCATGGTAATTCCTTTCAGTAAACTAATGCCTCCAACATCGTACGAAAATCGAAAAGGAAAATTTAATTAAGATTTTCATTAAGTAAAAGCCAGTTTAAATAAGTTGCAACGTAAAATTTTTTAAAATATTTTTCATGTAAAATCATATGTTTGAATGTGTATACCATAAAATTAATTCTTTCTGTATTAGTGATTTTTTACTTTTAAAATTTAAAAGTAAAAATGATCATAAATGTAGACTTCAGTATGACTGGGCATACTATATATGTGATTACATCTCCACTGAAGAAACATTTTTGTTATTATTTTATAGAGGTAATATTTTGAGCTACACAAAATAATCGTAAAAATTATCAAGGTTTTGTATAAATCAAATTGACTAACCTGTAAATTGTAAAAAAAAAACTTAATTTAAATACTTTGTTTATTAGCTAAAACCCCATAAAATAATCAAAATTTATTTATTAAAAATGTACATACATTCTGTTTAAGTAACTGTATTTAAAATATTTTATTATGATATGAACTAAAAGCAATTATCTGTTTGAATGTTCTTAAGCAAATATTTAAATTATAATAAAATTTATTTCCATTTATATAAAATCAAAAGCAGGTGCATCGTATCAAGTTATAGACGACGATCATTTCGTTCAATTTAATTTAATATTAACAACTTATTTCATTTGTTACAATCCTTTTTCGTTCGTTTTTTGCTGTCTTAACTATTTCCAGACACGAATAAAATTTAATCTAGTATTAATGGAGCTGTTTTATGATCACTTAACTATTACCAGTGGTCTAGTAAAATAAACCCCCGAAGGCTATTTTAGTTGTACTTTGTTTGTAGTTTAATTTTATTTCTTTTCTTCAACGATTTGTCAAAGAAACAAGGAACAAATTGTAGTTTAAACGATTTTTTACTTGTTCTGTAAAGGAGGTTTCACGGTATGCATAAAAGTACGTGAAAAAAGACAACTAACCATTTATTGAGCAATAATTGTATTGTTTGATTGGATTCTTCTCGTTTTAATTGTCATTGTTTTTCATTTAAAAAAAGTTTTAAAAAAGGAAAATTTTATAATTTTTTTTATTTTTAAATTAAAAAAAAGGAAGAATGTGAATAAAAAAATATTCCGAATTTTTCTCGCTTTAGATATCAAGAATGTGAAATTTAACAACAGCTATAAATTCGAAGAATAATGGATTGTGCATTGAACTCAAATGCTGTGCTATATTTATTTAGGATAGGAAACTAATACTTTTAATTTATTTTCATTACATTATCTATTTTGGTAAATATAAAAGAAAATAAACTTTGCATGTAAGAATGATGAAATTATTTTATATCAATGATTACAAACAAATAATAATTATATGTATAAAAGTACGTAGCTGGGGTGCTTTTAAAGATCTATTTCTTAATGTATTGTGGATTCCAATTGCTCACTCATAAAAAAATGAAACATTTTTTTGAAAAAGAAAATAAAGTAGTATTTTTAAAGTGCATTATATGATGTATAAACTCCATTATTGTGAATATTTTTAGAATGTTCTCTGTATGTATTTGTGACATTAAATTATTATATTAAAATAGCTCAACAACGTATGTGTACCAGTACTATTATATTATTATACAATACAATACGAACAATAATGTACTAAAAAGTATTGTTTCCCCTTGTCAAAAACTACACACTATAAAATAAACTTTGCTGAATATTGATGTTCAAGTAAAATTTGGGAAATATTCATCACACAAAAAGGAATAAAAATAATTTTACACTATTGCTTAATTTTCGATACGGGTAAAAAATAAACTTTAATAATTTCTGTAAAAATCAGTTTCTTTTTCAGTTATTGAATATTGATAATATCCTAAACGAAATCAAGTATTAATCGATTTACTAAATAATAGTTATAGTTTTAATATAATACTTTCCTAAGATGCTATATACTACACGAATTTTAGTATAATATAAAATGTTTTCGCATTTCTACTAATATTTATGAAGTTGAATATCATTCCGAAAACATAGCTATCAAATCATTTATGAAATACTTAAGCATTCGTTACGATTCTTAAACATATAAATGTAAAATATTTTTATTCCAAAAATAAAACTTGTTTTACTTTCTGAGTAATATCTATTCGCCAAGAAAGTAGCCACGCTCGCGTCCAATTTCTGATTACTTATTATTACATGAATATATTTTCATATAAATAATGTTTTTTGAAAATAATTTGCAATTATATTCATAAAATTTAAATTTAAAACATGTGAGTAAAATCCGCATCCCGTATAATTTATTCTGATTATATATTTATATATTCTAAAATATTCTTTTTTCATCAATCCCAAATATAAATATTTCTTTTTTTTTATTAACTAACAGTAGCTCGATTAAATATATGACTTGTGCCTTTTATAAGGTTTTAAAGTTAAGCACCGTGAAAATAAACTGTTTGGACATATTTTTATCACTTTAAACGAATCAAAAATTTATTACTGAACAGAACGTTTTCTGTGAATGGAAAATTCAATGTCACCATATAAATTTGCTTAAATGTTATTATAATTCATAGATTTTATAGGATTCTGCTCTCTCTCTCTCTTAAAAAAACTTTCAGAAATAAATATGTACTGCAAATGTTAATACAAAATACATTTTTTTTTTTTTTTTTGCTTTCAACTGTCAGTTTTTGAAAAGTATTCCTTGTTCCTTATAAAAGGGAATAATGTTCTTTCAATATTTGTATCGTCGAATGTTGACGATTGTTAACGCACCGCATTCAAGAATTCTTTCTGCTTATTAAATTTTATATTTTATGCCGACGTTTAATCTTCCACATGTACTATCGAAGTCTTCTCCTTAAACACTTTTACTTAACTATTTATACTACAAAGTACATCTTATATTAAAATCATTAATTGACGTGTAATAAGCTTCAATTCTTACTTATCAAAAATTTTTAAACCTCTTTTTCAAATACCTAAGTGATAAAGAAAGGAAGCATCTATAAAAATTAAAATAATAAAATATTTTGAAGTAATTTAAATAGTCAGCCATACTCCTTGGTCTCTATTTAAATTCTTAACAGTGAAGTTGGTTTTTTTCAGTCTAAAGCACTTGGGTTTAGACTGAACCGGAAGTTCTACTTCGTAGAACTGTAACCGGAAGTTCTACTTCGTAGAACTGTAACCGGAAGTACAAATTTTATTTTGTTCGTTATTTAAATCAATAACTTGCTGATTATATTTTTCATTTCATTTCTTAATTTTAATGAAATTATTTAAACAAAATTAATCAGTTGTCTCATCAAATTTCCTTTTTATGACCTTGCGGTTGATTGATTCAAATCCACTTGTGCGTAATTACCCTAGTTTCGATCTCAACCTGTCAAGTTCTGGGAAATAAATTTACATAAAAGCTCATACACGTAAACCGTTTTTTAAAATACCACCCAAATCCATTTTAAAATTTTAAGTGCCCCTCGAAACTGAAGTAAAAACCTTTTTTATTGCATTCCAGCATAACAAAGCACCCTTAGATCAATTTTACAATCGCTTAACCTTGACACATTCATATTTTTAACCCACAGCTGATAGTCTACCATTGTGTCGGCCCGGAAAAACCATTCCTTCACAGATGAATGCAGCAAACACGAAACAAAAGCATTATTGAAAGCTAACTGTTGTCCTTGGCATCTTCCCTTGGCGACGAGTGAGAAGTGGTTGGCGAGCTGGGCGATTGCGGCAACCCGGCCGATAGCACTTGCATCACATTCTCTGTGCGAGAGGTTGGTCAGAAGTGCTGCGACCGTCCGCGGTTTTAGTCCGGAGGATCAGTGGTGGAAGAGAATGACCATAAATTGGGATCTTTACTGGGAAACTCCCGATGATTGCTCCAGGAAGGTCACGCCCGGCTTTAGGCTTAACGGGACTAAGAGGGAGCCGGACGCAAGGCAACTTTTTAAAAAGTCGGCTCGTTTTGGTTTCGGAACAACTGCTGCGGGGTTTTGGATATTGGAATTTTTGGAAAGTTTCGGTAAGTTGGAAAAGTTTTTTGGATTTTTTTAGAGGTTTGGGAGAAAGTTTTGTGCGCCTTATTTGGATCGACTATGGATGTGGAAAATTTTTTTTAAGGTTGAAAAGATTTATTAAAAGTGATAAAGGGACAAATTAAATAGCGGGGGAAAATGTATTTTCTTTTAAAATTTAAAAAAAATATTTTTTTTTGAAGAAAAAAAAGGAAAAAAATTATTTTTAAAAGGTAAAATTTTTTAGACGGAATTCTAAAAGAGTTTTCCTCTTGAGTCGTAATATGGTTTTAATTACTTTTAATAAATCTACTTCCGAGCATTAATTTTTTCTAACATTTAATTTCTTATTAAAAGTTAAATAAATTTTTCTAACATTTAAATTTTCTATTAAAACAAAAAAATACAATTATTTATACTTTATCGTTGAACAGAGAATTTTTTGTTTCCATTTCATCCTTTAAATATTTTCTTCCCTTTTAATCTAAATGTGGGAATTTATTCTAATTTTACTAAAATTTAAATTATTTTGTAAAAAAGTGAGTGGAATTTTTTTGTAAATGTTATATATTGTATGAAAGTTATTAAAGAATTTACTTTTCTTAAATGTTAACTTTTTTTCGAAAAAATTCTGTATTTTAACTTAATTTTCCCTCGTTGATACAAATTTATTCAAAATCATAAAATTTATTTGGAAAATGTACTGAAATGAAAAAGTTTTTTTCTTCTCTCAAAAATGAAGACAAATTAATTAATATTCACTTTATTTCTATTTTAAATCGTAAAGTTCTAGAAATTTGGGGATGTAGAATTCTTCACTGCGCCACTCCCTGAAAAATTCTATTGCTTTCGCCCCCGCAAATATGTTGTTACTCACGCACTTAAATTCTCGTTATTTATATAGTATGAGTTTTTTGCGATGCAAATTAATCGATTATTATATCGAAATTAAAATGATATATCAATGCATAACTTTACAAAAACCTCATATCATAAAATAATTTAAATTACAGGAATTTATTTTATTATGTTTAATTAACGTTATGCATTTACAAGAATTAGTTTCTTGAAAAAATATATATTACAATTTTAACAATTCATTTTTTTTTCGGTAACTTTTTTAGAAATTATAAAAAAATCTTTTTTATGCATTTTAAAAGAATGCTCTCTTACGAATTTTCACAAATTTAGAAGTTTTTAAATTAATTGCTGAAATTAGAAACATATAATATTTATTATTGTCACTAAGTAAAGTGATTCCGAAGAAATTATATGAAAACAGATGATTAAAAAAGATGTACTGAAAATTTATTACTTAGTAACATTTTTCGTTGTATTGGAGTCACGAATTTCAACGGATAGCACGAATAGCCAGAAGTTTTGGGATAACAATTGCGAGAAAAAAAATATTATTCTTTAAAATGTAATTATTCGAGAAAAGAATATTTTTTAAGTGCTTAGTTCGTATTCTTTTTAATAAACCGTGGAAAGCAAAATTCACTTGTAGAGTTTGCGAATATTTTTCAGGTATAACATCTAAAGCAAGAATTGTTACTTAAAAAAAAAAAGTTTTTGACGGAATTTTTAATCTTATAAAAAATTGTGTATTATTATGAAACTTATATGGAATTATTTAAACCCGCGAGATCAAATAAAATTTCTTATTTCTCCTTATTTCTAGATTTGTTTAATATCGCCAAACTTGTATTGAATTCTAAAAATTCTTTACAATGTTTTAAGAGCGCTTGATTTTTTTTTTATCGTCATTCATTTGTAATCTTAGCCAATTCTTTTAATTTCTCTGCAGCTTTGTTTAAAAGTTTTCCTCATAGCAGGGATTATATTTTCTGAAAAATTTGTTAAACAGTAAATTTAGTTCTAGATTCTAGAAAACTCTTTAAATTTCGTACAAAGAGAGATTATAATTAATAATTCTCTTAATGAAAAAAATATATCAGGAACTGTGTTATATATATTCCTATTATTCAAGCTCTACTTGGCGAATTCAAAGTGGAATAAGGTATATCTTTATAATCTTTAAAAAATTGGAATTTCTTTTCTATTTTTATTTATATTTAGAAGGCTTTAATGAATTAATAATTTATGAAATTTTTTCAAGTGTCATGTTATATAATTTGCTTGATTTCCCAAACTTTATCCCACATTTCTTAGAATCATTTTAAGTTTTCAGAATTTTTTTTTATCGTAGAATAAAATTTCTATTTCCGTATAATTTTAATTGAATTCATTTTTCATTCAAATTGATCCATCTTTCCTATATTTTATTCTTTTATTCTAGTATGTGATTATAAATTTCATTTTTCTTTATTTCGAAAGTGATTTAAAAAAGAATAAAAGCTGAATTAATTCTTTGATTTTTCTATAAATTCCACGTTATATTTAAGCAAAATTTTTAATGTTTACGTTCGGAATCTCCTTTTAAACATAAAATTACATTTGTAATGATAATCAAAGCCAAAAATGTAACCAAGATATTCAAATATGAAAAATAATATATTCTTGTAGATAGCAACCAGCACATCTGGTCGCATCTATGTAACACACGTCATCGATGACGAAATTTCAAACTTGCGTTAAAAGTGCCATACAAGCTTCAAATTTTTATTCGTATTCTCTGGTAGTAATAAAAAATATAAATTATCTTCACAACAATAAAATTGCAATGCATGGGGCTATTAGGAAATTATGTTTAAACTTCCATTTTTTTCTAATGTATTCAATGTAAGTGTATATTAAGAATAAGGATTTAATTTTTGAGATGAATGTATAAAAAGTAATTATAAACGTTTTTCATTCATTATGTATTTCAATCATATTTTTATTTTAATTTTCTAAAAGGACTATTTAAAAAAATTAAAGCTTCGGTGAAAAATACATTGTATTAGTTTATCATAGAACTATCCACCTGCTTGCTTTCAAATCAATTGTTTCAATGCAGCTGCAACTGGTGTTGTGCTCTTGTAAAGAACCTTTTTCAGATAATGTGTGCCACTCATTTATAATTCAAAATTTAATCGATATTTTCTTTGTTTCTTTTAATAAGCAGATTCTTCGTATCAGAACCACTGGAACGTGAACGAACTATGTAAAAAAAATTGAACGCATATCGAAGTTCACTCTGTATTACGAAATGCTTAGAAAATCGGAACAAAAAATAGAATAAAAAAATTTAAATTTCATTTATTTTTCAAGTGATTTATTTTCTCCTCTATTGACAAATTCAGTTTTTTAACATTATCGAATATTTAATTTATATCATCAATATTTTCTTAAAAATAACTAAGAATTAAAAAGTTTAGTTAGATATGCACGCATGTTTTTTATTTAGATATGCACGGCATGTTTTTTATTTAGATATGCACGGCATGTTTTTTATTAAAATCGTGCCTGCAGTTTGTTAAAAGTTAACTACTAACATCTAAATAAAATTTGATGTATTATTAGTTGCATCGATGAAATATAACAAACATATTGCAGGCAGAATGATTTTAATTTGTACTTTCATTTACAAACATTCCGTGATTTGATGTATAATGTGATTTTTAATTTTGGTTCTACAGTAACATGCATGTTTCAGATATGATGCGATAAATGTAATTGTCCGTAATATGTGTGTGTGTCTATTACCAGAAATATCTCATCTCCGAATGAATAAATTTTGAAATGGCATCAGGGAATGTATAAATATTTCAGAAAATGGCTGCTTCGTATTTTGTTTGTTAAATCCATGTTATGCCAGCGATTCGACTCATGTTTATTTGAGGCAATATGTAAATCGACCTCAAAACGAAGCACCATTTTTGAAAATAACGCAAAATATTGGTAGTTTCCGTTGAAATTTGGAACATGAAGAACTACAAAACGCTAACTTGACTCTCGTCTTTTCCTTATGATTGTGATATTAATTTTTAATTTATTCACCCAGACTTTCATGCAATTCTTACAAATTGTTACGTGACAAATATAGAAATTCTGTAATTAAAAAAAAGAAAATTTATTTTTTTTCGAATATTTTTGAAAATTATTTTTGCTATTATTTGAATTAAAATTGTGTGAAATGCATATATAACAAGTGATATTTGAAATAATTTATATAATTGAAAATTAATAATTTGTATACACGTGTGTGAATACGATAAAATATTTTATTTAGTTGTATTATCTTTATCGTATTCGCTATCCGTAGATAAGGATTTCAACAAAATGCATTTTTTATATAAAGTGAGGTTAGAAAAGTTAATTTAAACTAACATTAATATTTAAAAACTGGTATTTTTTTTTACTTATCGGTGTTAAATCTTGCTTTGGATCAACAATTTTTAAGAAATCCTTGGAACAAACACTTTAATGAGTAAATTTTCTGTTGTAATATGTATAACTGACTTATACTTAAATAGCTACACTTATAAAGTACGTGTATTGTTCAGAATTTTATCTATACATTATTACTAAGTAATGATTGAATAACTTTTCTTAAAATTGACTCTGTCATTCATCTAAAATCATTTAGGTCTTGTTCTAATAATATCAAGAAATCCATTAAAGTAAATGGGAAAAAAAAATCGTACATGCTTTTATAAATCAAAAAGTTATCTTTTTCAGAGGAAATTTGATATAAGAATAATAAATGTTGGATAAATAACTTAATAACTTTTCATCTTTCATTAAATTTAGCATAATGAGCATTATACACACTTACTTCCTTAAAATTTTATTTAAATTTTCATTTTATTCGTTGGGTTCGTTATTTTAAAATATTGTAATTTTCATTTCAAAAATTTGTTAGTAATTCATCAAAAGCAAAAAGCACATAACTACTGCACTCCCTAAAATGATTTATGTGTATAATCTAATTATTTTTTTGTAAGAGACATGATTATTTTCTTGCTCTAAAACATCTGTCAGTCCAAATTAAATATCTATATACGTGCTCTTATATATTTAATTATATACAACCAAATTAAATGACTTTATGAATAATATTTTTTTTAAGAAAATTTGTATAATTTTTTTCACAGATATGTATGATTATATATATATATGCAGTCGGACCTCTATATAACGAAATCGCTAAGTCCCAGAAAGAAGTTCGTTATATGGAAAATTCGTTACATAGAGTTTCATCTTTTAATATATAAACCACATAAAACAAATTATAATAAACACTATATATTCACTCTATATAGGTGTAACAACTAGGTACGGTAGGTGTAACTATAGGTATATAACACTATATAGGTGTAACAACTAGGTATATAACACTATATATAGGTGTAACAACTAGGTATACGGTAGGTGTAACTATAGGTATATAACACTATATAGGTTTATTTTATATATCTTACCCATAAAAAAAAGACAGAAAGAAAAACTGCAAGGAAAACAAGAAAAAATAATATCGAATGTGTCACTGTATTTTCAATATTAAGAAAATAATTTTATATTAAAATTAATGAATTTTAAGGACATTTTCTAATTTAAAGCATACAAGTAAAAAACATACATTATTTTATAACTAGAACACGAGGGCACGGGACACCTCCTCTGAGTGTGAAAGGGGATATCGAGGATGTTTCTAGAGCACTGAACAATGGGGGTTAAAGGTTGCACTTCTTGGATGAAACACCCAGAACTCTATTTCTCTCGGCGAGTTAGGATCTAATAAAAACCTTTTTAAAATTTATGACCACCGTAAAATGTGTTAAAGACAGAGAATAACATGAAATGTTCAGGAATCTTTGAAAATGGGGAGAAAAAAATTGATTCACCAGAGAAAAAGTTCGTTATATGGAAAATGCACTTCGCTGTAGAGAGGTTATTTTTCGAAGAAAATCGTGAAATGTTCAAGGTACCAAGAAAAAGTTCGCTGTATGGAAAAATTCGCAATATAGAGGTTCGACTGCATATATATTTAATAGTATAAAAGTAAATTTTTTAATGTTATATTTCTATGTTCCTGAATTATTAAAAAATACTAACATAACAGCAGGAACAATCGAAAAAAGTGCACCTGTCACTGTCATGCACAAATAACAAAAAGGGCATTTTGTTTTAACAAAGAAAAGGATACAGACCGAAGTTCTGTTCCTTTTGTTTGAAGAGAATAATGAACAATTTATTGTATCTTCAAGATCAAATAGTATGTGCATGCCAAGGATTGTGACTTTTACTTTCATCTTATCAGATGAACTGGAATGGCGTGTTCATTTTTTTTTTCAAAGTAAATAAATAAATGAATAAAAAATGAACAACCAGCCGGTCTCGTGTGTTGTTCAATTAAAATATATCAAAACCGTTTATTTTTCTTATCCTGAGAAATGGGTGGAGTATTTTAAAATTAGTAATCTGTAGGAGAGAGTGGATGGCAAATACAATAAATTAAACGAGTTTTTCAAGATTAGAAAGTCAAAGTTGAAGTGTTTTTGTTATTGTGATGTTTAATAAGGTTTGATCATATCCTATGAAATATATAAAAGAGGTATTGTACTGGATATCATCTTAGTACTAGAATGAAGCTATTTTATGAAACAAATATTGCTCTATATTTGTTAGACTGTATTTGGTTGCTGTTAAGACGTTCTTAGGTAAAAATAATAACGTAATATTTCAACTGTGAATGGAACAGACACACCAATAATTTAATTATTTTTCAATAGAAATAAAAGATAACTAAAATAAAGTTTAAACTTTATTCTATAATTTTTACATTTTTTAATTATAGCATATTGCAATGAAACATATTTTTTTGTGTGTGTGATTTTTAAAAAAGACAGAAATTTAGTTTAATAATTTTTAAAATTTAAGTTATTTTGCAATATATGTATTAACATGAGATTTCTGCCGTTTTATATTTCTTTATAGTATTGCGTATTTTATTGGATATTTTGTAGACGTATATGTGTATATTTAAAAATAATTTTTTGTGATTTAAATCTATCATTTTGTGTAAGTTATTGAAACGAAAGCAGCATTTAAAAAATTTCCTCTTGTCATTTTTATAATTTCCCATAGAGTTTTTGTAATTCTCAGCACAGAATTTAAAACCAAATGTATCATAAAAAAGTCATTAAAATTTATATCTGTTAGAAAGATCTCTAACTTGATTTTCTAAAGTTATGCTTTGTGTATTTGCTGGGTGTAAAGAATGAACAAAATTTTTATTTGATTTTAAATATGAACAAATTTTTTATATCCGACTATGAATGTTTCGGTGAAAAATTCTGTTCACCCCTCCCCCCTCCCAAAATGGCTAATAAAAACCTTTTCAGAAATTTCAGGAATTTCATTTTATTAACAAAACTTTATATATATTTTAGTTTCCGTAAATATTTATTTTACCACTTATGCCCTTTTTATCCCTTAGGAATAAAAATATTACGTAGAATATATTTTTGAAAACAGACTAAAAACAAAATTTTAATACCATTAAAACAAATCTGCTTACATTGAAACATTCATATTTCTGTTTCTAAAAGCACAGATGCAAAAATATGTTTTCGAATTTAAAAAATAAAGAGTAATATAAATTTATATTTTTTAATTTTCCTAATGCATTTAAATAATTTCTTGGCAAAGCCTGTACAACTAAAGTCTCTTTTCGAATGCCACGGCTAAATTATTTATTCAAATTTCTCGGAACGTAACTTGCAATCTTCATTTATTGCATTATTTCGAATTATTATTTGCATAGATTGAAATATTTAAATGTAGCTTTCCTTATCATTGAAATTCATGACATCGTATCCTTTCGCTACATTTTAATCGTTTAATCTCGTAACATATGTTGGGCTTTTGATCTGCTTCAAGATTCTCTCTCTAATTTGTTTCTTGATGCTTAATGTATTTGAGCAAACAGTGAAATCTATATATAAAACTTTCCTTTCGGTTTATAAAATGGATTTTTACTTTTCAATTTGTATACATTTTTGTGATTTTGAAAGTGAAGATCTGTGAAAGTGAGAGTTTTGGAATGATTATTGGATTATTTCTTGAATAAATTTATTTCAATTTGAGAAATTAGATATGCATTGATATGTTAATAAATTATAGGTTCTATGTTTATTTTGATGTTACAAGCAATTGATACAGTACTTTAAATTCTGTACCATCTTTTAACTTCGAATATTTTTAGGGATATCAGTTGTTTTTAAATTATTTTTTTTTCCTTTTAATTTTTCTCTCTTTATTTTTCTTTTTTTTTCAGCTTAAATAATTGTTTTCTTCGAAATTTTAAATTTATTCCAATTTAAAAACAAATTAAAATGCCGTAATTAATGTCTTCGAAATACCAATGCAAACAGAGAGTATATGATAAAAAAAAAAAACCTACAATCTGAAAAATTTTTACCATTTATTTTTATTCATAAAAATTCTTTAATCAAATATATATAACAATTCTTCAGTGATGTTCTTATTACTTCTGGAATTCATTTACAAACTTAGAAACGCATTAAGATTGGACATAATATGAAAGCAAAATCAATTGCAACAGCTTCTTAGTTGTACATATTTTAAGCTTGTTAAAAAAGGCTTTACTCATTGGTGTAACATACACCCCCGCAACAACAGCATCGTGGGGAAGGGGGAGGCAGGACTCAAGAGAGCCCAAATGGACTGACCACAAGTACGTACCTTTTGTAAGATCCGGTTTGGGTTCCAAACCCTGACTTTGCAAAAGAGGGAGGGGGCTAATACTTTCCGTTACGTCACTGGCTTTACTGCATCAATTTTACGAAATATATGAATGAATATTGGTTATCTGAGTTATCGAAGCTTTGATAAATTAAATATCTCAAATATACAGTAGAGCGTCGTTTATCGGAATCAATTGGGACCGGAAACCATTCGGATAAGCGATTATTCGGATAACCGAAAACCGAATGCGATCCATGCAGTATATGAAATCAGACACTATGCGAACATCGAAAATCATCACATGCGGGAATCGTGCTTGAAGAAAAAACAAAATAGGTGCAAAATGTCGCAATTTTGTCTTTGTTGTGGAAAATAATCATTTGTACCATTGTACACCTTCGTTTTTTCGCTGCAAGGTCTCTAATTCTCTTGAGCAGCAGTAGTTGAGTAGGACAGCAATCTGTTGTTCATACAACTCCATAGCTGTGAGCATTTCATGAACCTTTGCTACTTTCGTTGTTGTTGTTGTCCTCGTCTTCATCCGTTTCATCGTTGACAGGGTCGGATCTTTCTTGCACGGAAGTCACAATCTCGTCATCATTTAGCATTTTAAATCCACAGTCTTTTCCATCCCATGCCATCCAGGTTTCTACATCTTCTTCATCGCATTGTTGAAATCCTTGGATCGATTGGACAAAGTTGGTAATCTCCTCCCTGTGGTCGTCATTGAAGTCTTTTTCACCTTCTAAATCTGGCCACAGCTGATTTCAAATCACACAACTGAAATTCCCCAAATATATCCCTGACCTTCGGTTTTCCCGTCACTTTTGACTTCAGACGAAACAACTGTTGAGCATTGCACTATTCGAAAACGTATT
Source organism: Trichonephila inaurata madagascariensis (assembly GCA_019973955.1). NCBI lineage: Eukaryota > Metazoa > Arthropoda > Arachnida > Araneae > Nephilidae > Trichonephila > Trichonephila inaurata. Next base: position 166,133 of record BMAV01024974.1, on the reverse strand, counting down.
CATATACAGTACATGTAGTTGACAAAAAAGAAAAAGAAGAAAAAAAAAAGCTGGTTCGGATATTTGACGCTCCGAATAATAAACGTTCGGATAAACGTCTTTCTACTGTATATTTAGTTTTTTTTAATAATCTCTATAAAAGAGACAGAAATTATTTGAACACTAAAAATCAAAGAATCAAACAAATATTAGAAACAAAAATATGGATGTTGTAGTATTTTAAACAATGTTGACTTAGGAAAGTTTTCAAATTTTGTATAAAAGTGGAATTTAACCAGTTTTGTGGCTAGCCAACCTTCCTCCATTCTGCTTATGATACTGAGTGAAATCTTATTAAAAATAATGGATCTTATCCATTGTAAGAAAAAGGTAACTCACACAAAGCATTACAGAATTATTAAATCATGTTGAATCAGTGAACAATAAACAAGTTATTGCCATATTCACTATCCAAATAAAGATTCAAAACAAAATATTATTATTCGAATAGTTGTTTAGCACTAAGTATAAAATTATTTTTACCAAAATAATTATGAACTAAATAAAGTTAGAAATTAAAATTATAGGAGTACCCTAGGAATATTTTTAAATCGTTAACTCTCGGGTTGCCTAGAGGTGCCGTGCCCGCTTCGTAAGCATGAGGTTACAGGTTCGATCCCGGCTCGAGGCGATAGATTTTTAGGGAGGCGAAAATTGGAGGCTAGCATGTCATATGATTATGTGGCATGTAAAAGATTCCTTGAGTCAATTTTTGGCTCTGGTACTCTCGGCAAAATTAAATAGTGCAATATTCGGCATCCGACGACAGTTTGAATTAAAAACTAATTTTGGCGTCCAAATTTGGTAGCGAGGCCGCCACTAGATGGTGCCACCATGAAATGTCTTTAACATTTGGGGACTTACCGTGTCTAAAAAGGCTAAGTTGCTAAAATGCAGCCCTATTCGGAGGAAAAAAATTTTGTTTACTGTAGTTACTGTACAAAGGTTAATAATAAAATTACTAGAAAATACAGTCGAACCTCTATATAACGAATCTCTATATTGCGAATTTTTCTATATAGTGAACTTTTTTCTGGAACCTTGAACATTTGACGATTTTCTTCGTAAAATAATCTCTCTATAGCAAAGTGGATTTTCTGTATAACGAACTCTTTTTCCTTTCTGATTCAATTTTTTTTTCTCCCTTTATTTAAAGTATTCCTGAAAAAAATGTCAAATTATTCTCTCTTTAGCACATTTTATGGTGGCCATAAATCTTGAATTGGTTTTACTGGATCCAAACTCGCCGAAAGCAATAGAATTATGGACGTTTCATCCAAGAAGTGCAACCTTTAACCCCTATTGCACAATTCACTAGAAACATCTTCGATATCCTCTTTCACCCTCAGTGGAGTTGTTCTGTGTCCCCTTGTTCTAATTATAAAATAATGTATGTTTAATATTACTTGTATGCTTTAAATTATAAAATGTCCTTAAAATTCATTAATTTTAGTATAAAATTATTTTCTTAATATTGAAAATACAGTGAATTTTTCGACGTTTTTGTTTTCCTTGCAGTTTTTCTTACTTTCTTTTTCGATGGGTAGGATAAATAAAATAAACATACATTAATTTAAAAAAAGGTGTAAATAATTACTTTTTAATATAGAGTTTTTATGAATTTAAAATTTATTTTATGTGGTTTATAAAGTATATTAATAGATAACATAACGAATACATAACGAATTTTCCATATAATGAACTTTTTTCTATGATTCAGCGACTGCTTTATATAGAGGTCCAACTGTATATTATTTTTAAGATATGTGTAATCGGTATTTTCAGAATTTTTTTTTTTTTTTTTATATGAGCATTTTGAGAAGTTATATTTATTGGCTGCTGCTTAAAATAGCTCTTCTTTCAAAGAATTCATTAATACTATTTCAAAACCTACTGCGCCTTCACGTCTTTTTAGAAATACTTATATAAAATACAACATTTCTGAAATCACAATTTAATCAGCGTTTCCAATAAGTATTCTTAGCAACAATCTAATATTCGTAACTCAAACACAACTGCGAGTCTAGCATTTCTCAATAAACTTAAAACTTCTCTCCGGAGAATTTTCGATTAGGATCAGATTTAAAACAAATTTTCTCGAATTACTTTATCAAGAGCTGAGAACCGTCTTCGTGATCTAATCTAAGCTGTCTCTCCAAGAGTAATTACTTCAAGTGTAATTAATGCATTATACGGAAATGAATAGATGATGGAACTCAGAATTGGGTATTATGCCTTCCGCATTACAGTTTCGAAATGAATAGAAGCTAAGCGTTTCCTTTTGTATAAATGTTGGATAGTAATAACTCCCATCTTTGTTTAATATCTATTCGAATTAATTATTCTAATATAACGTCTGGACTTACCGAAACTTGGAAATGAATTTCAGAATATTTACTTCTATGAATATCCTAATTTGTGTAATTATAAATCTATGAGCCATGTCTTTAAAATAAATGGCTGCTTGACGGGTATATATTTATTGTGAACTATTTCTTTAAGATATTTGCTCTCGAGAATATTCTAATTTGTATAATTATAAATCTATGAGGCGTATGCCCTTTAGAATGAATTATATATGAATATAAATTTTGTTCATGTTTGGCGACTCTTTTCATAGAAGGATATGGCTCTACAGCCGGAGTGGGCATTTAGTCGATCGCGATAGATTGGTGGACCGCCAAGACATTTTGGGGTGATCGCCTGAAGATTAGCAGATAGTAATTATACATGTAAATATCAAGATTGGCTGACAATATGCAGACTAAGTCTAGAGAACTAACATGCATAATTTGGTATTATTATATTTGTAGCTATTTTATGTTTATATCGCGTTTTTCTTTAAACGCCGACTTAAAAGCGTTTTTTATGTAGTTATGTAGGCTAGTGCATTCGTATTTATTATTAAGTTATAATAAGTACTGTAGTCCTTTTTCTTAGCTCATCGCACCAACGCCACTGGGTAGACCGTAAAACCTTGAAAAAATTATAAGTTGTCCGTACCCTGGAAATGTTTGCCCGTCCCTGCTTTACAGACTTCTAGTTATTAAAAATTAACTATTAAAAATTATAGCTTTCCTTTCTCTATTTCCTTTATAATTATTTAATGAAAACATTATCTGTATTTATATATGCATTTAAATATTTGACTAGTTTAAAATAGTAATTTAAGATTGTTATTTCTGTATAATACATTATTTTTCATTAACAAAACTTACAAAGAATCATTGAATTGCTTACAATTATTTCTAAAGCGGTAAAAGTCCAATTTAATAGCAAAAAAGGCCGCCATGGGCAGACCTGCATTGAAGGGGAACGTATACTTAGTTCCATAAATGTTTTAGATCACTAACGATTTCCTACAAGAAATAAACTTTAACCTCCAACAGCAGTGACAAACACATGTTCTCTACTTTATGACAAACTTTAAGGTTATTAAAAGGAGTGTTGAAGTGATATTTTTGTATGCGAAAACAACCAAAATCAATTATAATTAGTAATGTAAACACAAAATTTTAGAATAAAGCACTTTACGGTATTATTGTTTGTACTGTATATTCACAACATATTATGAAATTTTCTCAATGAGGGGGTGTCCTTGTATTGAAACACAGAAATAAAAATATCCTCCGTAGTTCTTAGTTTTTATTAAAATGTAAAATATTATATTTGGGATAAAATTGTATAAAAATATAATAAAAAATATTAATTGAAACACAAGAGTCACACATGGTTGTGACCGCTACCATTACCATCGTCCCTTTAGGGCAAGTGTATGCAGAAAAATAGTTTAGGCTCTTTGATAGTTAGGCTCTCGTTTTTTAGGCACTTTGATAGATTAATTATCTTATTTCACTTTTCACAAATTGGTTCTTCTGTCTCAAAAGTTAGACGGCCCCTGGTTCAAAAGGCTGTCTTCGGTAAATGTACGAGAGCTTGAACTAAACGCAAAGCACATTTTCAGGCTGAAAAATGCCTCTATTTCCATGGAAATTGGCAATATTATAACTCATACCTCAGTTAACAATATAGTGTTTTTAAAAATTTCAAAGTATTCCATGGATGCTTTCTTTTTCGTTTTAATACGTGAAGGCATAGCCCATTTAACATTACGATATAGGAGAAAAAACGCGAAACACATTTTACACCAGAAAAAATTATTCGACTCGGTTAAAAATGGGAAGTATGATAAAACATGCTGCTCTCTAAAAGAAAGTGAAGCCAGAATATCATACAAAAGGTTAATTTCTTTTATATCTGAAAAAAATGTTCCAAATTTGGGTCCTATTATTTAACATTAAGGTTGTTTTCGCCATATGCACAAGAGCGTGAACTTAACGCGGAACACATTTTCCTCAATTTCTATAAAAATTTGTGGCATTGTAACTCATGCATTTGCTTATGATATAGTATTTTTAAAATTTCAAAATATTTTATAAATAATTAGTTTTTCATTTTAACATGTAAAAGGATACCTCACTTAGCATTACGGTATTGGAGAAAAAATGCGAAACACATTTTATAAAAGAAAAAATGTGTCAAAACTTAAATAAAAATGAGTATAATGATGAAATACGTGATTCTTTACAGGCTAGTGACCTGTATAATATTAATGCTTGAGTAATTTTATATCTGAAAAAATATTCCGAATTTGGGTCCTATTCCTCAACATTAGCCGAAAACGGCCTTAACTTACTGCAGAAATATATGCATGTAAAACTGTTTTTCCTGCCGTTACAGTGCGTTTTCAGCAAAAACAAGTTGTAAGTGGTAGTTAAATTGTTTAAAGTCTCACTGAAAAAAAAGTTTTTTTTTTAGATTTTTGGGAATAAATTCATCAACGTGGATCTTAATGAGGGTCTTGCAATTAAAAAATTTTATAGTGAAAAAGTATTTTATTTTTTCGTGATAAAAGTTTTAAAGCAAGTAAAACGTTCTCTTTGTTAAAAAAATACAATTAATCTAATTTAAAAAAAAACTCTACTAATTTTACTTGATATAATTATAAAGTTTTTTTTTAATTTCAGCCACGATTTAATAAAACTAATTAATACTTTTAATAAGAATTTTAATTGTTGTTAATCTGTTATAGCTTAATAATTATTAATGTAATATATTTTTCCTTTCCTCTTGATTCTATAACAAATCAATTGAGTTATTCTTTGTATTGAGTGGCTAAAGATATTAGGTTGGGGGAAAAGAAATCCATTATTTTTGCTTGAAATTCAAGACTGAATTTAACATGTTTCGGATTGTCCGATTTGGGTTAAATATGTACTGTTTTGCTGTATAATTTGTTGCCATTTTAAAGGTAGCTTCATAATGCCACTCTCACAGAAGTCTTGGTCCTTATTGACGAAAAACATTAGTAATCGATTTTCACAATCTTCTCTTGATACCAATTTCTTATCACTCAGGAAGTTTTGCGATGCGAGAAAAAGGTGGTAATCACTTGGTGCCGGGTCCGGACTATATGGTGGATGCATTAAAACTTCCCAACCAAGTTCCCAGAGTTTCTGGCGAGTCACTACAAACGTGTGTGGCCTGGCGTTGTTCTGATGGAACTCAACACCTCTTCTGTTGGAGAATTCTGGCCATTTCTGGTCAATCGCTAACTTCAAACGGTCCAGTTGCCGACTGTAGAGATCTGAATTTAGTGCTTGGCTGTACGGAAGCAACTCAAAATGAATGATTCCTTTCCAGTCCCACCAAATACACAGCAGAACTATCCTCGTCGTTAGCCCTGGTTTGGCCACCGTTTGAGCTGCTTCACTGTGCTTTGACCCCGATTCGTTTCGCACAATACTGTCGTATGTGACTCATTTCTCATCCTCGGTCACCATCTGCTTAAGAAATGGGTCGATTTCATTCCGTTTGGCCAAGGCTTCGCAGATGGGAATTCTATTCATCATATTTTTTGGTGATAATTGGTGTGGCACCCAAACATCGAGCTTCTTTTTGAATCCAACTTTGCGCAAATGGTTTAAAACTGTTTTATGGTCGATCTTTACCTCCTGGGCGATGCTACGACTACTAACATGCCGGTAAACTTCGATTATTTCAGTGATTTTATTGACCCTTTCGACGACGAGCCTGCCTGTGTGAGGTGCATCTTTAACATCAAAAATGCCTGAACTGAATCGACGAAACCAAAATTACACGTAATTAGCCGTTACAGTATCGGTAACATAAACACCATTCACAATTTCAGCCACCTGGCAAGCATTTTCGCCTTCATCAAAGAAAAACTGTAAAATGTACCGAATTTTCTCTTTGTTGACTTCCATTTTAACACCCTGTAACTCGCAACTGAATGAATCAAACAAAAAACAGCAAAATATTTTTTTTTAGTGTGAAATGTCACTTTGACAACGAACATAAATTTGAAATTGTTTCATCGATACTTCACGAGACGCTACAGCCATCTACCGAAAAAATAATGGATTTATTTTTTTTCAACCTAATATTTGTAGTACAAGAACAAAAATTCTGTGGTTTTTCGTATCACGGCCTCTCTCAAAAGGGATACTTTGGTGTTATTTGCATAAAAATTAAATAAAATAACTATCAAGTTATAAAAAATAAAAAAATATATAAATGGAAGATGAATAAAAGAAAAAGAATGTGCAGATATTTTATATTTTATATTCAGTTTCTTAGAAGCATCAAGTTTCTTTAAACCATAATTGTGCATCATAAATTATTGAAACTTCATAAGGAATTTTTTTTCCTCTTATTAAATTTTTGCAATTTTTATTTTTATTTCTTGGGATATGGTGTTAATGATCTGGTACTTTTAATTTGAGAAATTCTTCGAATTGCTCGACTTGTTAATCTGAAAAAATTGAAAAAAATAACAATAATATCAATTCAGGAAAATATTTACCACAAAAAAAAACCCCATCATTCTCGATAAGTGATAGCACTAAAAAGTGAGAGCAGTTCTATTTTTATTCCCAACCAAAAGCTAATTAATTGCACATTTTTGACACTGAGTTAATTATTCATTTTTGTCACGGGAAAAAAAAAATCCCGAAAACATCCTCATTGAAATTCCACTAATTATTCAATAAAAAGATAAATTGTTGCAGAAAATTTCATTAGTTTGAAATTTAATATTTTCAAAACGCCAATCATATTCGGATAAAAATAAAAGGTTGATGAAAAAGGGTTTTTTAATATATCTTTTTATGGGGAAATTGATCTTGCAGTGCATTCTGTTAAAATACGTAAACATAAATAAATTATTTTTTTAAGTACAACTATTTTATTATTAAAAAGTTGAATGATGTTCTTGTGAATGGAAATTAATTAATTATTTTACTTATATATTATATATATAAGTAAATATATATATATATATAATAGAACAACATGTTTTGCTTATATTTCATAAACTTCCATTTTGAAAATCTCGTAATTAAAAGGGAATTGGCTTTATAATATTGTGCGCTCGCACTCACACATTTTGATTACATTTCAATATAAATTTAGCAATAAAAACAGAATAGGCTTCATAATAACGCACACAAATACACACACACACAATATATATATATATATATATGTGTGTGTGTGTGTGTGTGTGTTTATTACATGTTTTGATTACATCTTGTAATCAAAATTTTAGCCGTAAAAAGTTGCCGTGGTAGCCGGGTGGTCAAGGTATCGAATCGTGGCTGGACTTGTCACGAGTTCAAGCCCAGTACCACTAAAGGCCCGCCGCGTAGGGGAGCGATGCACGTTAAATCTGTCGAAAGCTCAAACGTCCTCCCGTTCGTGTGGTGTAGTAGTTAGGAGAGGGGGTGCCAGCTCAGGTGCCGTCCACGTTACTTGACCATGGTTCAAAATTACGTGGTTCGTCGCCAAAAGCCCTCGAGTAGCTGAACAGTGCGTCGTTAACATTCACTCACTGACTTAGCAGTAAAAAGTGAATTAGCTTTATAATAACGCACATACAGTGGCGTAACTTGTACTCCCCCGCATCGTAGGGAGGTGGGCAAAGCCTGACTAATGAGAAGTGCGTGCCCTTTGTAAGATCCGGCTTGGTGCCCAAAACCTGACTTTGCAGGGGGGCCCTAATATTTTTCGTTATGCCAGTGCGTATGTGTGTGTGTGTGTGTGAGCACGCTCAGGGATGGAGGATTTGATTGTACCTAGACTATATCTTACGAAACTAACTGTTCTTTTTCCGTTCTCAGTACTGACTGTTCTCTAAAGTTTCTACTGCCTCAAAAATTTGGAGAAAATTTGAGCTAAAATTTTCATTATTTTTGAAATTTTTTCCTTGGCTTGGTTAATAAACTTTACTTTATCTATTAAATTAAAATATTGTGTAATTTAATAAGTATTGAACTTTTTAAAATAATATATTGAACAGATGTTTAAAAACTTAGTATTTTAATGAATGTGGTAACTCAATAATTGATTGCTCTTCAACATCGTGTTAAGTTATCTAATCGTGTGTGATGATAAAATTTCTTTTTTATTTCCAAAATCGTTAAGATATTGTCATATCCCCTCGACAAATATTCCGTGCTTAGGCGAAATTTCCTAGCCCCCCCCCCTCCCTCTTTCTTCCATTATATTATTCCCTTCACAAACTCACTGTATTATTTTTAAAACTTTCGCCTTTTTCCTCATTCCGCTTGCGGATTGAAGGCAGTACCAAATCCTTTTTTTATTATTTGCGCAGTTATTTCTTTTATTGTTTATTTATTGTACTCCTTTCTCTTGGGGGGTAGGGGGATGTGAAGAAGCAGGAACACCCCATGCCGTCGAAGGAAGGGGGCTCGGAATGATGATAATAACAATGATAATCGGTGAAACGGAAAATCGGTTGAGTTCTGTTTTTGACAGCAGAACGGTTTGAGGATTTATTTGCCCAGTTCAAGCAGTTAAAATCTATTTTTTTCCATCCTCTCTTTCATATCCCTTATTTTCTTTACGTCACTACTGTATTCATCGTCTGCACAAAACTGAATTCGAATGTCTTCCCCCCCTCCCGCTTCTTATTCAACCCTCCCTCCTATGATTTTTCTTTATCTTGGGTTTTAATTTGGGGTTTTGTACGATTCCAGAAGCATCTTTCCATTGTTATGGTTGAAATACTAATGATCAGTCTGGCTTTCGTAATGACTGGAATAATTTACTAAGCTGCATAGGATGAACTAATTAATCAGTATGAAAAGAATAGGTTGTTATACCTGGAGAAGACTTTTCTATTAAGTTGTAGCGAACCGAATTTTTTGAGGAGTATATACTTGGTAGAAAATTTTTTATACTTATTATTTATTTCGGAATTATATTCTTGAGGAGGAATATATGTAGATTTATTATTTTTTTTACAAATGAAATGGATTGTTTGGTATTTTTTTAACTTGTTAGAAAATGTCTTCATATACTTATTAATTATGGATGCACAATCTAATTAAATAATGCTCTGATTAGTTAGGATCTTGCAAAGGATAACTGCAATTGTAAATAGTAAAAAATAATATATTTTAAATACGTCAATCTAAATACTATTTTTTATATATATACAGCTTGTTTCATAAAAATAAAGTAATTACTTTCACATAATACAAATCATTGTTATTCATTTAGTAATTCCAGGAGTTCAGAGTCAAGTCCACCATTCTCTCACACACACACATTTCATACCTCAATACGCCACCAAACATATTCTTTTGATTTTATCAAATATCGAGACCGAAAACAGTAAAACATAAATTATTGAACAAATAATTGGCATTAATTAACAAAATAAATTACTAACAACAAAGAATTAATTAAATTTTATGCAATGTATATGTAAGATTATAATCAATCAAAAATAAATCAAGGGTTATGAGGGGTTCGGACCCCCTAACCCTTCTTGTGTGCCCCACTGGTAGGACTATTCTTTAAAAAAAAAAAGCTGAACAGTCGAAAGTTACAGTAGACAGCAGTTGCAATAACTCGGCCACACACTTACAGGGTGTCCTACACAGAAATTATCGCTGCTGGCACTGCTAATAAAAAATGCCGGAAAATGATAATGATGAAGACGTTTAAGTTGAAGACACCGTATAAACTTCTAAGATATCACATAGTTAGAGACTAAAGGCTGTCGAAACCACCCTTCAATAATTAAATAACAAGGTGCGTCAGCAATGGACTTACCGTTTAATGTATCTGACTACTTTCGGAACCGTGATTTTGCAAAAGCATATAAATGGATAAAATTTATGTTATTTAGTGCCACTTAGATTAGAAAACGTATATAAAATTGTCTTAAGTATATTATTACAATAAAAAATTAATTAAGTACAATATTTTGACAAAAAATGAACATAGAATGACCCATTTTCAAAACATTCTCCTTTTATGAAAAATGCTTCCATTATAATAATATTTTGCCTGTATATAGCTCAGAACTCTGTACAGAGGCTGAACTAGAATTTTTGAAATATATAACTTAGAAGTGGATTTATCCATATTTTACGACAACTGAAGAGAGAAATTTTAAGAAAAAAAAAAACCGATAATTATTTCAATTGCTGGTAACTCTGAAAATAATGTGAATTTTTCAAAAATCTTCTCTCTGGAGAGTTCTTTACTTTATATAAGTATATATATATAAAATATTATTATTATAGAAGTATTTTTTATAAAAGGAGAATATTTTGAATAAAGGTCATTCTATGTTCATTTTTTGTCAAAAGGTTGTACTTAAACAATATATATATAATATAAACAATTGTACTTTTTTTGTCAATTTTATTGACAAAAAAGTACATTTATTTTGACAATTTTATACATATATTCTAATCTAAGTGACACTAAATATCATGAAAATTATCCATTTATGCGCATTTTTAAAACCACGGTTCTGAACGTAGTCGGATACTTTAAACGTCGTCTTTGTGATAAAGCAGCAAAACGAAGAATGCAGTACAGAAGACAACAGGGCAATACACTTTTCTTTTTTTAAAAAGGTTTTTTTTTTGTTGCTAAATCGGCTACTTAATTTTCATTATAGACAGCTTTATGCCTTCATAAGGTATTTTCATGTGGTGTGTCTGATCAAGTAAATTACTGTAAACTATGGATTTATTAATTTTTATTTTCATGAAGTAAAAATGCTGTATACCTTCATAAAGTACGTACTTTTACTTTATTTAACCCTATATCTACCGATGGTACTTATAAGTATCACTCGCTTTAAAATTATATAAAATAACCATTTTTACAAATACTCTGACGATACTTAGCAGGCATATTCTTTTAAATCCACTCTTCCAAGATATATGGCAACACGGGTTCTATGATGAGTATTTTAGCGGGGAAAGAGAATAGTTTTATAACAGAGAAATTGCGTTTTCAGCGGATTTCGAAGATTGTCATTTTTGTTCCGAAAAAATAGTTAATGTCAAAAGGTAAGTGTCTTATTTTTTTTTTTTTTTTTGTATGTTAAGGAAGGCCTAAGAAAACGATTTGGCGATTTATTTTAAGTGAACAGTGTATATAATTAATTTTACAGTTTGATATATTTAATTAATTAATTAGCTCTAACTAAAATTTCCCAAAGGTGAGTATTTTCTTTAAGTATATCCCTTAATTTTCAATGAAGTAATTTAAAAAAATATATATTACATGCAAAAAAACTACAGTAAATCATAATGCGGTAGATAAAGTGTTAAAGATATTTGGGCAGTTTATTTTCTTGTGTATTCTCAAGCAAACAATACGTACAAGTGCAGTAAAATATTTCCTAAAAGAAGCACTCGTGCTTATTTTTATTTTTTTAAATCCTATTCTCGATAACCCGGCATTTTCACAAACTTGGCCACGCTCCGGGCCAAATTAGGCGACTTTTCAGGACTCTTACTGTATTAAATTTTTGCTTTACTCGATTGCTTTTGATAGGTCTCTACCAAATTCAAATTTCATCTGTTCAATTTATCAAATACCGAACGAGTTTCACCATTTAAACTTACTGAGCAGAATTCTGTGTTTTACTGCTTCGCGGAAGAGATACAGTCAAACAAAACTGAATCATCCTTAGGTACTTGGTCTTGTCATCCTCTTATTCTTATGACCACATTATCCTGCATATTTTTTGCCTAGTGTAATCGTGACTTCGGCTTTTATAAGTTGCTGCATGATTATGATCATTTTACTTATAGTTTTTCTTAATGCAGATGTATGAGTTTTGAGAATTGGCAAAAATAAAAAGGTTGTCTTTATATTAGATTGTTTCGTACAAAATATATTATAAAATTTGGAAGATCTTCCGTTTATTTTATTTTTAATCGCATGTGAATTAAGTAATTGAAGAGTTTGTGAAATATATTTATAGCAAACAAAGCATGTCGGAATTATTTAATGACAGGTTTCTGTATGTTGAGCAAATCAAGAATTTCTATAATATTGAGTAAATGGAGTGTTTCAGAAGAATATTGAGGTACTCAAGAGTTTATAGAAATATTGAGTAAGCGAAGAGTTCCTGAAATACCAAGTTAATGAAAAGTTTCTGAAATATTAATAATAAAAGATACGTTTCTGAAGAATTGTTTTTAATTAAAAGAGTTTCTGAATTTTTTTTTATTTAATAAAGAGTCTCGTGAAGAATTTTTATTAAATAAAGAGTTTCTGGAGAATTTTAATTAAATAATGAGTTCCTAAAATATTAAGTTAATGAAAAGTTTCTGAAAAATTTTTATTAAATGAAGAGTTTCTGAAGAATTTAAATTAAATAATGAGTTCCTGAAATATTAAGTTAATGAAAAGTTTCTGCAGAATTTTTATTAAATGAAGAGTTTCTGAAGAATTTTAATTAAATAATGAGTTCCTGAAATATTAAGTCAATTAAAAGTTTCTGAAATATTTTTAGTAAGTTAAAAATATCTGAAAAATATTTGTAGTTAATGAAAAATTTCTGAAATACCGAGTAAATGAAGACTTTCTGAAATATTGATTTCATGAAAAGTTTCAGAAATATTAATTGTAAAAGATGCATTTCTGAAGAATTTTTATTCAATAAAGAGTTTCTGGAATAGTGAATAAAGAAAGAATTTCTGAAATATTGAATAAAGGAAAAATTTCTGAAATATTGAATAAAGGAAGAATTTCTGAAATATTTCAGCGAATCAAGAATTCCTGAAATTTTCTTAGCAAATGAAGGATTTCTTGAATATTTTTAGCATATAAAAAATTTTTGAAATGTCTTAGCAAATTAATGGTTTCTGAATTTTTTTTTACGAAATGGAGAATTTCTTGAACTAGTTCAGCAAATGAAGAATTTTTGGAATTTGTTTAGCAAATAAAATATTTCTTGAAAATGTTTTAGCAAAAGAAGAGTTTCTGAATTGAAGAAAGAATTTTGAGGAGACCCCACAAAAAATCATAATACAATATTATTGTCTCAATGCACAATA
>BMAV01024974.1:88149-132625 GCA_019973955.1 Trichonephila inaurata madagascariensis | reverse complement strand
GGATTTATTTGAAGCTGTTAGACACGTTAAATGCATTCAAATTTTTGTGAATCCTGGTATGATTTGAAACACCAGGATCTATTTAGATAGAGAGAAATTAGAAGATTAAAAATACCAATGTCCCACCTCCATTTGAAAATGATTCAGAATTGTAAGGTCCATCGCCCATAGTGTAAGTAAATGGCTACCTTTGCATTCTAACCAAACTAAACTGAAAGTTAAGTGTGAGTAATATTTTGTAATGAAAAGCAAATTATAGTTCTTAAAAAAGTTATAATATAAAGCTAATTTTTTGTTAAATTCAGTGAACTTTAATAACGTTTTTATGCTGAAACTTCTTATATATTCTAATCTAAAATATAAAATCTGGAAATAAGATGCCAGACAAGAGTTATTTCAGTATGTAAACCATTTTGTATAAAGAATTACCTGTAAATGTAGGCCTGGGTTCTAATCTCGGAGAAGGTATGAATGTTTGTAAATGTATAGTGCCTTTGCTGCATGTGGGTACTCTAAATAGCCGTCGAGCTTGAAGTCCTCTTGTGAGGTCAGTGAAAGGGGGTGACCATTTCCAGAGTGTTCTCTCTCAAAATTGAGGTGGAACCGAGCTAAAATGTATTGTCACCTGCATGGTGCTCAAAACTAAGGACAGGCGTACAACTAGCCCCTTGCCACGATGAATTTCGTGGGTCTTTATCAGATGTTACAGCCGATCAGACGGCATAAGTAACAACAACAAACATTGAACTTGAAACATTTTTGAATCAAAAGCATTTTTAGGCATTATTTTTTTTTAACCTGTAGTATTCATATTTTGTTTTCATTCATGATCTGCCCGAAACATACAGCTTTTATCTGGGAACATTTTGCTAATGAATAAACAACATTAAATTTTGTGCATTTTTTACTGCGTTTGGTCGTTAATGCATTTCATAATACAATTGCTAATCTATAAATGCATTTCCTTTTTTGAGGCATAAAAATTCAACCACTTGATGCAGCGAACTTTTATTAAAAGGAATATTAGTTACAATTTAATATTTTGAACATAAAGTGACTTTAAGCAGTGATTTATTATATGCTCATTAATGTCCATTATGTGAAAAATGTGTGGAACCTAGATTTTAAAGAATCGGAATTTGTAAATACATTTATGGTTGCGTTGAATTTTTAAGTTAAATAGAAATATCGTAGGGAAAACTTTCAATTAATGGAATATTCTAATGAACGAAAATCTTTATGGGGGATTAAATTAAAAGAATTTTTGTGTGGATGGTTTTGGGGATTGAATGAAAATTGCATTAGGAGCAACAGAAGGGGTGCTTGCAATCTGCATTGCAATTTTAAATCAAAGTGACAAAGATGACTTGAGAGCTAGCATCCTGATTTTTTAAAAAAAATTCCTGCGAAGATCATTTTGATCAAGTAAATATTTTAGTGCGATATATATTACATAAGCTTAAATTATAAATTGTGATATAATTTAGACTTCTGATAATAGGATGTATGATGCGAGAAAATATATCTAAATGATGTGAAGAAAAGAAATATAAGAAAGTTAACTTTGTGTCTATCTAAAAACCATATGCCTCAAAATTTTCTAGTTTAGATTACATATAAATGACAAGTTCTTTAAATTAATTGAAATGACATAAAATCTGTAACATATCGAACAAAAGAAGATAAATTGTTAGATTATACAGAATCAGGTAATACTTTAAACTAGTGGTTCTTAAATTTTGGATAGGACTTGACACTGCGAACCCCCAAGATTTAGAAAACCTATCCCTGACTCCCAACATATGGCTACTGGTGTCAGGGTTCCTCAATAATCTTAAGACTGCCTCTGCTACTTATGCTTACTTTTTTAACACTTATTTTTCTTTTTTATATATATCTAATTATTTATCTATACTAATTTCAAATAAATAAATAATGTACTTAACTGTCTTAATTAGTGATGTAGTATAGTAATCAATTTTTAAAGATCTAGTCTAGGATGGCATGTCTTTCAATTTTTCCCCGGTTTTCGGAGTCTAAAAGAGGGAAAAACAATTAATGAAAGACCTTCGCAGAGCCCCTAGAAAGGCGCTGGGAACCTCCAGGGATCCGCGGACAGTTTACGAGTCTGCATTAAACTGCATTACCTCCTGTATGCGTTAGTAAAATTAGAACATTATATTAAGGTATCCGACTACGTTCGGAACCGTGATTTTGCAAAAGCGCATAAAAGGATAATTTTCTTGATATTTAGTGTCACTTAGATTAGAATACATGTATGAAATTGTTTTAAGGACATTTTGACAAAAAAATTTATTTAAATACGATATTTCGGCTAAAAATTAACTTAGAATAATCTTTTTTCAAAATGTTCTCCTTTTGTGAAAAATGCTTCTATTATAATAATATTTTGCCTGTATATAGCTCAGACCTCTATACAGAGGCTCAACTAGAACTTTTGAAATATATCCTAGAAGTGGGTTTATCCATATTTTGAGACAACAGAGGGGAGCAATTTTAAGAAAAAAACGCCAATAATTATTTCAATTGGTGGTAACTCTGAAAATAATGTGAATTTTTCAAAAATTCTAGTTGAGCCTCTGTAGAGAGGGCTGAGCTATATACAGGCAAAATATTATTATAATAAAAGCATTTTTCACAAAAGGAGAACATTTTGAAAAAAGATTATTCTAAGTTAATTTTTTGCCAAAATATTGTATTTAAAAAAATTTTTTTGTCACAAAATGACCTTAAAACAATTTTATGCATGTATTATAATCTGAGTGACACTAAATATCATGAAAATTATCCATTTATGAGCTTTTTTAAAATCACGATTCCGAACGTAGTCGGATACCTTAATACTTGGGTTACTTTTTACTTAAAATTATTTCGATTTCCCGTCCTGTTTCTAACGATTGGTAAAGTTAAACCACACCACACACACACAAAAGAAGCACACACACGTTCTTAAAACATTTTTCCTTTCACATCACGATGCCAGTTGGTTAAAGTAGTGGGCCGACTGCTATCATTTCCTGTTGCTCACCCGTGTGGGCTCGGAACTATTTCTGTTGGTTAGCTCATAGCCGGTGACTGCTTAATTAGGAGAATGTAATGACATTCAAGCTTGTTACCTCAAGGATCAGTGTGTTTGATATTCTGGTTTCATGTTCTGTCTGCTCAAATAAGAGCTCTGAATAGTTTTTATGTACCGTGTTTGTTTATTATTTTTTTTAAAACTTGCTTTTGCAATCATCATATATGTTTAAAACCTTCTCGGTGCATTGTTTTTATTACGTGGGTGAATTAAAATGTTTTGCCGAATATTTCATAAAAACGAGTATTACATCTGTAATGTGCGTATTATTTTTGAGACAGCGATACTGTGAAATATTAACTTAAAAGTATACTTTCTTTTCCACATTTATTCATGTTGTTTTTAGTCAGGGTTTTATTTTTAATATGAATAAGTGTTTGGATCAAATTTCATTGGTTATTATTTAGCATTTTTTTGTTTTTCTTAAATATTTGTGATTAATTTTTTTTATTAAATTTATTTTTATATATTTTGTGTAAAATTGTTTTTGTTATTTTATATACTAATGCTGTCGACTTGTTATTTATGTTTAGTAGAATCATGTAATAATATCACCTTCAGAAAACTTTTGGAACAGGCAACAGTTAAGAAGCAACTTTTCAGTCTTTTTACAGAAGATGAAGTTTTTTTTAAATAAGAAAGAAGACATTTGTATTCATTTGAAGGGAATAATAAATAGCCTTTGCTGCTCCATATCCCACAAAACCTGTAACCTGTATGCTTAAATCACAGCCATCATGTTTTTTTTTTTTTTTTTTTTTTGAGAGAGATGGTGGATACCTTACGGTTGCTGATTGTCGTATAAAGCTGTTGGCACTTGTTTAAGACTTTCTTCTCAAAAAAACTGTTCTGTATCTGAATCAAGAATCATAAAGTCAGTGTCGAGATTATATTTTGGTTCAAATATCAGTGAATCTATCCTATTTCAGCCCACACCTTTATTTATTGCCAACTTGGCGAATTGCTATTTTCATATTGGATAAAAGTTCAATACAGAAAGGATGCAATTTGGTAGACTTTTCTAAAGGTGTGGGGTAAAATAGTATTTTCCCAAATTTCGTAAGAACATAACCTGTATTTGTCTAAATATTTTTTTATATTAAAGGACAGCTGCGATGTATACATATATACCCCACCGCTAGTCATGGTCTCTAGAATGAAGTCAGCGACTTTTAAGTCAAACAATATGTTGCTGATTCTATTGAGGCCTTTTGAGAGGAATAACTAAGACAGTACGTTATATAGAACTGAATTGAAAATCATTCCATTGTGTTGGTGTTAGAGTGAGGCAGTAACGTCTTGAAATTTGGGTTGAGGCCTTGTGCTGCTCTTATGAAAAAGCATATTCCATCTGTGACCCTTTTAAAAAGACAGTATGCAGCATACGCGTTGTTAAATACTCGTACAAGCAGTAACCCATAACAAATGAATATGCGTGACCCATAATCTCATAAATGTAAGCACAAACCGACTCGACCGACTGTCGCATTTCGTCTGAATGAGCAATGATAGTGTATGAAGGTAGTCCTGAATCTTGACATAAACGATGGACATAACATAATAATGCCGTCTTCCCTTTATTACCAGTTGGTATGTACTTCGAAATTACCAGTGTTTCGAAAATATGTCCGGGAATACCATTTGCCGATTAAAGTTATTCGTATCATGATCCTATTAAGATCGAGTCGAGAACAAGGCAAGCCCTCACGTTGCTGAGTCTCTGTTAGTCTATGTCTTAAGATATCCCTGATACTGGCTGATGTCTGTCCTCGCCACCGTAGTTCAGAATTGTGAGATCTGTCATCAATAGACCTAGAGCAGATTTAATGTGACGGTACTCTATGTCTTAAAACCTCACTGATACTAGCTGTCTGTCCTCGCCATCGTAGTTCAGAATTGTGAGGCCTGTCATCAATAATAGACCAAGTGTTGCTGTAATGCGGCGTTGATTTAAATTTATTGGTATCGAAGAATTTGCTAAAGACGAGTCTCGCAAGCTAATTAAAATGTAATTAAAATGCTAATTTGAAAATTTGAGCAAATTAAGAATTGCTAGTAGTTTTCAATTTCAGTAATTGCTAATTTTTCTCTAAAGGATCTGCCATCTTTTTCAATTACTTCTCAATTTCAAAAACGACATACTCTTAAGACTTCCAATCTTCAAACTGATCCTTTTCTCCTTCAGTAAGTACCTCAACTTTTCCCCAAGTACAACCGCTGACATTAAAACCATTTCAATGATTCAGTTTCCAAAACTAAATTGGAAAACATATCTACCGATAAATATATTAGACGCAAAATGCTTAGCCGATTTTTCTTTTCCTTTTGCAGTTTCCGATCTGAAATTCGCTTAACTTCCAACCATGCCATTGCACCCTTACGGAAAAGAGGAAATTGAATCTAATTCTGCGCTAAAAGTTATCCATGGATTCTAATGGAAAGTATTCTTTCCAATAACGTCGGCAAAGACGGGAGGTAGCGTAGTTGCTCTAATTCAATCATATCGTCGTTAGGCTTCTAATTTTATACGTCATTCTCAATTAGGATCGTATTCTCTGGCTTTAGTAGCTCCGTTTAAATACCTTTTTCGCTTTTGTCCTGAAGTTGTAATTGAGGTCGTATTTGTCTTCTTGCGAGAGCTACTTCTTTTTCTCTTTCGAACTCTTATTCGATTTCCGTTCCGTTTCTCCTCTTTGCCAGAGCACTCGGCAGGGAATTATGATAATTCTATTCAAAAAATCGAGTGGATTTGGTTGGAAAATTTGTGAGAAATAGTTTTATATTTAAATGAAATTCAGTTACGTGTTGCCATTGTTGAAAAGGTTTCTGGGACTATTTCATGGAATTTATGCTTTTCATGTTTTCGTACTGGAAATAAACAAGAGGTACAGATTTTGAACGGAAGGGTTACGAATACCGGGAGTAAATGTATTAGTTTATAAATAATATTGACTCCTTTCATGCAAGGTAGTGTTAATTATGTGTAAATCCATTCAAAGTAGTATCTTTTGTAGACTTTTTAATGTCACTGATCTCACAGAAATTTGAATCTTTTGAAAAGAAATTAGTGTTTGTGCCATACAAATTTCTGATTAATGTTTAGATATTACTTTTATAAATATATATATAATTAAAAATAAAACTATATAACCATAGTCTATGGGAAGGAGGCGTTTCATTCTAAAAAACACGTAGACGAAAAGCCCAGAGGTTCTTTTTATGGGAAAATAGAAAGATCTCTTGGTCTAATGGGGAAGGGTTTTTGAAGTCCCAAATTTCATCCTTATGTACGCCGCTGTATATGACATTCAAAACTGCAACCCAAAGGGAATATAAATGTATATTGGTCACGATAAAATGATCTTACGACAGTAAGAAATGAAATTTTCAATTGTTCGATCTTGTTCTCAATAGTTATGTACTTTATGGAAAATTTAACTCTCTAAATCCCAGTCAGAACGGAAAATTCCATATGTTTTAAATTTGCCAAGTTTCAGCTATTTAAATAAAAATCTGGTATTATGTTTAAAGTATGTTTCTTGTTTTACCATCGATAAGTCACTTAGTGAAATGAGACTGAGGTCGTGGAAACCATTGCGCCGATTGCCCCTCAAAATTTCTTACCGCATTTTCAGAGGTGCGTGGAGTATTCGATCTGGAATCTCACGGATTGGAAACAAATTATTTTCAGCAATTAGTACCGATGACCAGCGAAGGCTTGTCTGGGGATATTCATTGCAGTGGTGGGACAGTCAGCCTGTTTATCATTTACCGCGTAGCCCGAAAGCCAGAAGTTATGGAGTGACATTTCATTTGATAGCAGACCCCTTTTGGCTATTGACGTCTCAAACCGTTACAGTACGGCGGTACAGTATCAAGATTCAGCACTTTTTCTTTCACGAAACCCTAGTGTTACATTTCAACAGGATAATGCTATGGTGCGCTCATCACGGCTTTCAATTGCTGGGCTTAAAGCTTCTCTAACACTTCCTTGGACAGCACTTTCGCGAAATCTCTCTCTTTGAGCCCTGATGGCTGGCGTATCAGACCATCCTTGGATCGCTCCGATTTAACTCTCCAATTGAAAAGTGTCCGGCAAGCAGTCAGGCGAAAGGACATCTCTTCTGCCAACTCTACGAGTCAATGCCCACTCAAATAACTGCTTTTATCAGGGCCAAAAGTAAGCAAACATTTTATTGATTTCTTTTAACTCTTGTGGCTGTAACAGAACATTCAATTTCTATGATACTGCAGGGGTGGACAACGAGCTACCCGTTAAGAGTTTTTATGCGGCTCTGTAGAACAATCTGAAAATCCGTTTCGGACCTAGATTTCTATCCCGTGTACGAACAGAGATTCGTCTCTTATTTTTCACAATAAGGAAAACTAAGTAAATGGAAATGTTGTTTCTAAAAGATTGCCTGCAGAGTTTGGAAGACGAGGTCAGAGGAAGATTTCAGAATTTTAAGAAAATAGTGCCTAAATTCAATCTGTTCTGTTACCCTATTATTGCTGACATTGATACGGCATCTGAGGAGCCACATCTTGAACTTAATGACTTGAAGTGATATTACAGTGTAAAGAAAATGTTTATTGCTGTGGCAATGAATTTTACAAATGTTTGTCATCTGAAAAATTCCCATGTGCGTGGTAAAAATTTTCTTGATATTTTAGTCAACATGTATTTGTGTGAGCAAAGTTCTTCTTTCATGATCATCAACAAGAGTCAACATAAATGCAAGTTGACTGACATAAACTTACCGGCTGTGATGAGAATTTCAGCAAGCAATCTTACTCCTGAAAAGTGGGATGGGGTACATTTGTCTCATTAAACTATTTCTGAATTTAAATGTGTTTGTTGCAAAAGACAATCTGAAATTAACACAGTAAATAAATTGAATAAAACTGCAATTATTTTATTTAAAGTATATTTATTACTTTTTTTTATAATGAATGCCAGCATTTTAAAAAGGTGGGGCTCTCCAGTATCCTCCACTCGGTTGGCCCGCTAGCCAAACAAGTTTCGATCCCTTGCTGTTAAGAGTTTCGTTTTCAGTACATGCGCATCATATCTACCCATTTCCTCATCCCTTTTGGATAATTGTAGAGTGTTAGTATGAGTTAATTAAATTTATTGTTTAAGTTTTGTGAGACGATATGAACATATACATTCTCATTAACAATACGTTTCACTTTATTTTTCAAAAATCTCCAAGTGAGAATGATTCCCTTAAAATTAGGTCTATAACTATACCTAATGCGTTGAGATTTTGGAGGAAAATTAAATATTTAAGAGATGTGGAAGTATTATTTTTTTATATTTATAGATAATTCTACGAATCTACAATTTAAAAATTGTACATAAATATTAATGCACTCTAGTGAAATAATATCGAATTATTCATTCAGAAGTTCGATAAATTCGTTAGGTGATTAAAAATACATTTCTCTCGTCGACAATGCTTTATATAATAAATGAAAGCTAACATTTAATTTAAATGCTCTGATTTATTCCGTTAGTGAATGTGAAATATGCATCTATCTTTTGAAATTATATAAATTATTTATTTTTATAGAGTTACTGGTGAGTTTATTATGATGATATAAAATACTTTTTTTTCTCTTTAATTTAAAGAAACTTTTTTATTAACTCTAAAACATGCATGTGGGATTTTGGCTTCGAAACTGATTCTTGCTTTTAAATTGTTTTTTCAAACCTCCAATTTAATTTTACACAAAACCGTTTTAATTATTATCACAACTGAGGTACACTGCAAAAATAACAAGAACGATTCCAGAACTGTAACGTTACTTCAGTACTTGGCCACCGAGAGAATTTTGAAGATGTTCATTTTGACATTTATTTCGACTTCTGTCATTTTAATTGAGGAATTATCTTAGATGTAGAACTCTCAACAAACTACCAACTGATTTGGTCGATTAGGGCTGTTTACAAATTACCGACCAACTTAAAGGATTCATGACTCTTAACACGCTATCTACTAATTTCTTGGAGTGATGGTCGACGAAATGTGATCTACCAGTTTAAAAATCATCAATTTTATCAAAAGGCGACCACAATGCTTAATAAATTAAATTAATTCTGATCACAGTAAATTTCTTCAGAAAATTATTCAAAATTATTTTACTTTGCATTCTTTGATTAATTCCTTTTTAATCTTTTCACACGACTAAGCAAAGCATTTTCCTCATTGTAAAATCAATGATTGTAATCTTATCTGAGCAGTTATGTCAGCGGGAAAGTTTTGGAAAAAACAATAACTGTCAAATGAATTGCCACCAATGTTCGAATATTTGTTTGTTGTATTCTTATTCGTATTACAGTTCATTATGTTGTATAATAATATATATATATATATATATATATATATATACAGTGAAAATCGTTTAACACGAAACTAAGGGCCCTGAAATATTTTTTTTTGATAAAAGAATTTCATGTTAAGGGGTATTGCAAAAAAAAAAAAAGCAAATATTCAACAAAATTAAGTTTATTAGAGTACATTTTATCTACACAGATATGTATATATACATGCCTTGAATAAAAACCGTTCACAAACACTTACGTAATTCACTCTCTTCTATTAATTATTGTTGATAAAGTAGAGTTAGCAATTCCGAAATCTTTACAGATTTCCGTTTTCGTCTTCTGCTTTCCATCAACAGCCTTAAGGAACTCCATCTTCATTTCAAGCGAAATAGCGGTTTCCCTCTGAGCTCTTTACCGTTGTGCTCGCAAAAAAGAAAAATTTTAAAATAGAAAGAATAATGCGAAGCTAACTCTCTGATTTTTACTCACACTACAATGTATTCGTCCGTCCGTTTGTAGAGATGGAGGGTGAAAGTAGCTTAGATAAACAATATTGGCTCCTGTCACAGGCTGTTCCGAGGAAATTTCGAAGCCAATTTAGCCTACTGTCTACATAACAGGGAAAATCACCTCTTTCATTTCACACCCCTTTTAAATCTCGCTTGTGCGGCTATTGTTTACCGAATTTTGTTCATTCTCAGTAGGGAAATCTTTTCATGTTAAGCGATTTTCGTTTCGTATTAAGCAATTTCTTATCATAATATAAATTTAGTTTTTCTGAAAATGGAAATTTAAAAAAAAAAGACTCGTGTATGGTAAAAAAACAATTTATGTTCTAATTTCTAAATGTTTTTATTTTTGTATTTCGAAAATGCATAGTAGTTTGTTGGGACCGCTGTATTATTTCTTCGTGTTAACCGATATTTCCTCTGAAGCGTTTCCGCGTTCAACGTATTTCACGTATATGTTTTCTCACATGTTTTTTATTATTCAGTAAGAATTATTTTGTGCTTTAGCAAAGTACACACTTGAACAAATAAAAACAAATGCCTAATAAATCTACGCATTGATTCAATTTGGCTTGACATACTGATCCAAAACAAGTAATATAATTTTTTTTTAAAGTCAATTCCTACTTTGTTTGAAAAACGTAGGGGCGTCATCTGCTGCTCCTAGTTGTAACTTCAACAGAAATGACGTAGAATAAATTTAAAATTAAAAAATAAAATTTAATTAATGAATTAATATTTGAAAAAACTGTATTAACATCAAGTGTCATCCGTTACAAGTTTTAAAAAATCTAATTGAACTTGAATGGGATGAATAGGAAGTATTTTATTAACGATTGAAAATTTGAACAATATATATAACAGAGAGAGTGAAGTAATAGTAGGAATTGAAAAACTACATTGTTGTATTTTCTGATGATTTTTATTTATTTGACATCGAAATGAACTAAAATAAAAGTTACATATTAATATTTACTCTTAACAACCTTACGATCCCATAAGGGTTAGGTCAGTTATTGAAAAAAAAATTTAATTATGCATTAACTACTTACGAGTGTATAAAAATAGCAAGAGTATATTTAAACGATTTATTAGTTCGCTATTCCTAAAATTTTCAAAAAGGCCAAATTTAGGTATTCTTGTTTTTTTTTATTACCTCGAAGCCTTAGAAATGTAAAAATTCAAAGATAATCAAGCCCTCTTACGTGGTTTATTTTGTAAAACTCCCCTTTTCTCAAAATAAAACAAGAAGAAAGGCATTTTATTTAAAAAATAATGTCGGTAACAAAAATACATAAATGAAATATAAATACAAGCAAACATTTTTTGTTCGTTGCTGGCGTGAGATATTCAAGTAAAGTCACCTAAAATCGTGCTTTGATATGTATGCACATAACTGAAGATGCTTTCGATTTTTCCGATAGCATACCTTATTTGCTGTTCACCCCTCCCCCTTTTTTTTTCTTTTCAGAAATTTGTTCCCTTCTTTCGTCATCTTAAAAAATGTGTATTTTATTTATTTTACCATTTTTTTCCGCCCCTCCCCTACCATCAACTTTGAAGGGTATTCTCTTCAACATACACCAAAAAAAAAAAATTTTTTTTATCCATGTTTTGAGAGATCTTCCTCTCTCCTCTGATCTTTTATTATTTTGATCTTTTTTTCTCTATCTGATTTCTCGTCTAATGTTGTTGTGTCGTGTTCGTATATCTCTTCTTATTCGAATTCAGTTGGAATGGTTTTTATGTTAATTTCTAGACTTTTTCACGTTGCAGACTGAAGAAATATCTAAGATAGATGGTTGTGTTTGTGCGCGTTTACATAAATGCATTTTTGTATTTCGTTTCTCCCTCCACATTCATGAGCAGAACATTTACCTGATGCCTGACGATTTTCTCTTTAAATTGTTGCTGACTTTGTATGGAAAAGAATTTAAGCCCTGTTGATTATTCTGTGTTAAAAGAAAAGATTGTTTTCAGGTTATCGAAAAATGATGAAACTTGCATACAAAGTGATTTTAAGATATATTATACACCGATATTAAGCGGTTTTTGTTTATTAACTAGTTTAAATACAGTCGAACCTCCATATTATGAACCTCTATATTGCGATTTTTTCTATATAGCGAACTTTTTCCTGGAACCAAGAACATTCACAGCTTTCTTCGTAAAATAACCTCCCAATAGCGAAGTCCATTTTCTATATAACGAACTTTTTTTCTTGTGATTCAATTTTTTTCTCCCTTTTTTTTACAGTATTCCTGGACATTTCAACATATTCTCTCTTTTAACACACTTATTGTTGGTCATAAATCTTTAAATGGTTTTTTTTAGATACCTAACTCGCCGAGAGCAATAGAATTATGGACGTTTCCACCAAGAAGTGCAACCTTAAAACACCATTGTCCAGTTCATTGTAACATCTTCGATATCTCCTATTACCCCCGTGTCCTTGAACATGTCTCCGTTCATTTGTACTGCTGATCAGTCGTACCGGTAGCTTCGTTTCTCGTAGCTCGAAAATATTATAACGTAAGTGCTTGAGCATCAAAGAAAACATTTAATTCTTTAGGAAGTGGATAAAGACATTAAGAAACTTTCCTTGAAGTTTTTCTTTTCTTTTTATTTATGGGTAAAATATATAAAATAAATATATATTAATTTACAAAAAGGTGTGAATAATTACTTTTTTTTAATATACAGTGTTTATGAATTTAAAATTTGTTTTATGTGGTTTATATAAAGTATATTAAAAGATGAACCTCTATATAACGAACTTTTTCCCGGGATTTAGCATCTTCGTTATTTATATAGAGGGAAATTGAATATTGCGTTAGTATATTATTATTATAAAATATTATTCACAATTCTGTGTTACACACAAAAATATAACCTGAGGTTTGCTGAAAAACATACCATATTTAATTCTACAACAAATTTTATTTTTTGTAATATTTTTTTGGAAAAAACAACTAAAATAATAAGAGAAATACAAAGAGTGATGACAATTTATTGAAGTATAAAAATCGTTTGATTCGAAGACATGTCAAAAACGAAAGCTTAATTAAAAAGAAATGTGTGTGCTCTAGACAAACATGTAGACTTTTTAGAATTCTAAAATAACTTGACTGTGTGTTGCCAGTTTTTTTTTTAAATTTTTATTCCTTTATAGCATGTAAATTAAAATAATTCTTGAATTCATATTTAATAACGGACACTTTTCATGCAAGTTTAATTTAATTCTTAAGAATTTTTAAAGAAATTTTTCGTTATTGTGATGTATTTTTTTAATTTTGCAAAGAATCTTGCAAATGCGTGTATTCGTCGCTTGATTTAATTTTCAGAAATTCTTATTTAAATTATTTTAATTGCAGATGTGAGAACGAGCGAATATTGCAAACATTTTTAAATGAGCTCACAAACAGTTTTATGTAATTTGTTAATTTTTAATTGACATGTATTACAATTAAGTAGTACTAATGTAAAAAAAGTGCACAATTTTAAGTTGATTTACAAAAAAAACAGATTTTTGCTGTAATAAAAAAGAAATGATAAGCATTTAGTGGTATGTTTTTACTATATAATAACATAAATTGGTTCCCCAATTCATTATTTTTTTTTTAATTTAAAGATGTTTGTTATTATTTTCAAATTTTCAGATGATTAAGCAAAAGATGTGAAACAAATTTTTAAAAACAACTCTTTGCTTTTTAATTTTTTTATTGTTTTATTTATTTTTTCAAAAAAAAATATTTTCAGATTTTTTTTTTTTAATTTTTAAATAATTTAGTAAAAAAGACTAGATTTTTATAGGACCATTAATATAAGAATTTATAAAAAAATTCCAATTTCTAATTTGAATTCAAAATTTCTGGCTTATTTCACTTCTCTAAAAGTTAAATTCATTATACTTAGAACAATATTCTTTTTAAAAAAAAATTTTCCTGCTTACTGATTTTCATAATTAAGTAATAGAGTTGAATTAAATTTTTTATTCAAATTCAAGAGTGTATAAAAATTTCATGAAACTTCAAATTTTTAAAATCAACCTGCTAAAGATACAAGCTTATAAATCTTAATTACATTCATGCAAATTTTACAATGTTTTTAAAACTACGCTGAAAAGAAAACCAATTTTAATTAATTTGATTGGAAATCGAGCAAAATATATGAATTCTGTGAAGAAGTTAATTTGCTTTCTCTATCAATTTTCTCAATGGGCCTTATCGTAGAAATTAAATCACTCTCAATTTTTTTTTAAAGCATTTTACTAAATTTTTAATCAACGAACAATATCTGTTTTTGCATCTTGTGGCTATCATTTTTTTACGTGTCCCTCTCACAATCATTCATAAATATCATGTATTTGCCTTCCTGTAACTGATAACCTCAAATTAACACCGTAAAAAAAAAGTCGAAATCCGTACAAACCGCCAAATTAAATTGAAATAGAGTGGAAAATAATTACATTTTCGCCAAGACGGCGTTAAGCATGCAGTTAACGACCGGCACAAATGCTGCAACTTAAATTACCGTGGCGCCGCTTTGGAATAAAATTGCAAAAACCTAATAAAAGCCCGAATAAGAAACCAGGCACAAAAATCCAATCACGGGCCCTTTACATTCCCTAAGGCAGCCTAGCTAGAAACTCATATAGGTAATAGGATATGGAAGTGCTCTGAGTTCTTGATGAAATCTGACCTTTATATCGAAAACGACGTATATGCATTAATGTGTGGAAGGAAAGATAAAATTAAGAAAGAAAAAATGATAGAGAGAGCTGGCACCATGCAAAAAAATATACGCAGAAGTAAAAATATAAAACAAATCATATCAGGTAATATAAATATGATGAGGGGAAAAAGGCATATCGTAAGAAAATTTTTGACTCATATTCCTTACCCTAGGGAAAATTTGGAATATTGTGATGCTTTAGATTTGTTAGCAGCAGTAACTTAGGGCAACGGTTATGGTTGCCATGGAAACGGCATTGTTATTCTTAAGATAGGAGGGGAGGATAAGGGGGTGGGATATTTTTTATATGAGGGGTTGTTAGGCATTTTTGGGGATGCTTCGTGCGGTGATGTAAAATATTTTTGATATGAGTTTCGTGGTTGTGTAAGTTATAATAACGTTTAGAGATGCGCCTTGTGATAAATAAGAACTGTTGAGGTTTTTGGTAACTCAGAATATGTATTTTGATTATGTACTTATAGAAATCCTTATCGAATGTTAGTATCAGACATTCCTGTTAAGATAAAACTCAAATAATGGTATTGTTACAAGAAAAAGAAAAATATATTTCAAATTCATATGATTTTTTACTTTCTATATTTTTACCACTGAATGTTTAATATATTGTGTCGTATCTTCGAAATTTTTTATATTTCTTTATTAAATATATTTTTAAATAGAATGCATTTTATTACAGGATTGTATTATTTTGCAGTCATAAAATTTTTATTGTTATAGGTGCAGAGGAAAAGCAAACCATTTTAAATAAAGTAACATGAAAAATCATAATTCCTTCAAGGAAAATTGCCGTAAAAATTTGAAATGGTGTAAAAATATATATTGTAAAATCTAAGTATCACGCTCCCTCTTTTTTCAGTTTAATGAAAAATTTCTTTCCGCATTTCTTTTTATTTAGTTACTTATTCAATTCAGTATTTTATTAATGATTATTTTCACCATGTATATATTTTTAATAAAAAAAAAAAAAAATTATATTTTCTACATTTAAGCCTCTAAAAATTAGCTTCTATTTGAAGTTTCAGCCTCTTTTTAAAAGTTTTTCCGGTTATCGTCCAGTGTCATTGAGATACTTGATAGTCCACATTGAGTTAATCATGGGAAACAGAGAAAAGTATCTGCAGCCTTTTTTTTTAAAGCTCTGCATCTTTTTCTTTTTTGTGTAAGGACGAGATAAATGTAATATGAAAAGCCTGCATAGATTTTCAGTTATCATTTTTGAAAAAGTTGTACTCTAAAGACTATCGGAAATCATCTATATACTAAGTTGATACCTATAAATTGGAAAAGAATTCCTCTTGAGTATAAATTTGACTTATTTGTTACTATTACTATTATTTCAATATTTACCACCAGTGTCGGCTTAAGGCCCTTGGCTCAGAAGGTCTACGGGCTCCCTTGGCATTGGCAGATCCAAGAAGGGGCTCTTGGATCCGGTTAAGTCCAGCTTTTCTGGGCTCTCCTTCCCAAGGTCCAATGGATAGACCTTCACTGTTTACCACAAAAGTCTTATTGCTTTAATTAATTCTGGGAATCATATTGTAAATATTGCTTTGCTATTCAATATTTTTCATGAAAAGAAAGCACTCGAGTATATTAATATGCACAAGACGATCTAAAAGTAAATTGTTCCGCCATAAATAAGGCAGCTTTGCTAAACAAGAGCGAATTTGCAGTTAATTGCTATTGAGTTCTATATCCTTCCAACGGTTGCAATTTCATTTAGATAATAGGAACCGTTGCTGCGTAGTACGAGAAAAAAAATGACACGACAGCTAGAAACTGAATTCAACGGAATGCTAGAAAAATACGTTTCTTTCTTTCTTTCTTTGTGGGAAAAAGTTTCTCAAATATGAAAATTTATCGTTAAATATTCGCAGTGTATGAGTCCCATTGCCATGTCCAAATAGTGCCAGCATTTAGAAGACGGTTGCACAAAGTTATTAAGGTGGAAAAGAAGCATGGAAGAAAACAACAGTAAGCTCATAAGATACGTTGCAGTGGGGGAAAGACATTATTCTCACCTACTCACAGTAATGGCAAAGTAAGTGTCGCAAACATAGCGCAGGATTTGGGTATATCCATTGGCACTGCTCATTCCAACGTCTGTTACCAACTGGATTGATTATCGGATATTGTGTTCACTTTGAGTTCCTTATTCTTTTAAGTTTCAAATGCGTTTACTGCTTCTCTGGAATCTTTAAACGTTAGTCTGTGGATAGCAATAATTTCGCACATTATGGATGATGTGAAACGAAACAAGCATCGATGGAATGGAGCCACACATCATCACCAGTGAGAATAAAATCCATTCCTCCATCAGCGGATAAAGTAATGGTTATCCAACCCCCCGATTTCTAATTTAGGTAAAAAGGAACAACTATTTACGTTGAATTGTACTGTGAAACACTAAGAGGTTTGCACAAATTTGGGAAAAAATAAGATGCGTGAGAAGTTAAGCGAAGGCAAAAACCAAATAGTGAGCGCAACACAGCGTTTGCCTCATAGTTTTGGCAGCAACTACCATTAAATTTCGATCTTGCTCTCAGTGTCTTTTCATGTGTTCATCAAGTTCAAAAACTATTTGGACAGAAGACAACTTTCCAACGATGATGAGGTTGCTTAACCAAGAACCGGGTCAAAAAACGTTAGGACATCAAAAGATTGGTGCAACATAAAGAAAAATGTCTCCAGAAACTGGAACATTATGCAGATAAATATTATGTCGTACGTACGTCATATTGTATTGTAGCGCACTTCTTAATGAAGTGTTTTGACCTTCACTGTTCTAGTGCAACTTACTTTTTGAATACCCTTAGTATTAAATCGGTTAATTATACAAACTTCATTTCATAAACCTCAAATATGCTCTTGATCTTTAAAGTTCTAATTGTCTTTAAAACTAAAAAAATTCGAAATAAATTTTTTTCTTTTATACGCGCATTAACCTCATCTACCTCATAACTGATTTTATATATAAAATTATTATTTTTTGATGTAATCTTTAAAGCGTTATACTCTACGAAAAATATTCTGTAAAAGTTTCTTTAAAAGAAAATATCAAGTGAATTTATCAAAACAATCCCCGAATTTCATTCGGCGGATTAAATTCCGAGTTCCATAAACACATTCTATCCATTTTACACACCACGGAAATACAAGGTTTAACACAACGCTACATAATTTCAAAACGAAAAGAACTACTGCACATAAGAGATTCGAAACAATTCCTTTTCCCAAATCAAATTCGAAACAGAATATATAACGCTCTTCCTTTTCTTCTCCCCCCCCCCCTTTTATTTCCTTCCGCGAGAAAGTGTTTAGAATCCTCATTCTCTGTGAAAGAGAGTCTATCATTATCGTGCAAATAAGTCATGTCGTTCACTTTAATTAAATAACAAAGAAACCGTTTTTAAAATTCCACGCGGATGTGTTTTCCCGGGGAAAAATCGCGAGGCGAGTTGAGTCGTAGTCGTTCTGCTGGGCCAGTCCGTTTTTAATTAAACAATATGTCTCAGAACGCTGCAACAAATGGCTCCCAAGTGGACTTCTGACTTCCTTTCAGAGAGATGCAATTAGACCTATGCCGTCGCGTTTCTACCCTAAATTATTCATTTACGTTTGTTACCAACCTCCTCCGACTCCATTCTAATAGCGCAATCAATAGGGATACAGTGCCCCCTCCCCCCTTGGAGAACAAAAAGCAATAGGGATCATTCACAAATTCAGTATTGCAATCTTTATCATTCGTATGTATAATTCAACTAATGTTAAACATCGATATTAAATTATTAATTTTTGACATAAGTGCAGATTGTGTGATACCAATAGATAATTAATTAAAAGTGTTTTTTCATACATGAATAATTAAAAGTCCTACAAACAAATACATGAATTAAATATGTAATTGATAAAATATATAGTGATTAATTATAGGAAAATAAATTTTCATCTCTATTTACAAATCTAAATATATCCAAAGGGAAAAAAAGCTTATATTATCATATAAGCCATTTGATCGTCACTGTAAATTTTCATGATTTATGTAATATATTGTTGAGTCTAATCAACATTTATAAATAGCTTTCTTAAGTATTCATTTATTAATGATTTATTTGATTTCAAAAAAATAAATTAAATGAGTTTTTCCTAATAAATACTTGTTAACGTATAAAAGACGACTGACTTATTCCATATTAGAATAAACCTAATGTAAAAAAGTTCTTGACTCGATGAATTTTTATATTACATATTTAAAATTGTCTGTCTATTATTTTGATAATGCATGAATTTGTCATTCGAACATTTTTCAGGTTAAATAGTCGTTAAAATATCTTTTAACGTATTAATTTTATTAACTGTTTGATAGTCGATATTTTAGAATTGTAAAATTGTTCGCTTAAAACAATCGTTTGCTTCATTACTGTCTATTTAATAACCGGTTTCGTAATTGATTTGTAAAATAGAATTTATGAAAAGTTGTGGTTTCTTATAGTTGTTAGTACCTATATTTGTATCTTTTTGCAATAGTACAAATGTAATAAAAAATAGTTAATAAAGTTGATAGTGTTTCATTTGTAAAGAAATTTATGGAGTTGTTTGTCTAATTAAAATGATACGGATTTGAAAGAACTATACATTAATGGAATTATTATTAATTTTTAAATATATATATATATATATTGATTTTTATGAAAAAATACATCTTAAATCGCCAAAACTCTTCTATACAACGCATTCTATATAACAATTTTAATTTTATTATGATTATTGTTTTGAAGACTTAATTTTGCCTTTAAATATGAGGTACTTAAAACTTATTTATTACTATTTCTGGAACCAGTTTTGTGTGTGTGTGAAGGGTTCTTCAAAATTTAAATTCATTTGATTTAAATAGCACAGATTAAATTCACACACATATGCATAGTCAGTGGCGTAACGTAACCCCCGCATCACCAGGAGGCAGGATTCTGGGGGCTCCAAAGCCTGACTGACGCCAAGTGCGTATGGTTTTTCAATCCTTTGTAAGATCCCGCTCGGGGCCCAATAGTTGACTTTGCAGGGGGCTCTAATATTCTCTGTTACGCAACTGTGCATAGTCATACTAATTTCTATACCTCAAATGCTCAGAAATTATTACGTGTTATAACAATAATTAAAATGGATCGAAGTACTATGTTTACCTATGAAAATATTTTAAAAGTTTGATATACGTTCCGAAATGAGTTATATTTTCTTGCTAATGATTACTTCTCAAAAGAAAAATTTGCGCTAAACATAAGTATCTGCCTAATTAATTCAATTAAAACTAGCTAAATAGCTTTTTTACTAAGCATCTTAATCTTTTAAAGTGGTTAATTCAAATTCTCTTATGTAACAAATATATTGCTGCTTAAAGTATCATAAAAAATTGTATTAAATTTTGAAACATTTCAAAGGAAAAATATTGAATTAGCTAATATTTTATTTTTAGTTATAATGCATTTAATAAGCATTCATTATTTTTTTTTTCATTTTTGTTTTATAATTATGTAGAGAAAAACAAAGTAATTTTTCCTTTTTTTTTTTTTTTTTTTTTTTTTGTTTCTCAAAATTATTTTTAAGGCAACTAATGGTTTTCGACAGATGATATATCAAGTAAATTAACTATGTTTCATGTTTCTATTATATTCTTACGCCATCAATAAAAATTATTTAAGTTACATTGCGTTCTTCTGAATTAAAAAAAAACGCAGAACCCCAATGTATAACAATTTATCGCTAAAATATGTATCTATATATGGAAATAAGTTTTAAAACGACAGAATGTTTTACTTAATATATAGCACAATTATTAAATGAGCATTGAAACTGACTATAAAAAGTGAAACTGAAAAATAATTTAGTGAAATATATTAATGTTAGTATACTAATTTAAAATAAAGATAAAAAACTATTACTCTTTTTCCATAAATATCATGCAGAAGAATGTTCGAATAAATTTAAATCTTAAAAGTAATATGATAAATTAAATATTTTTAATTTTGTTATTCGTAATTTATTAAATACATATTATATGTATACAATGTCTTTATAAAAAACTACAAACATTAAAATGCTTACATTAAAATAAATTGAAAAGATCTGCATCATATTCCTTGTTTTAAAAAAATAGTTGTTGCAATTATGTAATGGAGTATAAACTTTTTATTATGAAAAGCTTTGGTACTTAAGTAGTAATTTACTGCTTTAAAATTTATTGCATTCAAAATGCACTTGTGATTTAATAGATAACGAAATAAAATATGCTGTGTCCACATATATCAGATATATATATATATAAATATTTTTTTTTTTGTAAAATCAATATTTTTAATGTTATTTAATATTATTACTTTATTAAAATGATGATTTGATAATATGAATAAATTGGTGTGTAACATTATAATAAAATAATTACTGATTAATATTATATAATTTTTAAAATGCAGTTGAATATTCTTACTTTTTCCAATTTTTTGTTTGTATTCTCTGAAACTAAAGCATGAAAAGTTTTATAATACATCATTCGGGAGTACTTTATTTTAAACGGGTCTTTCAACTTTTGAATAGAAGGAGGCATTGGCCTTGATCCACGAGACGGCAACTCTTCTAAAGTTTCTGAAAAACGTTCGATCCCAGTCGAAATGGAATCTCCAACAGAAGATGCCCAATCCGAATTTATACGTTCGAAATATAAAACTTCCTCTCAGTCAAGCGAACATCCCTTTTTCTTCACTCAGATATATATATAAATTTTTTCGAAAAGAGAAGACTTAGGGGGAAAAAAAAAGAACACATTTTTCTTCGAGTAACTTCAAACGACTTCGCGAGTATTCGCTGAAACAATGACCCAAAAATCGTCTGCGTATAAAAGTATAACCTAAAAAAAAAAATTAAAAAAAAAAAAAAAAAAAAAAAAAATAGAACGAGTGAGGGCTTGTCGTGCAGACGTTATAAAAAGAGAAAACGAAGAGATGTGAAGAGAAGAAAGTACAGGAAAAAAATAAATAATAGGGGAAAAGAGAGAGGGAGAAAAAAAAAGAAAGAATTCGAGAGCGAGGGAAAACGGAAGGAAGTATAGGAAAGCGAAAATACAAAAGATGGTGTGGCAACACTTCGGAACAAAAACAAAAACTGTTCACTTCATACTAGGGGGGGGGGTAGGAATTGAGGGGAATCTTTGAAACTTGTAAAAGGTAAGCGTTTATGACAAAAGAAAAAGGAGAAGGGGTGTAGAGAGAACCCGAAAACTGGAAAAACAAAACAAACTGATGTTAGCCGGAAACAAAATCGTGAAAGAAAGCTAGGGAGGAAAAAAATTATTGTTGTACTAAAAGAAAGTGTGAAAGAAGTGAAAAAAAATTTCGACTGACACACTGAGGTAGCTACTTCATTGTTTGAAAAAGCGACTGTACTTATATGTCGACAACTATTGCCTCGTGTGATTTTTTTTAAATCTTTTTTTGTATGTATATATACTCGAAGTTGGAAGGAGTGGATTGTTTTTACAGTTGGGGAGAGAAAAACTTGTTTCCGTATGAAGTATCGAATGAAAGGCGGTCAGATTGAAGGGAAAGAAAAAAATGGAAAGGTAAAAGTACCTTTTTAATGTTTTTCTGATGTCCACTACACTTGTTTGCTAGTTCTTTCTTTTTAGTTTTTCGTTAAATCGAATTTTCTCTTTTAAGTAGGATTACTTAATTAATGTTATAGCTGTAATTAAATTTTAATGCGCTATTTGAGATGATCGGCGATTAAAATTTAAAGAAAACATTCGAATATTTTTTGAAGCTCTTAAAGATTTTAAAAATAATTAGTACTGTTAATTTATGACCCAGAATGAATCTGATAAATATTTAGAGAAGAAGAAATTATATATTTTATAAGGTATATAATTATTTATTTTTTATACAGAACACTTCATTGATTTTAAATATATCTATTGCATTATATTATATTTTTCTATATTCAGATTAAGATAACTGAATGTAAATATTTTATAAATTATTTCCTAGCGTCACTGTTCTAAATGTTTAATTACTCATTTTAAGCAAGGGATGAAGTTATCTGTGAGTATTTATTAACAAACTTTCTGCTTCCACTGAGAAAATTACTTGAAAATATTAAATAAAATAAAATAAATAAACAATATAATACCCAAAATTAGCATAATAATTTAATAACAGAAATTATTCATCCTTTATTTTGCATCTTTTTCAACGCTTCTACTGTGTAATATATTTTGCTTATAAATTTAATACTGTTTATAATCGTTGTTATCTACTTCTGATTAATTTTTATTTTTAAAAAAAAATGTGATCGAAATCGTTACTAAGAAAATATTCTTCGTAGAATTTCGGAGAAATGCAACAAAATATTTATTACTTGGGGCAAAATTCTTACCGTGATGTTTGGTTAAAAATAGCATTATCCGGTTGAAATAAATGTCAGCAGTGTCTAGGAGAATAAATCTTCACAATTTATTACATTTCTGAGGTGTCTCAACCATACAAATAATACTAAAAGTTTTCCAGCACCAATTTCTAGTGTAGTAATTTGTTTATTCTGTATTATTTGGTCGCTGCTGTCACTACAACAAAAATGTACGTTACAGAATTAAATAAAATAAAATAATTTATGCTCAGTTTGATTGCTGATTTAAATTACCAGAGGGTGGAAAGTGAGAAATCAAATGAAACAAGTCATATAAAACATTTTTTCTTGGTTAAAACTTTAAATTTATATCCATACTATTGGCAATCTTAGACATATATGAAGAACAAGATGTGTCAAAATCGGATTTAGTGTACAAATAACACAATAACTCAACGGTGAAATGAATAACAAAACAGCAGACCTTTTTCGATTTGCGAAACATGAAGAGATCAGTATTTTCTATAGCAGCCATGGCAGATGAAAATTATTCTGAAACATACTTCGTCATCAATTGGAAGATACTTTGAATGCGTTCTTGGAATATGTCTGTCTATACTGCTTCCACAAATTGAGAAAATTTATCCCGTGTTGCATGCTAAGTTACAGAAACAGCAAAACTGGTGGGAGTGAAGAATCAATTAACGTTGTGTGTCTTCTGCAGGTTTACATTATTATACTGAAATTTGGCCACACTCAAGACTTGAAAGGTAAGGGGATGGCTTGAAAACAGAAATTTTACCAGTGGTTGCTCTGCGAGAGCTGTAAAACCCAATGTTCCCTTTCAAAATATAACATGTTGCGATGATGGGAAAAGTAATATAGCATGATGATCAAAAATAAACTTTTATTTCAAAGACACAACCAAATACTCAGTTAGTATATTCCCTTCGTCAAAGAGGAATTCTTTTAAGACAAAAGAAATGCCAGAAGAAAAAAGAAATGCAATAGGATGTACTAGCAACCAATAAGGCGTAAGGATGAATAACATCCCGATCTTATGAGCGTACACTACAAATGCAAGATTAAAAACCGGTAAAGAAATACATAATATAAAAGTCATGTAATATCTTACCCAGAAGTCGCCAGACTCTTTTGTGATAATTGTGATGTTGGCAAATCCTGATTCATTCGTTCGTCTCGTTCTCAATTCAGCCTCCAAAAGATCATGTGATTCTAGTTATTTTATACATCAAATGATATTCCTGGGAAAATTCTTCGAAAAACTGGGAATTTCGAACTATATGCCAACTGGCAACAGTTGCAAGATAACATTACTGAAATGTCGTCGTCCGTATTTTAGTCTAGGCCAATTATTATATATCATTGGTCTCCAACACCTAGGCCGCGGCCCAGTGTCAGTCCGGGGATCATATAGTACCGGGCCACACAAGAAACATTAAATAACTTACATTTTATTTAGCCTTTCCATTTAATTATTACATTTAATTTCCATTTTATTTACTACATAAGTAACATACTTCAGATGTCATTGTCTCCTATTACCCCCAGATGGAGCCCTCCAATTGCAAAGAAACAAGCTTTATTTTCTCATTGATTTAGCGTCCTAGTGAGTTAAAATGCTGAATCACTTTATATTCATTTTGGGTGTAACTATATTTTATTGTGAAGGCACATATTTAAATGTAATTAAATTACAATTATTAAATCAAAACAATCTATAACATAAGTAATCAACAACCCCCTTAGCAGGCTGCTAGAAAATTATCAAGCGTAGATCGATCCGTGGCGATATAAAGGTTGAGGTACACTGTCATATATACCTTTATTAATCATTGCCTCGCTAAACGGCCGTCTGTCAAATTGGTTTATGCCTAAGTTAGTGAGATTGCGAGTCACATATTTATTTATTACGGGTCACCTTTTGTATGAACATTTGGTTAGTGAAACTGACTGCGGTGCCTTAGGTCCTGGGTTCGAATCCCGGAGAAGGCTTGGATGTTTGTAAATGTATAGTGCCTTCGCGGCATGGGGGTACTCTAAATAGCCGTCGAGCCGCAAGTCCTCTCGT
Source organism: Trichonephila inaurata madagascariensis (assembly GCA_019973955.1). Lineage (NCBI taxonomy): Eukaryota > Metazoa > Arthropoda > Arachnida > Araneae > Nephilidae > Trichonephila > Trichonephila inaurata. The sequence goes on along the minus strand of BMAV01024974.1, from coordinate 107,447 downwards.
GAGGTTGGTGGAACGGAAAGAGTGAGGTGGGGGGTCCTTGACCACCCTTAGGTTGTTCTCCCTCAAAATTGGGGTGAAACAGAGCAAAATTGTACTGTCGCCTGCATGATTCTCAAAACTGAGGCTAACGACAGGCCTAAAATTCTAACCCGTAGCCGCGATGAATTTCGGAGACCTTGATATGATGTTAATGTCGATCAGGTGGCATAAGCAACAACAACGAGCATTTGACAACGTATGTTGTATACTGTTGACTTAATAAGATCTCAGGTGGAGCCTACTTTTTCTAAGGGGCCCAGGGGCTCAAGAAGTCTTAAGACGACACTAGTGCGTCTCACTTTTCTATATTTTAATTTATTCACCATAAAAAATATGAAAAGCACTGCTTCGTTAAAAAAGAGACACATTTATGTATATTTAAGAAAATGGTGGTTTTTAACATTACACATTAGAATTAAGAATGTTATATTAATTATATATTGTTATTTGACGATTCTTGACATTTTCCGAATTTGTGATAGCAATTCTAATAAAAAAAGATTAAACTACATGCCCTCATTCACGCTAATTCTACTTCGTAATGTAATCTTTTATCACATTTATTTTTCCAAAGCTCAAAACTTTGAAATCCGAACTAAAAAAAAAGAAAGAAAAAGAAAACGTAGAGAAAATCACTTTAGAAAGAGGCATGAGATGGGAAAAAAGAAGCAAAGCTTATACAACTAAAACTTAATCCGCTTGTAAATTCTATATCTTTTCTAAGGAATCACTGTCAACGCCATGGAGCCTTTTCAGACTGTCGCCAACTCGGATTTCCAAAAGGCAAAACAGAAAAAAAAAAGAAAAAAGAAAAATACCCCAGATAAATCCACGTGCTCTCGTCCTAACGACTATATATCTATATCTATATAAACCATTAAAAGTTTGCGAGTTATTTGTTACAAAACCTTTCTCTTTTTTTGAGAAACGCTGGAATCTCTAACAACAATAGTGATTTAAAAGAAAATCAGGGACAAAAAAGTAAATACTCTAGTACCAAGACAAAAAAGGGATAAAAAATAAAAGTAAAAGAGTAAAATTAAAAACAAATGCAGCATAGGTACTCGATAAATCCACGGGTCGAATAGAAGTTGTAGCCACTCTGAAGTCGTTTTTTCTTTCTTTCTCTTCTTTTGTTATTTCTTTTATTTTCAGGGAGTTACCTTCGGGGTACGTTATAGCAGCAGCTTCAGTCTTGTCGACTTGCATTAGTTCTCTGAGTGGGAATTCCTCTTGCCATTGGCTATTTCCTATAGGTTCTGTTGTTCTCGATTGATCCCTTATTTTCTTTATTTTTTCCCCTATATTTTTTTTTATTTGCGCCTTTTTTTTGCTTCAACACACTTATTTTAGGGAATATTGGTAAAAGTCGAAAGAAAGGACGAAAGGGACTTTTTCCCCTTTCTGTATGTGACCTTGATCGTTGGAAAATCTGTATGCTTACTAGTGAAGTTGCAGTACTTCGCTCTCCCCCAGACTGATTGATTGTCAGGTGTGGGGTGTACTTAGGGTTTCAAGAGCAGACGTAGTGTTTGTTCTGCTGGTTAATTATTCGGAGAGGGAACTTTTTATTTTCTTATTTGATTAGTTTCACATCTTTGTTGTCGGTGCAATAGTTTGTATTTCTAGGCGTTTCAAATGAAAGCTACTATTAGAAAAATGGAGCATTTTTTTTTCCTTTATTCAAAGAAGAAATTAGAATTAAAATGCTTTCTTAGAATATTTGCAGTCGGACCTCCATATAACGAAGACGCTAAATTCCGAAAAAAGTTCGTTATATGGAAAATTCGTTATATAGAGGTTCATCTTTCAATTTTCTTTATAAACCACATACAGCAAATTTCAAATTCATGAACACTGTATATTAGAAAAAGCAATTTTTCTCATACCATTTTGAAAATTAATAATATTTCTTTTAAATATCTTACCTATTAGAAAAGAAAGAAAGAAAAACTCCAAGGAAAGCTTCTTAATAGCTTTATCTACTTCCTGAAGAAGTAAGTTTTGCTCTTTGATGCTCAAGCACTTACGTTTTGACATTTTCGAGCTCCGAGAGATGAAGTTACCAGTTGATTGATCAACACTGCGAATGAATGGAGACTAGTTCCAGAACGACAGAAAAATCCACTGAGGATTAAAGGGAATATCGAAGATGTTTCAAGTGAACTGGACAAGGGGGGGGGGTTAAAAGTCGCACTTCTTGAATGAAATGCCCAGAATTCTATTATTCTCAGGGAGTTAAGACTTCTTAATAAAACCAGTTCAAGATTTGACATCCATAAAATATATTAAAAGAGAAAACAAAACTTGAAATGTCCAGAAATATTTTAATAATAAGGAGAAAAAAATTGAATCGCAAGAGAAAAAGTTCGTCTTATAGAAAATACACTGCACTATTGGGAGGTTATTTTTTCGAAGAAAATCGTGAAATATTCCTGGTTCCAGGAAAATGTTCGCAATATAGAGGTTCGTAATATGAAGGTTCGACTGTATATGGAATATATTTCATACAAAAAAAAAAAAAAAAAAACCAATTGGAAAGGGGAGGAATTCTAGAGAAAGCTTTTATTTTATTACTTACACATCCTTATAAATGAATGAAATACAACATGGAAAAAAATATCTACCATTACAAATAATTTTTTCCTGTCGTCTCGTTGGCTTAGAGTTGAGTGAATATTTACGTCGCACTGTTCAGCTACACGAGGACTTTTGACGACGGACCACGTAATTTTGAACTATGGTCAAGTGACGTGGATGACACCTGAGCTAGCACCCTCGCTCCTAAATACCACACCAACGGTAGGACGTTTGAGCTCTCGACAGATTTAACGTGCATCGCTGCCCTACACGGTGGGCCTTTAGTGTTACTGGGCTCGAACTCGTGACAAGGCCAGCCACGATCCGATACCTTGACCCCCCGGCTACCGCGGCCACATACTTGTCTTAGAGGTAGCGTGCCCTTTTCGTTAGACCAAAATTGTGGGTTCGATCCTGTCTGGAGTCGATAGATTTTCTGGATGCGAAAATCGTGGGTACACCTGTCAAAGAGGCGTGTAAAAGATCCCTTGAGTATGTGTTTGGCTCTGATATTCTCAGCAAAATTAATCCACTGCAATATTTATCACAGACAAGAGCTTGAATTAAAACTAATTGAAGTTTCAGAATTTGGTAATGAGCACCACCACTAGATGATACCATCACTGAAATTACTTTCACACTTGGGAAACGCGTGCCGTGTCTGCAGAGGCTTGTGTGTCAAAATCAAGCCCATTTGGAAAAAAAAAACCTCACAAATATTTCAATTTATGTTATTTATTCAAATCGATTATATACGATATACTTTGTTTAAACATAATTTTTCGTTTTCTCCGGTAGTGATAACGAAGCACATTTTGAAACTTTCATTAAGAGAACATTTTCTTCTTTTTAAGGGAGAGTGTTATAACAGAGGGTAGAATAAAACTAATGTTTTTTTAAAAAATAATAATTCAAATATGTCATATACTAGCTTTTGGAAATAGATTTCCTGTAGCTGGAGAAGAATAAGGAAAATAATTTGAATTATGGAAAAAACATTTCCGCGTCGTAAAAAATTTGGTAGCAGAAGGTACCATTAGATCAGGGGTACTCACACACACACAACCTTTTTTTCTGTTGGGCTGCATACATAGGCCAGCTATTTCACGCGGGCCGCAAATGTAGTGAGCAATTTCATGCGGGCCGCATCACGAGGATTAAGGGGGGGGGGGGCTTAAAATGGGAAAATTGATCAAAATATTTTAAACTCTTTCATGCATTTTTTAATTGATTTTTATTTTTATTTTTGTCCCTAGCACTGAATTGAAATCATTTAAGAAACAATCCTTCACAATGTCTGCATCAGTAAACGGTTTCATAGGATTACCAATAATATCACAAACTTCATAATATTTTTTTCTTACCACTGTCACATTATCACTGACAAAACACTGTGTTACTGTTGCAAAGATTATTCAAGAAGGCCTATTTATTACCTCTTGAAAGATATCTTCGAGGAAAAGTGTCATTGAATGGTTCATGTTTATTGGTATTTTTTAAATACAGCACTTTCGTGACATATCAAACAATTACTGATCCATGTCTGTTTTTCACTATAAAATAGTCAACCTCCCCAATCATCTTGAAACGATGTATTTTCTTCGAATATTTTTCTCTTGCAAAATATGAAAGATAGTTAAAAATTTAAAATTAGTTCTACCCATAAAACTATCACTACGCCACTGTTATCTGTTTTCACTAACCGTAACCGTTACAAATAGAAAAAGAATATCAATCATAAGATATCGACAGAAAAGAACAAAAAATTCATGTATTTGATTTCTTAGCACCAACTTTTTTAAAAATTGCTCTTAAATAAGTGTTTTTCAGAGCAATGGGTACGGACCGGGCCACTTAAAAAGGCTCGGTGGGTCGCAGGTTGAGTACCGCTGCATTAGATGATGTCACCAATGAACTGCCTTGAGACTTACCGTGTCTGCAAAGGCTATACTGCCAAAATGCAGTCCATTTGAAAGAAAATATTTAATTTTTTTAAATGTATTAAAAATAGTTTAAATATATATTTAAGTAATTTATATTCTTTATGATAGAGCTCTGAAATAAAATTTTCGATTGATAGAACATTAAAGTTAAAGAAAGATGTATTTTCATTTAAAGAAGAATAAAATATTTTGTTTCATAGAATTTCCTGGTGATTTTAAATGCATTTTCTTATCTATCGCTAAAAAGCTGCTTCTGGTATTCTTCGTTCCAAGGTTGTCTGGATTTGTGTGTTTGGAACATTGAACTTAAAGATTTATTAGTTCTGTAAGTCAGTAGTGCAGAGTGACAGTAAGTCACGAGGAACGAACAGAATAAAATTGCAATTCTAAGCCATGTGAAGTCGAATTTTCTTGAAAAAGAATATTCCAACACCGCATCAGTTTTTGGCCATTTTTATCAAAAGAATTACCAACTTACAGAAAAATTATAGAATATTTTGAAATATCAAATTATTGTATTTTTAGTGTTCACTTGGGGATTGAAATTTTTCGCCTGCATTATTTCATAGTTTTAACCACTCAAAAAAATATTACTCATCTTTATCTTCTCCGATATCACCTGACAGTTTCATGGTCCAATTGAAATTAATATTATTTTTACCATTTTTATTTGGATCGTGCTATAGTTTTAAAAGAAATAAAGGTCTTAAGATCCATCGTTAATGAGAGTTGATGTTATGTTCCATCTATATTCTAGAGTGACCTCTTAATTTGTTATCATTCAATACCATACATAAATATTTACGCACTTATTTTTTTTAGGAATTATTATTTTTAAGAACCGTACTTATATTTATTAATTTTTACGAATTACATTACTATCTCAATACTTATTGGCAATTTTTAGAAGCAATAATAAAAAGAAGAGGATGTATTTTTAATTGTGCAGTTTCCTAAAAGAGATTATATCACCAAAATAGAGTGTAGTTACAGTTTGGCGAATATACAGCTTTGAATGTAAATTTGACTGTCCGTTGAATTTTATAAATGCAGAAGTTACGCCATTAAAATCCAGAACCTTTTAAAATTCGTAAAAATTGTACAAGTTGGATATTCATAAGTATTTTATAGTTAAAATGTAGAAAATAAAAATAAAACTGTTATGACACTTATAATTCAAAAAAAGAGAATTAGCTTCATAACAAAAACCAAATATTTGTACAGTAAATTTGTAGCATTTATTGTGATGAAAATGTAGTTAAGATATTTAAATCAAAATGAATGCCTTACATGACACAAAAGTATCAAAGACTCCTTTGACAAATATCTTCATCGTTAATCTTAAATAAAACGTTTGAAGTTAAAATCGTGTAGAGAATGGCGTCATTTTGTTTTTCTTGAGGTAAATATAGTTAGATCATTAATCGTTACGGTTATAGTTTAGTGTTATTTTATGTTCCTTTGGAATTGACTATATTTTAGGATTAAGACAAGAAATGAGGATTTATGGTAGGGATCTTGCAATAAATATAAAAGGGAGCGATACTGCTAGATCATAAATTAGTAGCATATATTAAGCTTATTTTAGTAAGATTTTACGTAGAAACTAACATAAATGTATTGAAATGGTATAACTCAGTATAAAAATTATATTCCTTTATTTAGATCATTTTTCTTTATTAAAAAAAATACGTTCTTTTCTGCATTTTTAAATTTGGGTACATAATTTAAACTATAAATTCACGTCCAATATACTTCCCCAAACATTCTTACCTTGTATAGTTTAAGATGATGTTTTTCCCTTGGTTTCAAAGCAATTGAAAATAAATATTTGAGTACTGTGAAATCAATATAATTATTTCTTAATAAATCGAACGTATATTGAAAATTCAGTTTTAAGTCTATTTATATGCTGTGTGTTAATAATTATTATCAACAATTCAGTAATAAAAATGCAAAAACGAAATAAGAGGAAAATAAAAATATTAAGAAGGGAGAAAAACCAAGCCGAAAATTTTCCAGACCTACGACATTCTCGATTCCACTAGTATAAAGAGAATTATCAGTGATGATAAAACTGAATTTGTATATATACTAAAGAATTGTCTAAAATAAATTTTATATTTAACAGCAAAAATATTTATAATCGTTGTTTATTTATACGAGTATATATTACAAGAGAGGGTCATGACATTATCTATATGGTCTTTAGGAAACATATGGACCCATTTTAACAGCGGTGTTGTACAATTGTATCCTCAATAGAAGTTGAGAGTAATGTGTCAGATAGGAGAAAGAGAAGCAGAATGAAAGAAAATCTTAGAGTAGAATTTGTGAGGATGTTAGGGGTAAAAAAGCATAGTCAAAGCAGTTGGAAAATGGTTATTTGTAGAGAAAGAAATTAAGTGAATTTAATATAGGTAGTGAGATCAACAACATACAGATGTAGGAAGAGTTGAGAAAGGGAAGAACCCTTGAGAAGTTCTAATTAGTTATTGGCCCAATTACAATCATTATATTTTAGTTCTGATAGAATTATTAATTTTTCCCCCTTGCCGCAAATCTTAAAAAATATATATATATGCTTATTTTCTTCATATTTGTCTTTTGTGTTAGATGTTCATAAACCCCTTAAGCAGTTTGCCCGTACAACGAACGGGCTAACGAAAGTTGATCACAACTGGTTTGACCGTACACCGTTACGAGCACTGATATTTTCTTCCTTTGATTTGCGCTCATTTTTAATTCTTATGGTGCATTTTTTAGTGTTAGTATATTAAGTTTGTCTATTGTACTGAAATGCTTTTTCATCCGGCGTTTGTGTGTGTGTGTGTCGTGAAGCCGGGAATTAGTATGGTGCTTAGTTATAAACAATAAAAAAAAAGTGCCTTTTTTTACAGCGTTTTGGGTAAAAAAAATGACCTCTTAACCTGTTCAGGACTATGATCACATATATGTGATCACTTCAGGAAACATGGTAATCATATGTGAGATTACCTTTTTCCCGTTTTGAGGCCCATGATCACATCGGTATGATCTGAACTTGAAACTTATGGAATTTGGAATGATTATAAAGCAAAAATTTCAGCATACTTTATTACAGTATTGATTTTATATGAATTTTTAAATAGAGTTTGGCTGAACAGGAAAAATCATTCTATCCTGAACGGGTTAAGGGGTTAATATATATATATATATATATACAGTAGTACACACAGAAGTTTTCCAAGAGAGGGGTCCAGGGTCGAAAGTCCACCATTCTTATATCATGCTCTTTTTAAATTTTGTCGATTTAGGGGAACAAAAACAGTAAAAAACTAATTATTGAATAAATAATTAGTATTAATTAATAAAATTAATAATTAAAAACAAATATTGAATTAAATTTTACGTATTATATACTTAAAATTATAATCAATCGGGGGAAAAATCAAGGGCTTTGGGGGTTCCGGACCCCTATCACACCCCCTTGTGTGCGCCACTGTATATATATATTAAACTACTCATTATAAGACCCAGAAAACAAAAGAACATCCCATTAAAGGAATTTACATTTTAATAAAATCTCAGGTGTTAAATGATATATGAAGAAGGTTTTTTTTTAAATAAAAACTCTAGAGCTCCCCAAATGGTCTCAAACTTTAGAGAACCTGATTTTTTTCCAAATTTAAGATGGTAAGGATGGACACAAAAGAATTTGTTCACAAAGTTTTTTTTTTCCCTTCTTTTTACTCTGGCTTATCACTATTTGTCTTCTCATGTTTATAACGTGCATGATGATCATTTAGCATGACCTATCGTTTACAGACATGTTACTCACTCTTCGGTTTACCTTACTTTACACAGCTGCTGCTTCGGAGAATGATTAATTGTCTCGCTTTTCAGACTCGCGTGTTTTGCCAGACAAAAAACATGATATTTTAAGAATTATTTGCGTAAAAAAAAAGGAAGTAAAGAACGTGTGCCTGTTTCTTAAGTGATATAAATTGCTTCTGAACACGTATAATCAGGTGGTCTTAGCTTTAAAATCTGTGACGTAGTTTAGACTGTCTTCACTTACTCCAGAGGTGGAGAACCTTTTTAACATTTGGGTCACATTTTAATTAGGTAGTAATAAAAAGAAAGCACAGCGAGAAATTAAAAATCACACCACAGAGAATAAGTATAAAAATTACAACTATATAAATACTTGCTCAATAGAGATTTGACAAATGACAAGTCACAATAGTAAGATTATAAATTGTGTGACATTAAATATATTTTTCATCATTAAAACTTTGATGGGAAGCCGTATTTTTTCTGAAGAAGTTTATCACGTGAGGAAAAATTTATCTAATTTTCCTCTGATGTTTTGAGTAAGAGTTTTCTCAACACTTTTTTTTCTTAATTTTACCCCTTTTTTCACTGCCTAAAATAGCTTGTCTTCAAAATGAAATTTTCTAAATAGAGAGAGATCCAGAAAAATTTTACTTCTTATGGAAACTCGAATAAATTTAAGTTTCATTTTTATGGCTTTAATATCTTATATGTGTGATATAAAAAATTAACTGTCGTGGAAATCATGTTGCTTTATAATTCAGAGTTAAAAGTACCTAGAGAGAGAGAGGTAATATGCCGCAAAAAAGTATTTTAAATGCAAGACTTTCAACTGCCATTTTTTGTCTGACCTAAAAATCTAATGAACGTAATCAAAACGCCTCGTAATGTTAAGCCTTGGTCAGATGCCGAGTTCGTCACCTGAGTTATAGTACCTATTCTCCACATCCATTTAGAAGTGATATGTGGGCAATTGAGGACGATCCTGAAATTTTGAGAACCATGGTCAAGCAGAAAGGATGACACCGGAACAGGCACTGTCCTAACTACACGCCATCGTGAAAACGACTTTGATTCTTGGCAGATTTAACTTCCCTCAATTCCGCTATATAAACGATCTTTAATGGCATCAGGGCACGAAATCAGGAATTGAAGAAACTCCGACTCTTAGCTCGTAAACAGGATTACTCGACTACCTCAAATGCAGGGCTTTATTGTTAAATACAACTTAAGAAAATGATAAAACTATAATATTTTAGAAAAGAACAACATGAAATGTCGAATTATATTGTAAGCGAATATTATTGTTATACTAATGCTACGAGTATCAAACCGTGACTAATATACTATGGGCGGGTTTTTTTTACTGGTATAATTGTCTGAAAACTAATCTGCTCATTGTATATACAGGGATGTTAAACGTGGACGCCTTAAAGCTTGGGTCATCTGGGCCAGAGTGTCGGCTTCCAGAAGGAGGGGATTTAAGGTATCCGACTACGTTCGGAACCATGATTTTAAAAAAGCGCATAAATGGATAATTTTCATGATATTTAGTGTCACTTAGATTAGAATTACATGTATAAAATTGTTTTAAGGACATTATGACAAAAAAAGTATTTAAATACAATATTTTGGCCAAAAATTAACTTAGAATAACCTTTTTTCAAAATGTTCTCCTTTTGTAAAAAAATGCTTCTATTGTATTAATATTTTGCCTTTATATAGCTCAGACCTCCGTACAGAGGCTCAACTATGATTTTTGAAACATTCAAATTATTTTCAGAGTTACAAACATTTGAAATAATTATCGGTGTATTTTCTTAAAATTTCTCCCTTCTGTTTTCGTAAAACATGGATAAACCAACTTCCGAGTTATGCATTTCAAAAATTCTAGTTGAGTCTCTGTAGAGAGGTTTGAGCTGAATACAGACAAAATATTAATACAATAGAAGCATTTTTTACAAAAGGAGAACATTTGGAAAAAAGTTATTCTAAGTTAATTTTTTGCCAAAATATTGTATTTAAATAATTTTTTGTCATAATGTCCTTAAAACAATTGTATACATGTATTCTAATCTAAGTGACACTAAATATCATAAATATTATCCATTCACGCGCCTTTGCAAAATCACGGTTCCGAACGTAGTCGGATACCTTAACTCATTCTTGACTCAACTTCAATAAAATCATAATCCGTATTATTTTAATCGTCAAATATATTATTCCCGGACGTATTCTCCGAATATCTGGGAATTTCGAACTATGTGGCATCTGATAACAGTGGGAAGACTACATTATTATGTCATGTGTGCCCGTGTCTATATTTTTAGTCCTACATTATATACCATCATTGGTCATTAAATAAAAAATCGGCCGTTGATCTGATCAGTTTGTGCCTAGGTTTGAGAGATTGTGAGTCACGCATATTTATTTACAATAGGTTTCCGTTTTTATGAGTGTTTGGCGGTGTTTACAATATGCTGTTTAAAAAAAGGTATCAGATCCGACCTACTTTTACCTACGGGTTTTGGGTCTCGAGAAGCCTTCAAACCACATCTGCTTAAACATTCATTATGAGCTATATGTTACCTTGCATTATCTACCCCCTTCATAAAAACCGATTTTCTTACAGAAATTTCCTTTCAAACGTGATCGCTTACCGCATAAAATGTATCCCCTTACCACAGTTTCCAAACACCTCCCACAGTTACGTATTGTAGAAACTTTTTTTAACATTTCGGCGTGTTTCGAACATTTAGAAAAAGAAACGAAAGTATCACTTATGGCCCTATCTATCTATAGCAGATTTGACCATCCCTGAAATAGACAACACATCCTGTTTCATCGAGTGAAGAAGAAAAAAAAGGATGTTATCCACATGAGAGGTCAAGATCCGCTCCGACCAAATTTGAAAGGAAGCTCCATATCCATCAAAGCCCAACCGTAAATGGCACTCGGAGGATGTTTATTTGGCGGTCAGGCTCTTTTTACTTCATCGCCAAAACATGAAATAAAAAAAGAGTAAAGAAAAGAACTTTTAAGTGTTTCTAGCACTTAAGGAATTGAAGCATTAAGGGACGTAGAGAATTACTGCTACGCAAGACGAAATAATGCCCTCTCTGTTTTCCAGGCACTTAAGTGACGAGGAAAGCCTGAAAAAAATTACCTCCAGTGCTAAAAGAGTAGAGGGGAATAACGATTATTTTTAATGCTAAATGGGAAAGTTGAGCGGTGGTAACATAACTTTCCCATAAGGCCTGCTCTATGTGGCATTTAAACGGACTGCATCTACATTCATTCAGAAAGGGTTTGCGAACCCCCACCTTTAAGTTAGTCGACCCTTTCGTGTTTTGTTTACTTCTATTATTTTAAAAAATGATTGGCGATGTGTATTATTCTTAAGAAGTTTTAGTCTATTTTTCATTCAGACAATGGCATTTGATTGCATTGTGTTTTATTTAACAAATGCGTTGGCGCTTCAGATATTTATTTATTTATTTTGTTATTTCGGTAATTTATATGTATTTCTCAGTAATCGCATTCTTTTTTTTAACTTTGAACAAATAAGACATAATATATATATAATTCTAATTATTAAATCATGCAAACGTTTAGTAAATAAGACTTACATACAAAGTTATATTTGTGTTAAGAATTGGATGCTTCTACTATAATAATATTTTACCTATATATAGCTCAGACCATAAATGTTTGCAGCAGTCATTGTGGCCTCTTGATTCAGATAATCATTTATTTCTTTTAGATTATTATAACTGCTTACATTCTTAAATTGTGAAGGTGTACTTTCTTATATATTGTGGTTAAAATTTTTAAAAAATATTTTTTTTTACCACTAGATTGCCCAAGGAAATCATTTTGACTGCTTTTTAATTTTAATTAGAAAAACAATTGCATATATAATGCACAACTTTTTAGAACTTTTTAGAATATTTTTTAAGGGAAGTAAATTTTTTGTATTGTTAATATTTACTAATAACTTGTTATATAGCTGTAAACAGTATTAAAAATATTAAGAGTTAATTTGAAACAAATTTCTTTACACATTAATAATTTTTTCACAATGCAGTCATTTTGACTGCTTTTGGGCAATATAGATATATACTAAGCTTCAGTCTTTCTAGTGTTAAAGTTGATATATTATTATTGATCTTCCTTTTCTTTCTAGGTCGCACTTTTATACCTACTTATTAATTATTTCTTAAAGGAAATGAATTTTTTTTTGTATTAAAAGTTAAGAACCGAATAAAATTTAATATTAACATGCCTTATAATCGTAAACTGTAATCAAAAATTGTATATGTTTATTTAACTTAAAACTCTCTCTCTCCCTTAACTTAACTCTCTTATTTCACTTAACATGATTAAAACTTTAAGCGTTCTTTTAGTCAGGAAAATGTACCACAATTACAAATATAAATTCGTTCGATTGTATGACGTGTATAGATTTACCATATTTTTTTTAATATAGAAGAGACAAAATAGAGAACATATTTGACATTAAAACCTACATTTAATAAAACACTCTCACTTATGGAAATGTGTGAAATGTGTTAAAATCTTTAGTGTATTTGATAAGTTATTGAAGTCAAAATATATCAAAACTGAAACATATTTCGAATAAAAAAATATGTTCGCTTTTGTGCTCTGTTTTTTGGGTTTTTTAGCATTGGGGCCTTAAGTTAAAGTTGTGTCATCTTAAAAATATGCTATAGATGTTCGAAATTTGATATCAGTTTTGGATTCATAAATTGTATATAACGTGATTTGTATACTGAATATCCAATGTACATTTTTAATATATTTTAATCTCTTTTTTTAATTCCTTTATATCTGCAGCCCAACTATTAAAATGTGATAAACTTAAAAAATATCTTTGATTTTAAAAAATGAACAATTAATATACAGTGTGTTTCTTTTTGGATTACAATACTGAATTTTAAATTTATTTAAGATTATGTAGACTTAACTTTTGTTTTCTGTTTTAGATTTCTGCTTTTTGGAAAAATTTTGTTTCTTCCCTGAACCTGAGCATTCAATTTTCCACTGAAATCTTTACGAAATACAAAGTTACAGAGCAAATCGTAAGTCAGCTTCAGTTTGGTTTTATGTGTAGTATAAAAATCAAAGCATCTGCCCTTCCCTTACGAATGTAACTCGAGAAATTTTACTTAGTTCAAAAACTGGTTAAAAACTTAATAATTCATTATAAAATATCATGCTTTTTATTTGATTTTTACCTTTGTAGTTCCTTAGATTCCGAAAAGAGCTCAACAGTGAATATAAATACAGTTGTGGTTAAAACAATGCCATTTTAATAGATCATCGTCAGGAATAAAATTCAGTTCAACGTTCCAAATGATGAATTTTATGCATCAATTTCAACATTTACCATTATGATTTTGCTTCCCATTCCCCATTATTGATTTCATCATCCTTTCGCAGTTTATTATCCCTGCCTTGATTATGGGTTGCAAAATTGCTCTTAGAAAGGGGAAGAAGCATCTCAATAACTTTAAACTATAAATTTAAGGTATTTTCATCTACTTTTTTTTGTTCCACTTGAACAATAACATCACGATATATTTCATTATAAATTCCACCTTTCTTTTAGCAAGGAGCGATAATTGAACATTTATCATGGCAAAATAACTGGCGGCCATAAATATAAGATCCTAAATTGGAGTCATTCTAAGTTTTCCCCCGCCAAAACGCTTTTAGAAGATTCCCGTCTTTATACCCTCCTTTTTTATTTTTAAAATTACTTTTCCCATCCCTTTTCGAGAATAGTCTTTAACGTTATTTACTTACATTAGAAATGGATGAAATTCTGCCTTCCCATCCTATTGTTTGAGACGAGATAAGGACCACTTTCTCTTGACACTTAGCCTCGTAAGTTCGTCTTCTATTGTTTATAAATGATACTATTGTTCCGTCTTCTATAATAAGAATACTTGAATGGAATTTCCAAAACCTGAGTCTAAACTCTATAAGCTCTTTGAGAACAAAATTCAAGAAATTTCAATTGATGTGTGTTAATTGTGAGCGGAGGGACATATTCATTGATAAAATTGTGTCTGTTTATGAGAAATATGATTTGCGAAGTTTATTGTACTCTTGGAATTTGCTTTAAGAGTTAATTAAAAGGAATTTTGTATGTTTTGGTAATGGCATAAATGGAGTGTATATATACTTCATTTATTTTCCATATATATCTCCATTATATATATATATATATAATATAATATATTTTTTTATTCAGTTTAAATATTGTTGATAAAATAATGGGAAAAAGGGATCCCGTAAAAACCCCTTGCATAAAATATTATCATTTTTTGTAAAAAAAATATCTATGTTTGACGTTTAAAAAAGAGAATTCCAGCTCGAAAAGCTATTTTTCAAATTGAAAATTATCCAAGGATATAATATCATATTCGGTTTCCCTAACGTTACACAGAGCCTCCAAAAACTTAACTCCATGATTACCACTTACTTCTATCGGAATTATTTCGGTTTTGTTTTGTTTTGTTTCTCTGTCTTAAAGTTTATGCTTTTTTTTTTGTCTTCTAAATAATTAAACGATGCATATATATAGTTATGAAGTAAAATAATAGAAGACAAATTATAATTCCTACAAAGCTAAGAATGAATGAAAATACATTTTAAAATCTTTAAAAACCCACCAAAATATAAGTAGACATTTAAAAAGTCAATAGACCAAAATATTATGTTTTCCTAAGCTGTCACTGAATTAGGACAGTGAAATAGCGTTAAGCATGTTTTATAGGATGCAACCTTCCCCGTCCAGCAGAAAATTTTGACATAGTAGGACAATAGAAAGAGAAAAAAACACTTAGAAAGAATAATGAAGCCAAACCTAATAATTGCACGTATATATACTCGAATCATTCCATGTTTTCTTTTTTTATGTGTATTCCGTATTAGCCTTCTTGATAACAATACGCAATATATATTCTTACATCTATTCCCAACAATCCATTTTGTTATGTTTGTAATATATTGCATACTTCGTTTTCTAGTTCATTATTCTAGATAGAACTATAAGCGTTGTTAAAGATTTAAAAATTGCACATTTATTATATTTTTAATTCTTAAGAATACAACCCGATAAACTAGAAAATATACTCTTAACACAACGATACTCAACCTGCGGGCCACATGTGGGCCCAGTGGACCTTTTTGAGGGAGGCCCGTTGCAGTAACAAATTAAAATATTTAAGAAAATGCATTAAAAATTTAGTGAGAAATTCTATCAAAATCATTTATATCAATTTTGGTATCGATGGCGTGCTAGTACGTATTGTGAGGTAACTTTTTTCCCCCTTTTTATAATTGTAATGATTAGTGATAACAAATAACAGCAGAGTAGCGATCATTTTATGGGTGAATCTAATTTTTAATTAACCCTCCTCTCTTCCTAGCAAAAAATATCTAAAGAATATATGTTATTTCAAGACAATTGAGATCATGACTATTACGTAGAGAAAAATAAACATGGATCAACAACTTGTTTGATTTGTCGTAAAAATGCTATATTTAAAAAAATATAATTTGGCTCGTTACTATACCACTAAGCACAAATCTTTCAATGGCTCTTTTTCTTGAGAATCTCTCAAGACGCGAAAAATTGGCTTTCTCAAAGAAATCTTTGCAACATGAAAACTAAATATTTGGAGAAGGGCCCCACGGCCTTCTGACTTTGAAACATTGATGAAAGGAAATCGAAATTACCCCATAATAAGATTAAAAAAATGCATAAAACCTATTTTTGCATGCTGAGTTTGATAAGAGTTTAATATAATTTTAAAATAAAATCCAAAATTATGAGTTTTAATATTTTGATCAATTTTACGTATTTTAAATGTCCTGGATCTTATAACATCCCCCTCCCCCTCTATTAATCCGCATGCTGCTGCCCGTATGAAATATTTGTCACAAATATGTGGCCCAGCGGAAAAAAAAGGTTGAGTACCCCTGCCTAACGACTTGAACGTTTTTCTACGCAATTTTTTTCCCTTCAGATTCTGTTTCTTAATTTTAAACAAAGACGTTCTTAAAAATGATTTAAAAAAAAAAAACATTAGTGAACATTTATTTTGTTCTTGATATCTCTAATTAGGTTCAGTTCCAGTGATTATTTATTTTTTTTTCGAAATAACTGACCGAAGTCAGTGTACTTTTAATGAGACATCAGCAAACATCGCATCAATATTTCAGGAGTTTGTTCTTTTAATTTCAGTTTTATTCGATTTCAAATTTTTAGACTTTAGAAAATATGGTGTATTAAAGGGGCTTTATTTCGTTCACTTTTACTGATAATTCCTAAAAAATTTGTTTAGTTGTGAAGAAGGATTTCCAGATATGGAAAAGTTATCCATTCCCAAGCTTTCTGAGTAGAAAATAAATTTGATATTCCTTTGTAAATCTCTTTTTTTCCTCTTGAATACGTCTAAGCATTCAGAAATAAAATTTAAAATAAATAAAAATAGTTAATTTCATCACCGTTCTACATTATTTTATTTTGTTGTGTCATATATTTCCTTACAGAACTTAAACCTAATGGATTGTTAATTTTTCCCCATTAAAACAATTAATTAAAATAATAAAATCGTTGGTTAAAAATCTTAGGATGAAATACGAAATAATGTTCCTATTGATAAAAATACTTAGTCATCTTAATGGTGTTAAAATTAACTTTGTAAACTCTAGAGAGTTTATATAAAAAGCTTATTGATGTCAAGGATCCATCTTTCATAGAAATGACCATTGTATTTTAAGTAAAAACTAATTTTTATACTATGTTCTTTGGAAGTGAGGCTTATCAATCTTTATTTTGCAAATGATCAATGGAGCTTTGTTTTGTAATGATTATAAATACACTTAGTGTTTGCTTAAAAAGAGAATAGTTGCTTCACTGTTCCTTGTGTTACTTCCTACTTGACATAATACATCCTATGCTTTTGCTCTGAATTTTTGCTTGCATTTCATGAAGAGAAAACATATGTTCTTTTTGGGCAATCCATGAGAATAATATTCATAAGGTTCCTCAAAATGCTGTTTATTTATATGCATTTTATTTTCATAAAATGCATGAAATTATATTCAACAATTAAATGACATTCTGACGAAATATAATTATTGACATAATGCTCAATAGCGTAGCTAGTCCTGAGTGGGCCCTGTATCAAAATTCATTGAGGGGGGGGGGGCCTTCTGGGGGCCCCTTAACATTTTAGGATTATTTTCTTTACACATGTTGAGGCTCTTGTAGCTTGGGGACCCCGTATCATTGATACGGCGCTAGCTACGCCCCTGATAATGCTGTTTTTCAAGTAATTCGATTTGAAAAGTTCCATTTTCATATCTCTAATGTTTTGTAAAGTAAAACAATGTTCTATTCGTGATCCTTACTAATCCACTAGGGAATATTCTTTCAAGAATGTTATATGATTATAAAACCGCTTTCTGTAAAGGAACCGCGATTTATTTTTTATTTTCATGAGTATTCCAGCGTTATTTAATAGAATTAACTTTGTAAGGTCGTCTTTTGTTTTTAATTCATCGTTTGTTTTATATTGTTCATACATTTTTTCTTGTAACGATTGTATTCCTCACAGTCCTAATAAAATTAAAAGGGATAAGCTATACCTTCCATCTGTATGTGAAAAGTCTGATTAAAAAAGGAAACCATAGTAGAATATGTTATTCTGTTATATAGTTTTCTTTCTCCTTTATTGTTGTACAAAAAAATTTAATTTTTTTTTTATTTGTTTTATTTTTATTTTTGTGAAAGATTTGTTGGTGTTTTCTTTTTTTAAAAAAAAATAGTTCATCATCAGATTAATTTGTAATCAGTTATTTTTTCCATAAATATTTAATATCCGAGACTAAATATATCTTTTCATTTACACCTTAATAAATAAATTACTAACTGCTTTTTACAAAAATCAGTTCAAAATTTCATCTCTCTCATCGGTCTTTATTAAATATTAAGCTTTATTTAGTGATAATATTTTTATAAATAATTAATAAGACTAATCTGAAGGTAAAAAACGCTTATAAGAATTACGAATTATAATTTTTTCACGTTTGCATCATGAATATTCAATCCTCATTTTTTAAAAAAACGTACCTTAAAACTTTATTAATAAGTTGATCTTATATTAGAGGTCTTTTAAAAGAAATGAAGCTAAGTATTATTACTTCGGATAATTAGAACAACAAAAAAGAAATTTTAACAAAGAAAGCTGGAAAATATTCATTTTAATATATTCACATCGTTTTTAATCTGTTTTGTATCTCCAAAAAGGCGCGTAATTTCATTGTTTATATTCGCATTTCGCTTCAGTTTATTTTAAAAGCAAATTAATTTTTAACAATGTGGAGAAAATATTTACTCGACTCCATAAAATTATTTGCAGAAACGGAATTTAATAACCGTATTTATGAAGCTTAAATTAATGAAAACTATATTAACGCAATGTTGGCTTAAAATATCACAGAACTGTGGAAAAATCCTTCTCCCCTAAATTTTATTATTTGTAACAACAAAGAGTGTATGTGTATACATACAGAGAAAAAAAGAGAAGTTTTTTAAAGAAGATTTAAAATAGAACAATTGGGATTTATTTCATTTTTAATGAATTGTTATGTAATATAAATTAATGAATGTTTTCATAATTCAATACATTTGATTTTTTTCACTATCATCTCATATATTTTTCTATTTCTTCTATTAGCTCACATTCTCCATATATTTATTTATTTATTTATCTTGGTGGAATTTTGAATCGTTAATAAAATACGTTTTAAAGCGCTCAATTGAGCTAAAATTTTATATACATGATTCTTTTGGATGAAAGTACAATAATTTAATTATAA
>BMAV01024974.1:30000-83191 GCA_019973955.1 Trichonephila inaurata madagascariensis | reverse complement strand
TCTAGAAAACTCGCAGATGAAAGCACTAAAGGGCATTTATTGATAAAAAATTAAAAATCTTTCGTTTTATGGGGGAGTTGGGGATAGACCTCCCCCCCTTGTGTACGCCATTGGTCCCCCTCCGTATTCTCAATTACCATTATTGTTTTTAATGACTTCTTTGCCTTGCAGTATAACGTGGCAAAAATAAAAATTTATATAATCGTTGAATGAAAATATTGGTAACTCAAGAAAAAAGTGAAGAATTCTCTTTAAAATTAAGTTAGTTAAATTTTATATTCTCTGCAAAACTTATTCATTCGATAAACTGACACAAACCAAACTTTTTTCTCTCCTCTTCATATTAAATGGCTGGATGAATTTACTGATTCATTTTTATTCTTGTAAAACTACGACGAAAAAAGAAAAAAAAAAAAAAAGAAAATGTATACGAAATTAATCTTAAAACTTTTGATTTATTATTTGTTGTTGTTCATTATCAAGAATTCCCGACTCCGATATCTTCTTCACTTTTAAGAAACAAATGCCTTAATCGATAGCCTCTCTGGAACATTATGAAACCGAAGCACCAAAAAATGCCCAACTATTCGGAAAAGCTATCTCATTCTTTACTTCTTAAATATGATGATAATCAATTTTCCAGTCAGGCATTACAATGAGATCATTCCGCCGTGAAATAGCTATAAATCATGCAAAAATGGAGTTAACCGCTTTACGTTTTCTGGTATCCAGGTTTTAAAAGTGGGAGATGTTTCCTTCCTGTTTCTATCTTGAATTTTTGGAGTGCATTTGCTTGATAATTAATAAATAAAGCTAAGTTTGCAAAATATTTGCTCGTATTTGAAATAATTTTTTGAAAAAATGCATCTTTAAATTTAAAATGGTGTTGAAGTCATCTGAGAATAGTTCAGAGTGTATCTTAAATACAATTATTAAATGGCTTTTTTTTCTTCACCATACATTTTTAGTTTTAAAATTGTAATACATGTATTAAAAAATGCTTTCGGTTGTAATGTTGGAATCTTTATTTCAAATAGTATTTTCCATTTTAGTGTTCTTTTTTTATTTATCTTCATGACCAGCTTTAAGAACGCGATGAAACTTCTCCTTTACGAATAAAAGAAAAATTGTGTAATTTTTAAAACGACGTAATGTTTAAATTACAACTTTGAAACGCGTTTTGAATTAAACAAATGAAACACTAAAATGTTCTTTAGAAAAGTAAAAATTAGAATTCATTTTCAGACTGAGGATTAATTTTATGGTTAGAAAGACTAGAACACACTATAGTTTTGATTGAAATTAAACTGTGTTCCACGGAACCCTGCGGGCCGCGCGCGCGCGGTTCCACGAGTCACAACAAAAAATCTAAATGAAAATTATAAATGTGTATGGAAAATTGACTCGTGTTCTCCATGAAGCTTTTATAACCACACGTTTAGCATATCCCACTCATTCAAACTGAAAATTTTATTTACACATAATATACCTTTTTTGCATAATACTGTTTAAATTTTTATTGTAGTATAATAAAAGAATATTGTGACATTTTTTCTTTATATGTGCCATCTACTAGATTGTGAATTTTTTATTGCTAACTCGGGTTCCACGGAATAATATTAAACTCGCTAATGCAATGTTTTTCTAAAAAAATTTCTAATGTACAACTTTTTACACATTGGTGGGAAAAACACCTATAATGATGGAGATGAAAGAACTAATCGACATATCTACAGATTCGACGTTAAAATCTAAATTTTAGATTGCAAATTCGTGCTAAGTATACAGGACGTTTTACACAGATATGAACATTTTAATACCACTCAGAACAATGAATTTAAGTGAAAAATATTTCTCAACGTTAGTTGCTTCAAAAACAAAACATAAAAAAGAGTGAAACGTTAAATATAAAGCGCGACTGCAGATAAATTCAATAGGGCTAAACTTGGACAGTTTGTGCGAAAAAAATGTGAGCAAACATATTCCAGTTACTAAATGTAATGCATGGGTAAGTGACCTTTGGATCACAAAATATTATTAATGAGTGACTAAATTAAATTCAGATTATGTTAAAAAACTTAAAAAATAAAAGTTTTTATAAAATTGTCTTTTCATAAAGTACCTATAACATATTGATCTGTTGTAAATATTATTTAAATAAGTATTCTTCTAAGAAGGAGGGGAATAGAGTTCCCAGAAAACAGCTTATACTTCTAAAAATTCCGTGAATCGAAAAAGTGTGAAGACCACTGCTATAGACCAAGGGCTCACTACCATTTTTTCCCTTTTTGTAGTATTCTTGTTCTAACTTTAAGTAATGTTGAAAATGTTGTATTCTCTTGAATGAAATTTTACTTGCAGGACACCAAAATCTAATAATTAAACTGTTCTGCAAGATATTTTTACTTATAAACCACTTTTAGTAGCATATAAAAATTTATTCCACAGACTAGGAATACGCAACTCAAATTTAGGAGGTGCCAATGATGCTGAAATTGGCGAAGACAACCAACTTTACGTTACAACTAATTTCATAATATCTTTGAGTGAGGTGTTCTTGCAGTGTAGGTACTACCAATCACGTACCTAACACAGCGGATCTATGTTGTGCACTCCTGCCTAAAACTGTTTAAGGTATCCGACTACATTCGGAACCGTGATTTTGCAAAAGCGTGTAAATGGATACTATTTATGATATTTAGTGTCACTTAGATTAGAATACACGTATAAAATTGTGTTAAGGACATTATGACAAAAAATTTATTTAAATACAATATTTTGGCAAAAAATTAACTTAGAATAACCTTTTTTCCAAATGTTCTCCTTTTGTAAAAAAATGCTTCTATTGTATTAATATTTTGCCTGTATTCAGCTCAGACTTCTCTACAGAGGCTCAACTAGAATTTTTGAAATGCATAACTTGGAAGTCGGTTTATCTATGTTTTACGAAAACAGAAGGAAGAAATTTTAAGAAAATACGCCGATAATTATTTCAAATGGTTGTAACTCTGAAAATAATTTGACTTTTTCTAAAATCGTAGTCGAGCCTCTGTACAGAGATCTGAGCTATATACAGGCAAAATATTAATACAATAGAAGCATTTTTTGCAAAAGGAGAACATTTGGAAAAAAGGTTATTCTAAGTTAATTTTTTGCCAAAATATTGTATTTAAATAAATTTTTTTGTCATAATGTCCTTAAAACAATTTTATATATGTATTCTAATCTAAGGGACACTAAATATCACGCAAGGTTATACATTTATGCGCTTTTTTAAAATAATAGTTCCGAACGTAGTCGGATACCTTAATAGGTAGGCCTTCATAATGAGATTCTTGTAGGGGAATCAGATGAAGATAACTTATTTTTACTATGGCTGGTCGAGTACGATATTTTGTAAATAACTGCATAAAACGACTAAATCCACGTTCCGCAAAATGTGTCGATGGATAACCAATGACGTACATTATAGCATTTTTTCGAAAATTTATCAAGGAAAGAATTTTTCTCTCATTATCTAAAGATGATTCGGTAAAAAAAAAAAACGAGTATATTTTAACCAAGAACATTTTTTTTAATTTTTAGGTATATTCATCGTATAACGTCCACCCCCTTTTCTAAAAAGGGACCTGAAATGTACGTATGCAATGCTCTTATGTTTTAAAGTCATTTATTCGAAGGATTATCCTAGGCTTTTGAAAAATGGTATATTTCTAGAACTGTAGTGTTAACTTCATTAGGTAAGTCATGTCTTTTAAACAAACAGTTTTTTGATACATGTAGAAGTCTAATTTCTTTTAATGCTCATCTCTTTTTTATTTTTTATTTTTATAGCTACTATTTTTATACTCGGCGTATAAACGCGCACCCGTAAATTTCTTATTTTTGGTATTAAAAGTGTGCGTTATACGCCGGATTTTACGGTATACGTTCGACACTAAAATTTACACATCTTTGTAAACAATTGTTTTATCTTTCACCGTTATTTTGAAGAAATTAGACTAATTATACAAATTTCGCTTAATTTTGAATACAAATGTAGTGAGAGCCATATAGAAAAGAGTATAATTCTTACAATGCTTTAAGATTTTCGAGTAAAAAAAATGAATGTCTAATGTTGTTAGAGAATTTACCCGCGTTATCTCCGTGCGACCTATTACATTTAAAAAAAGTCACGTAGCGAAATGTGCTTGATGGAACACATTTGTCATTTCGTACCAGTGAAAGAAAAAAGTAGAAGCAAAAAGGGAGATAAAAGTTTTACCGGGTGAAAGGAAAAAAAGGGAAAATTTAGGCTTCCTACTCACGTCAGATCACTTAAAACATGTTCATAAAGCATATTAAATGTGAAATTTGGAAATGCTACCATTTTCCCATGAATTATTTGTGTATGAGGTAGACAATTCGTCATAAAATTGTGGAAAATGGGTGTAATAAAGAGAGTTTACGGTTAGTGGAGAAAAATTAATTCAAAGCAATGTAATGTAAGGCAAGAAATAGGTACGTAGTTGTAATTTTATTTAATATGCATAGAAGGATCAGTTGATTTCTATTATCAGTTGAATCTTTGATTTCAATTGTCATCTCTTCGTTATATAGAATGAGCCGGTTTAATCATTTAACAATTTGCTTTGGAACAAGCACAGTTATAGTAAAAATTAACAACTATCGACAGAATTGGTCATTAATTGTACACTCGGGATTGTCAAGGGATATCCTCCTCATGTTAGCTGAGGTGAAAATTACGCTCATTATTGAGGTCACCGTGGAGGAAGAGGGATCCAAATACAGCATGGGTAGAGAAGCCATTGAATGAAATTCGAAATGATGATCAACCTGAATCATGTAGCCAGCATATCTTGGTAGTCATTTGCAGTGTCAGACTTAATAAATGACATTTACTAGACAAGCTAAAGGGTAAAAATCACTTTAGTACTTATTTGAACGAGATGCAACCCCTCTTCGACTGAATAATTCAATAACTTTCGTAATCTTGAATTATAAAAGTGGATGCGATAGTATGGCTACCTGACTTAGGCAAGAATCAATATGGCAATGTCGAAGCCTGGTGCCGCTGAAGACACGCTGTACAGAGAGAGGGTCTAATGCACCTTAAATCTGTCGAGGCTGAAAGTTCTCCCGTGGAAGTGGTGTGGAAGATAAAGGGAGGAGTGCTAGCTTAGGTGTCGACCTTGTCACTTGACCGTGGTGTAAAATTACGAGGTCCGTTGTCAATAGCTCTCTTCTTGCTTCTGAGTGCGACGTAAATTAAAATCAAATCATTATGACGTATAGTAATAAATATTGGAACATTTTTTAAATAAATAAGAAGAGTAATCAATAATTGTACCTTGTGGCGCAACAGCCTACTGTGCCCATCTGAGTATACATGACCTTAGGCCCTGAAAGCATGAGCAGATGGTCCGGTCAGGTGGCCAGTCCGACACGATACCCCCAGTCTTAAGTTTTCAAGCAAGCTTGGTACTTATTTATCGACCCACTGAAGAAATGAAAGGCTGAGTCGACATTGCCTAGTCAGGGGTTTGAACCTCGGACCTATGGTGTAGAAGCGCATGCACTACCACTTAATCACTGGGCTTATTAATAATTATAATATTAATTAGTTTATTTATTAATATTTTTAACATTGATATTATATAGAGAACTACATATTTTTCCTATCCCACGCATTTGAGAATGCGCTCCATATTTTGTCTGATACATTTTACTGTCAGAATGACTGTCAGAAGAGAAAAACTTCTAGTTTATTAAACGTTCTTCGAAACTTCAAAGTTATAATTGTATGAATTAGTAATTTTTTTCAAACCTCTTCTCTATACTTCTTCTTCTTCTACCTCTGCTCTACTCTCACACTTCTCTAAACAAACAGTGTTGTTGTTTTTAAATTTAATATTATAATCCGAGGTAAGGTCCTATTCTTTAATATTGACAAGTATAACTTAATATAAATGGATGGTTAATTTTCTTTTCACTATGTATAGAGAGAGAAAGAGAAGTTATTCTTCGCCAATCCGTATTACCGATATGTAATTAAATTTATTCCTGACCATTGCGACATCCTGCAAACTATTACATTTCTAATTTAAATATTTTCCAAGCTGACATCCCCTTTAATCCAAATCAAATCGTACATCAAATTAAATCTTTATCCAAAACCCACACAAATATTCTCAAACACAACAACCACTTGAACCTAAAATGCAATTACCCGCTCTTTGTCTGTCAATTACGCAGGTGGAACCATGCCTGGGAACCGTACTGAAACCGAATCGACTGCGCCCCTTTTTTGTGCTGAATCACCTGTCGGTCGGCGCACCTCGCCAAACGAGTCAGAATCATGCAAATGAGAACAGGTGCTACCTTTGCATTTAGAACGGGTACTCTCTTCGTGCCTAAATACGTAATTTGAGTGCCTATTATGCGATGTCGTATTCGTCAGAAATGGTTATTTATGACGTCTGTCATGTTTCCTCCAGCACACACTGGCTGTGGTAGGAATTTATAGTTAGTAGAAGATGGTTTTATTTTTACTTGGGTGATATTTCATAATAACCATGCTTGGTTAGTTATGATGTGTCAAAATAAGCTTACAACGGATATGTGGTGCTATTAACATTATAGTTTACTGTTTTGTATTCGAAGTGCATGCGATAACCATAGAGGTATATCATAGTCTTTTAATCATATCATCAATTTACAGCTGATTTATATTGTTTCAGAGATTTAAAAAAACATCTAAAAAAACACATCTGACTATAAATGGCTTTTTTATGGGGTTTGTTCTTAATTAATAATGTTTAAAATGACTGATTAATCCATGCTCCAACAATTGTGCACTGTTGCTATTTTTCCAATTATAATTTTTTAAGGTCTCTCTCCTGAATTTGTTTCGAATTTTCTTTTCAAAGAGTTTTTCGTACTCTTATCAATCTGAATTATCATCGTTGTATGCCCATATTTATAAAACTATTTTCGTACAATCTTGTATTTGTGAAAAGAACGAATTGAGTCAATTTGTTTTTAAAATGGGTTTTAAAACAGGGTGCTGGAGATATTCGTCAACAAATTTTTGAAATGGATCTTTGTCATCTTAATTTATATCTTTTTTTTTTTTTTCTAATGCAATTTGCTATATAGAGACAAGTATCCTCTTTCGCCAATTTACATCTTAATAATATGTAAACCATTTACATGCCACAAATATGCCTGTACCCATGCCAAATTTGAAATCCACTCCTGAAAATAAACTTTCGTCTGTATTTTTTGAACCATGCAACAATGTAAGTTTTAAACAGTAATTTGGGTGCAATTACGAATTTGTTCTTAAATTTAAAAATTTTTTCACGAGCATTTTTCCCAATGTGCCGGTGGTTTTTTATGACACACATCAGTGTTACTAGAAATTCTTTTATTTTGATTATAAACTACTTAATAAAATTTTTTTATTCTCTTAACAAGTTTCTTAGATTTATAGTAAATCCTTTTCTTATATTCTTGATAATTAGAATCATTTTCTCATTAAATATACTTCAAACAGTAGGCTCTTATTTATACGTTTCTGGATTGCTACATGTTTGTGAAGCTTTATTTGGCTTTTCTATCCTATGGAGCCCTTAATGTTCAAATGCAGTAATAAGTTATTGGTCCGTCTGTTTGAATATAATGATTACTTTCACAATAATGAAGTCTGGTATTCATTACTTGAAACTTTCTGTGATATGGTGTAGCAGCTGTGAAGGGATATTCTATACCAGTCCTTCTCGTCACTTGCAAATGGTTCAAAATTTGAGATTCTTTGCCAATAGCTCTCCTGTACTTCCAGTGTGACAAAATTAAACCACCCTTCTTCAGAATCAGTGGTCATAAATCCTTGTTACAAAATCTAAAGGGACGACTCTTAAAACGAAGTAAACATTTAATTGCTTATGTCTTAAATGTTGAAAAATAGTCTTCAATAAAGGTACATATGGTATTCAAAATTAGATTGATGTTTATTGCATATTTGTTTATGATTTATTTATATTATCTTTTGTATCATTTTCATTTGGTAAATTTTGTCGGTAATTTCATCAACCCTACATGGTTTGAAAGAGAAAATGCAGCATTTTTAAACAGGCTGTAATAAGCAGTGTTTTAGGTTTGCCATGAAACCCATCAAGATTGATTGTAAATGTCTTTTGAGCCATTATCGAAATGTCAAGTGTCTGTAATTTATTGTACCGCAATAATATTTTCCATAGCACTTGTTTATTGAGAAATCAACGGTTTTCTATTAAAATGACCTTGCGCTGTTATTACTTAGGCATTTTCCCTTGACTTTTAAAAAGCACTATCACGTTTAACGTTTTCTTTTCTAATTTATCGTCTTTGGTGAAATGTCTGAATTTTATAGTAATGTATTTTAAAAGCATTTAAGGTTTCTGCGTCATGAGATATAAACAAATTTAATTTATTTAATATTATTTTTATAATGTAAGAATTTCTGAAAATTTTGAATTAATTAATTTTAAGAATTTAAATACATGCAGTTGCATGTTGTTTATAGATGCCACTTAACACATTTTATAAATTACGTATTTAAATTTGAATTATGGGATATTTTTGTAAGTAATCCTATTTTTAAAAAATGCTAAATTGTTGAATAATTTTAATTTTATTGTTTTGATAGATTATCAGTTGATTATATTTTACCTAACAAATTAGTTAATGTGTTTATTATAATCTCTGCTAAACTGTATTAAGATTAGTTGTTCAGTTTTTTTAACTATTATAAAATGCTTTAAAATATCTTACTGCATTGTTAAGGTATTTTTCAAATAATGTTTTTTTGTGTCACAGCAATTTTTAACATAGGATTTATTTTCCGACTTAAATTTCAAGCATCGTACATAAATAATTTCCCCCCATTAAAAGCACCTCATACTGAATAGCTCATAGCTTTAAAATTGTAGCTTATGGGGGAGGGGGAGAGAAATAAAAAAAATTACAATATTATTTTATTCTTTACCTTGTGTATGGTTTTAAGTTTTCTAACATTAAAGAGAATTGTAAATACTCTTTCTTCTTCATTACCAACCTATGTGATCTTCTCTTGTACGACCACGGACAAGAAATAATAATAATAAAGATAACTATCTATTGTGTCAAAGATATTCCAGAACTGGTGTAGTACATATACGTATATGTATGTTTCTTTATCCTATATCAGAGGGATGGCGAACCAGTGGCCAATGGCAAGCGACACAATATTTTGGACACGCCAGTGATCAAAATGGTTTGTATTTCATTTCAAATTAACAAATTTCACTATGAAGTGTTATGAACAAATGCCAGTGACTGGTCTCAGGGTGGCGGGAAACACCCTCTTCCCTAAGTTACGTCGTGGACTACAGTTGCTTAGGATGCAAAATTTGACTACGCATAGCATAGTCAATTTCGTTGGCATAACCGTATTTTAAAGTTATATTTACGGTTTTTAACTATTATTTAGTATGGCTGATTCAGCAAAAGAACAAAAAGTGTAAGATCGTAAGTGTAACAGAGAATTTCAAACTTGATGAATTTAAAAAATATGGCATGTGATTAGTTAAGGCGTCAAAGCGGGGTGTGTTTTATGTTCTGGAACAATGCTGTGTAGAACATCGCGTCTGTAAAACGGCATTCTGAAACAAATCACAAATCTTCTTGTCAAAAAAGTAAACCACAGCAAAAATAATTAATTGTTAGAAACCATTTGGCAGATGACTCCAATTCAGCATGCATTCTACTTAAAAGTAACATCTTAAAATCCTTAATATGTTATTTGTCATCCACACAATCTACAACAACAGAAGTCACACTAATGTTACTTTAACTTGAATTACACGTGTAGCTAAAACATTTACAACTATACAGTACAAAAAGTATTTTTTTCGTAGTAAATAAAGAGTTTTGAGTTGTTAGTATTTATTATTATTATTTTTCCAATAATCACAAGTCAAAATTATTTGACGGCACGTCTATATCTCATTAAACACTTCTTTAGATAAAATGGCACGTTGAGATCTATAAAGGTTCGCCATCCCTGTCCTATATATACAATAGGGTGGATCGAAAAGTTTATTTCAAATTTTAAAAATTTACCAATGCGGAGAAGTTATTCTCTGGTATATAGTTAAGAAGAAAAATAAAATAAAAAGTCAGTTAAATTTTAGACACTGCCACAAAAGGAATGAAATATTTGAACTTTTTTTTTATGGTTAAAAAAAGCTAAGTAATTCTAGTTAAAGGAAAACAAGTGTTTTAGTATTTTTTAAATGAGAGGACACCTATATTTACATTAAAAAATGCAGGTACATTTAACATCTTTTTTAGAATTAAATTAAAGAAGAAAAAAAAACCTACTTTCTCGAAATTACATTGCACGATCGGGGGAAAGACGAAAAACAGCTTGAATCGGACTTATCTCTCCCTCTCCGCACCGACGAATAAGTAACGTTGTAATGCACATTATATGTGTAATATGCTCAACTCAGTACTCACTCAATGGCCGTTGCTTTTGGTTATGTACATTGTAAAAATAAATTCTATTTTGAATCCAAAATCATGTAGCCCAAATTATGTTTTGTTTCCGTTTTTCTTTCTATTAGAATTTAACCCCGTTGTGGATATATTAAAGTTTGAAAACATTTTTTTTAAATTTATTTTCCTCTTAAACCCCATATTGTAGAACAGGGATGTCCACACGCGGGCCGCATGTGGCCCTCCAGTACGTAAGTTGCGGCCCGCCAACTCTTTTTAAAAAATTTTTAAATATCAGATTCTTAAAGTTTTTTTCATTTTAAAATTTATTTGAGAGAAAATTTATATATATATATATATATATATATATATATATATATATATAAAATCTACAATGTAGTTACCTGTTCTTGTTTTAAAATAAATCCTTTTTTGATAATAGAAATGTCCTTTAGATTAAAATAGATTTATATTTTATCAAAGAGTTACATTTGATTTTACTATAGAAACTTTTTTAATAAATTTCGAATTGCATTATGCATATCCTTTACTATAGATGGTACATGATTCGTGTGTGAGACTTTCATTTCTCCTCCTCCTTTTCTGTTTGGAGTGCTCAAAAAGCAAGAGGCAGTCAGAGATGTTTCTTAAAGTTTAAAAAAATGTTCAGGACGGTTAAGATAAAGGGCAATGTATATATACTTAATCGTTTTCAAATGACGGCACAATCAAATTTCAACAATAAGTAACGAAATATCAATTCAAAAGGAACACCGTATTTTTCAAGAAAATGGCAACTGTAATATTTTAAACATTATTTGATCATTGCATTATTATATTATATAAGCGTTATTATATTATCTATGTCTGTATACATGAAAAATAATGAAAACAATAATAATAATTCATTCTGTTTTAAATTTTCACTCCAATAAATGTTTTTATTTCCAAATCTGATATAAAGGTACATATTTTTATGTGCGGCCCGCGAGATTGTAATGTTTTTCCGAAGTGGCCCGCAAGGTCGTTAGGGTTGGATACCCCTGTTGTAGAACATCTCTTCCACATTGATAAATTTGTATAAGTAATGTTTCTTCCGTATAACCGCGATCCTATAAAACCTTACGTACGTTGATTTAATTTTTTGTACAATTTTTTTAACCATCTTAAATTAATTTAATGTTGAAATGTATAAAACTTATGAATTGTGACCTGTACATCATAAGATCAGTGACACTCACAGAAATTTTTCAAGGGGAGGGGGGTTGAAAATCCACTATTCTCGCATCATATTCCAGTACGCCACCCAACATATTATGTCGATTTTCGTTTACCAAGAACAGTAAAAAATGAATTATTGTTTAAATAATTAGCATTAATTAATAAAATTAATTAGTAATAACAAATAATAAAATTTTACGTACTATATACATAAGATTATAATCAATCGGAAAAAAATCAAGGGCTGGGGGTACGAAACCGGGAACGCCCACCCCTTGTGTGCACCACTGCATACAACCCATTTGTCGAAACAGAACTCGTCAAAATAGAGAAAACCCCGTAATTTTAATTATTTAATTAATTTAATAGTAACTTTATCCTTAGAGATAAATATTTTTCCAAACTAAAAAAAATGTTTATCCCCAAACACATAATTAACCAGAATTAGAATATTAACATAACTAGAATATTTCAGGGTTATTACGGTACGTTAACATTTTCACTATTTTTATTTTCAAAAATTTCTTCGACGGTAGGAATTTTACCAAGCATAATATTTTATTAATATAATCAGTGCCGGTAATCACTAAAAGGTGACTGGATAATATTGATAAATAACGCTAAAAACAATAAATAGTAATACCTCATTACGGTAATAATAATGATAATTAGATTTTCAGAATTCTATTTATACGTACCTTCTCTTCTACGTGCTTCCAAATAAGGTATACTGAAAAGGAAGGAATTTTTATTTTTTTCACTTCTGCTTATGAGATTAGCATTAAGCACGTATAAATAAGTCCTCCCCCCTACCATTCTCTAGAGGCCTGAAGAGAAAAGGGAGGGTGTAGAGGGGGTTTGAGAAGGAAATCTTGGCATCTAATGGCAGTTGTTCGATCCTTCGAGATGTGATTCAGCGGCGGAATATGTGTCGAAAACTTTTGCTCAGGGGGGCTTGCACAAATTTCAGAAGTGCGTTTCTTTTATTTCTCGTTTATCCTGTTTCGATTTTAATCATTAGAATTCATAAAAAATAACATTTTAGCTGCACAATATTGAAAAATTTTCCTATTTTTATATTACTAATCTGCTCTATTCCCAATATATTTATTGCTGTGGACATTGGAATAAACATATTCACATGATTAAGTCAATCATACGATTTTTGTTTAAATAAATCATCATTATTAAAACATTTGTGCGGAAAAACTCAGTTCTTAAACATGCAAGAACAAGTAATCGAATAATAATGTTGAACCAGAGGTTTTAACATTTTTGAAACATGCTTTATGAAATTGTTTGCTCCTTAAAATTAATTCAGCTCCTTTTAGATGATTTCAGGAACTGAACCGGATTATTTTATTAATTTTTTATATATATTTAACCATCTCTGGAAATTTTATTTTCAATTATATTCTGCTTATTTATGTATTTTTTACTAACAGCTTGTTGTGTAATAATATTTTTTGATTTTTCTGAAAGAATTTTATACCTTTTTAAATTTATATCAGCATCCGAAAAGGGTAAATGATTAAAAATATTTTTTCATAAAAATATTTTTTTCATATAAAAATATGAAAAAAATCAGTTTTCGTTAGTTATTCTAACTAAACCTTTAAAGCAAGTGTTTTATGTAATGAAAGAAAAGTGATATATAATATATAACCAAATAATTAATCATGAAGAAAAAGCAGGCCATCAACTTTATTTTTATTTAAATTTTCCGAATGTGCAATTTAAGATGTCGAAATGGAAGAAAAAATTGTTAGATTATAAGCTAACATTTTTCCCCTGCATAAAAGAATTTCGTTTTTAATATCATACAATCTCATTTAGGCTATTAATATCATACATTATGTGTATTCAAACATTTTCTGCAGAATTTAACTGCATAGAAATTCTTCAGTGTTTACCAAAAAGAAAACAACAACACTTCTCTACATTTTCTCTAGATTTTATATTCTATCAACTGTTTCTTGATTTTCTTTATTAGCATCAAACTTTACAACTGTTCATGGGCTATTTATTGACGAGGACTTACATCGAGGATCAACGTGAAAACTAAATCCCGACAGATTTAGTATACATCACAACCCCAGTGGTGTAACGTACACCCCACACCCCTCACATCGTGGATAGGCCCAAGATTCTAGGGGGCCCAAAATATGATGTCATGGTTTTGCAATCCTTCGTAAGGTCCGGCAGAGGAGGGGGCTAATATTCTCCGTTACGCCACTGATCAACCCTTCTATACCGCAGGTCTTATACACGAAAAGGACTCAAACCCACCACGACGTAACAGACTACCAGTTCGTGACTATAAGCATTCGACTGCCGCGGGCATTGTCGATTTTGCCTAGAGCAAGTTGTAAATCGCCAAATTGTTGCCAAGAGCAAGTTGTAAATCGCCAAGTTGTTGCCTAGAGCAAGTTGTTGATCGTTTATCCTTCTTTGAGAAATTAAATACAGATTTTCACATGTTTTTGAACTAGTTCTACATAAAACATTGTGATAAACTGCTTAAATATTATGTTCTCATTGGACTAGCTTCGGAATTTTCTAGACACCTTTGGCACTACATTCATGTGAGTTAAAACCTTGAAAAGTTCTACAAGAATATTTTCTCTCTTCCATCTCCAAATATTTCGAACCCCAGAGCGTCACTTTTTGGCTAAAGGAAAAGTGGCATGTGGTTTTAATAAGAAACAATGACATAAAAAAAACTACCAGCTGGAAATTCTTAATCGGTCACCAGCACATCCTGCTGGATCCTAATTTTTTAAAACATCGGGGGTAAAAAAATAAGCCAGCAGATCAATAGGGATAGACAATCAACCTAGCCAGACGATTTATCTTGGAATGAAGCCAACACAACCCGAACAAGGTACAAGTATTTATCTTCGTTTAAGAACCGACACCCTCTGCCAACGAACAGGTGGACTCTGTAATTAATAAAACGAGAGGAATAAATACACTGTCTGGTGGGACTGGAAGACATGGCCTGAAGAATACAAAAGGGTTCATTGAATAGATGAACGCTGGAGAATAAAATCATTCGTTTTCCGGGTTTGTCAACTTTTTGACCTTGCTTTCTCAGATTGACCTCTTGTTGATTCGGTATTAAATGGAAAGTGAATAACAGTTGATTACAGTTTTTTTTCTTAACTGACATTTTCTTTTTCATTTTATTGGGATGAAACTTTAAATCAAGTTTTACCCATTCCTATTCAGTTCAAAGAAATGACCAGACCTACCATTCATTTCGTTTATCAGCCTGTTTATTTCAGAGATAATTATTCTTTCTCATTAGAAATCTGAGTTGTTTACGAAGATATTGTTGCGGCGTTGTATTTTGTGGGCAAAATGTGATACTGCTTGATGATGACCTATTTGAAATCATGTTTTATTGGCTAATATTTATATAGGCTGGTCTTCCAAACACCTAATACATTTAACAGTATTAGTCAGTACCAGTAGCGCACACAGGAATTTTCAAGGGGGTCCGGGGTCGAAAGTTTACCATTCTTGTATCATGCTCCTTTTGTTTTTGTCGATTTTCGGGAACAAAACACAGTAAAAAACTAATTATTGAATAAATAATTAGCATTAATTAATAAAAGTAATCATTAATGACAAACTCTTAATTAAATTTCACGCACTATATACTTAGAATTTTAATCAATCGGAAAAGAAATCAAGGGCTTTGGGGGTCCGACCCCAGGACCCCTCCCTTGTGTGCGCCACTGGTCAGTACCCAAAATTATACATATTGTACCAGACATTTTTAATTACCTGTAGCGGAAATTAATATGGACTTACTAAATTAATTATGTTAACTAATATCCAATATAGAATTTGGATATTAATTCTAATGAACAAATGTAATGAACTTTTGATTAAGCCTTATATTAGATTATTAATTAATTAATGCAAGGTTGTAAATAATAAATTATTAAAGGCTGTAAATAATGAATTAATAAAGGTTGTAAATAATAAATTAATGAAGGTGGTAAATGATGTAAAACTTAAAAAGGTATGTCGTTTATTCTGTTCTTCAGAGCTTTAACTAGTTCCACGGTCGAATTATAAGGACTATTAGAACTATTTGACTCACTCCTGTCCATTAGGGAGTGTTTATTAACGTCACACTTTGAGGCTATTCATGTCCATGTTAAGATAATTCATTAAATATATATGCAAAGGTTATGTGCGATGTATTATCACATATTCTGCAATTGATTTAAGATGGATTCTCGTAAAGGACTCATGACTAAATAGTCCTTTCCGTTATATTGATGACAACTAAATAATGGTTTATTTTTTTAAAGATGTATATGTTATTTCTATATAAGATATAATGAAATCTTAATAAATAATCTTGATATTTTCATATCACGAGTCATTGTTGACAGTTTTTGTGTGATGTCTGGAATTTTTAAAATAAATATTTGCGCAAAATTGCAAGATTTTTACTTTTTTCTTCACTTTCCGATTGCATTAATTGCGTCACAAACTATCTAAAACTACAAAAAAAGTAAAATATCCATACCAATCTCGTTTTTTTTTTAATTATTTATTTTGTACCATGTTGTAATTTTGTATGAAGTAATTTCGAAGGCAAAAATCGTCTTTGCGATGTTTTTTAAATCTCTTATGAACTATTACCTATTTCATTTTTCACTTTCTATTACTTTCTATTACAGAAAACATATATAAAAATAAAATAAATCCAAGTGCGCTTTTTATTTATTTATTTATTTATTTATTTTTCATTATTTCATTTATTAGAATGTAACTCTTTGAATGATAATATTTTTTGTAAATGCGAAGGAAAAAAATAACACTTTCATGGGTTAATTTTACTTGTTGCAAATAACAGTTGAAAAAACATAAATATTTTATTAAAAGAAATTCTAAATAAAATTTTTTGGTACTTATGTACTATCATAACAATGCCAACGATCACGATAACTCGCCAAGTTGGCAACCCCGATTTCATGTTTCGTACGGGAAACCACTGTTTTGTTTCAAATAATGTCGCCAATACGGTTGTAATAATACCTAAGCACTGAATTCTTTAATTGTTATTTAATTATGAAATCTTTCACCCTAAGTATTTTGTATGATTATCTTTTATTTGAATATATACTCACACATTTACTTACTGGAGTGATCCTTGGACAAAGCATTAAGACTTGAATTTAATCTTTGGCTAATTTTCTGGCCTTTATATTAGTTAAAAGGATTATTGTGTTGGAAAAATCTTACAAATCTGGTGTAAAGTGATTTAAAAAAAATATTTCTCAAATATTAGAAAATAAATTAAATTTCAGGAAAACAAATTTTTCGTCATTTTGCCCGACTGTGCGCGTAAGATGACAAATCGAGGCAACAATTTTAATTCATCATCATATATTATCTAACAACTAATTAAGACTGTTGAATTGCATCTTTGAACATAATGCGAAACAAACCATAACTTTAACTGAGCCATTAGTGTCAAATATGCGAAATATCATAATCTATACAAAACTTGCACAGGACGATTTTTCTTAAATATTGAGTTCGTTACTGATAAAAGCAGGCATAAGCGATGATTCAAATGTTTTATTCTTTCGATTATTTTGAAAATAATCATTTTATAAAGGTATAATTTTGACTGAGGTTACAAAATTAAGAGATCTGTCACTAAGAACAAAAATTGAATTAAGAAATGATCAGATTTTATTTTCCTACCTAAATACATTTGTTATTGTGCATGGTCAGAATTGTTAAATGATTTATAAATATTTAGAATTCGTATTTTTATTGACTTAAAGAAAAACTTAAATAGGTTTTTCTATAATCTACAGCTATCGTTTTGTAAATGAATTACAATTAAAATTTTGCACAGAAAAAGCTTTTATTATTTAAGTTCACTTCGGAATCGGATATCTGTTTCAAATGCATAAGCTTTCTGATATTTTCTCAACCCTTTTTATTTTTCCCCTCTTAAATACATTCATATTTAGTTTATTTGTTGCTTCTCTTATCATTTATTTCGTTTTATTTACAATGTCTTATCTGAAGATGGAAGTGTGAAAAATGAGACACTTATCGTCAACACCTCAGTGATCTTACCTTGAATTTTATTCCGTTATTTAAATATAAAGCTGTTCTCTGAACATAAGTTGTGGCTTTTCTCTGCTTTATCTTCACAGGTGTGCTATCAAAAGGCACTCCTGTACAGATACCATAACGAAAATGTAATCCGAATTGCATTTGCTCAATGAGCTTTCAAGGGAAAATTAATGGTTATAACTCTATCTGTGTGTGTAGTTCAACTAAATAAAATTATACTTCATATTTATGTTAATAATGATATGTAGAAAGAAAAACTGAAATATTGTATCCAAAAGTGTGTTTAAGGTAAGTTTTATTTACTTTTCATCTATGATCTGTAGTTGGCCGTGTAGTTATGGCGAGCTTGTGGTTTTCTTTCACATTGGTTGCATACAAAACTAAAAATTAGTTTTAAATATCCCTCACTTCAGTAGTGTTTGTGAAATAAAAAAAAAATTACATGATTTTTCAAGATTTCTTCTATAGTCCGAAGCTATAAGGGTTATTCGAAGAAAAGTAAACTTCTGCACAATGATTTTGTTTGAGATGAATACTTTATTGAAATGTTCATTTCTTGTTTATTTGTAAAATTTGAGAATCAACTCCATGTAATGGAGTTTGATGTGAAGCTTTTGAACGTAATCGAAGGAATTATATAACAGATTTTTCTTATATAACAAAATTAGATTCTTTTCTTTTTCTGCTACAAGTACTCGTTGGACTCTACTTTTTTTTTTTTTTTTTTAATAAATATTTTCTAAACCAGTATTAGGTTTCTTTCTTTCTAATAAAGATCATGTGTGAGAAGAGTTGATCTAATGCTGTAATATAGTGTTATTTTCCTTCTACAAAGCTTGCTTGATTCATGAAATAATTTGTTCGTGAAAATGTGAAAATGTTAGTTTTAATGAATTTTGATTATCGTTTTAGTGAATTTTAAAGCTTTCAAATATCATTAAAAATCTTGATTAATTTAAATTTTCACCAGAATTGCAGTTACTATCTTTCTCTTTTTCTTCTACAAGTATTCGAATGGCTCTACTTTTCTTTCAAATTCATTTTTTCTATAAATATTTTTTGAAACCCGTATTAGGTTTTTTAATTAAGTTCATGTATGAGAAAAATTAATATAATGCTGCTATATCATGTGTGTCTTTTCCATGTAAAATTTTTATGTTTCGTGAAATAATTGGGTCGTGATAGTACTGAATTTTGATTGTCGTTTTGGTTAATTCAAAAATTTTAAATTTCAATAAAAATATTTTTAATTTGATTTTAGTCATAAATTTACTTTTAAGAATTAGAGAATTTTCTGTAACATTTCTATAATATCTCTAACATTTGATCGGTGAATAGATTTTTTCAACACTACTCTTAACTTCTATAATAATGGGAAAAAGGAGCATTCTAAGTAGTAATCCTTCCTTACTTGAAGAATTTTCCGGAAAACACAGTTAAATCAAGATCAAATAGTTTCTTTCTATAACTTAACTCTTTATTCCAACTATAATACAGCAGTGTATTTTTCTTAACCAATTCACCATTTTCTATTTTAAAAGTAGTATAATAAAAGAATAAATAAAGATTTTACCTAAAACATATTACAAAATAGTTACCTTTAGTTTTATTCACGTCAAAATAACCGAAACTTTTCGAAAACTATCTCTCCCAGACCAGACTTTGTCCATTCCTCTATTCCTATTTGCTTTACCCATTTCTTTTTCTTTTTTATTCCCCATTTTATACGCTTAACTTTCTCATCTTTTCCCCACTTAGTGACTCTCCCTGCCCCACCCCTTGCTTTGATACATTCTTTTTTTTTTTCTTAATTTCCGAAATTGGAAAAATACCACCCAATCTCAAACTATATTTGCAGTCCCGTCCTGATAGAAAATCTGATTTTAGTTTTCCAACCAACCAACAGAAAAAGGAAACACACAAATAAGATGGTGGAAAAAAGAAGGGACAAGAGAGAGAAAGAAAAAAAAAATCAGTATTTGCTCCCCAACATTCGATAAGTTATTTTGAGTACCACCCCAAAGGCGATGTTCTTTCTTTTTCTTTCCCCTTCGAATGCTTTATTTATTTATTACCGTTATTTGTATTTGTTTGTAATCTTCCACTGTAGATTCCAAACCAATATATTCATCAGCCTGATCACTTAGCTGATTTCTTCCGCTGGAAGTCAGGTAAAACAATATTTCTTTTTGCGCCCTCTTGCATTTTTTTTTTTCTTTGTTTCTTTCCTCTCTGGCTTCACCTGAACTTCGATATGAGCTACGGAAAATAAGCTTTATTGATTTAGGTAAGGAAGAATCGGTCAATATTGTTATTGTGTACCAACTGCTTATAGACTGCATCCGTGTATTGAATTTTGTCACCTTTCCTTTGGTTCCTGTGTCAAGATTTTTCCCTGCCGCAGGTTATTGGTTTTTACTTTTTAGGGTTTATGTAATAGCGTTATGATTTTACTTTGACATTCTTGAATGAATTTGTTTAACCAAAAATTTATTTGATTACTGGATCAAGATTAATATATCATTTATAAAAACATTGAAAATAGAATCTTTTTTCAAAAAATTCAAAAAGTCATGTTAGTGTCTAGAATAGGGGTCGACAACCTATTAGCTGTGGCGTGCCGAGCCAATCTACCAATATGGTTCAGAGTGTCACTCGGTGGACTTTTTTGAAACAATTCTATTCCCATGATAATGCATGCAGAGTTGTTGAATAGAGTCAATAATATAGATTTACAGTATTATTATGTATTGATTTTGCATCATTTATAGATAAACAGCCTAAAATATAATAATTCCTTCAAATAAAAAATTTAAAAAATTGTACAAATATGTTACATATTTATTAAAGTAAGAAAAAAACATGAAATATAAGTATTAACCTTCATTATAGTTAGTTTTAATGCGAGCCTAATGCCAACACCGCTCTATTTTCACATCACAAAATCAGGGGTATAATTTGTGACTTTTTCAATTCAATATGATGTGGAGCATTCAGATGTTAAACAATTTCTTTGCGGTCCCAAAATATTTTTCATATGAGGAAAGATTTTTTTTACTTAGATACGTAGAACTAAAAGCGGGAAGCAGAGTACCTGCAATTATTCCTCTTCAAACAATTAAATCTATCCAGTAATGACATTCAATAATTTACAAAATAGCTATAAGTTTCTCTTTAGAGTTATGTTTCAGATTTCTGTGTAATTCTGTAACTGTCCTTAATTTTTAAGATGTTTGTCTACTAAGAGGTCCATTACAAATTTATCAACTTCCATCCACTCAAAACTGACAAATTTGCAGAGTGCCACTGAGAATTATACCGTGTGCCATAGGTTGCCGTCCCCTGGTCTAGAAAAATCTCGTGGTATATTCTCGAATTGATTCTTGGCAGTTCAAAAGTTTGAGACTGAA
This sequence comes from Trichonephila inaurata madagascariensis, assembly GCA_019973955.1. NCBI lineage: Eukaryota > Metazoa > Arthropoda > Arachnida > Araneae > Nephilidae > Trichonephila > Trichonephila inaurata. The sequence goes on along the minus strand of BMAV01024974.1, from coordinate 61,919 downwards.
TTCACCTAAGTTAAACATCTAGGTCTTCCAACTCTGTCGACTCACAGAACCTTTAAAACTATAAGGTGTTTCTGGGGAACCCCATCCGAAAAGGCTGTAGAAGAATATATCTTAAAATAATATTTAAAGTAGATCAAGAGGCTATAGCTCCTTTAAGTAAAGGCAATTTAAAAATACTGCCAATTTATTAAAAAATTTTAATTTACTCTATAATTTACTCATTAATAGCATTAATTCGTGCTCCAGGTGTCATCTACCATTGAATTATATTTTGTAACAGGAATAAATGTTTGTATTTGTTTGTATTGTGCACGCACAAACAGTCGAAGTCTGCTGTTACATTTCATAATCTATGTTTCTGTTCTTTATTCTTGTTGAAACATACATTGAGAAATATTTTTAACTTAAGGTACCCGATTTCTTCCGGAACCAGGATTTTAAAAAGCGCATAAATGGAAAATTTTTCATGATTTTTTAGGGGTCACTTAGAAAAAATTACTGTATAAAATTGTTTTAAGGACATTATGACAAAAAAAATTATTTTAAAAAAAAGAAATTTTGGCAAAACATTAAATTTTGGGAAAAACCTTTTTCCAAATGTTCTCCTTTTGTAAAAAAAGCTTCTTTTTTATTAACATTTTGCCTGTATATAGCTCAGACCTCTGTACAGGGGGTTCCCAAATATGATTTTTGAAAAAATTTTAATTATTTTCAAAGTTACAACCATTTGAAATAATTATCGGCATATTTTCTTAAAATTTTTCCCCCTGTTGTCGTAAAACATGGATAAACCGGGCTTCCAAGTTAATGCACTTCAAAAAATTTTAGTGGAGCTTCTGTACAGAGGTCTGAGCTGAATACAGACAAAATATTAATAAATAGAAGCATTTTTAAAAAAGCAAAACATTTGGAAAAAGGGTTTTTTCTAAGTTAATTTTTTGCCAAAATTTAAATAATTTTTTTTTTTGTTTAATTCCTTAAATTTTCCTTTTTACACGCTTTTCAAAATACTTTGAATATAACTTAAATATATTTTTCAAATGACATTAAAATTTTATGGCGAGAGCAGGCAGGCCTGCAGCAGCCGGTTTTCCCTTGGGGTATACTCCCAAAAGTCTTTGTCCGGTGTTTGGGCGAAAGTGGGAACCCTGGCCCCCCCGGGTCCCTTTCGACGGGCCCCACTGGGGAAGTTTCCCATGGTTTTCCAAGACTTGGTTTTTGGTCGCGGCAGTACATTTGTCAATATATGTGGATATCATGCTTGCTTTTCCCGAGGGTAAAGGGGATTTTCGGTTGAGACAACTCAGCTCCTGCTTGCTTTTGTCGGCCCCCTTCATTCCCGGGGGACCCCCAAAATATTTGGGACCACCAAAGGGCCCAAGCCCAACCGCCAATCAAATGAGCCCGCAATTTTAATATCAAATCGTGTGTAGGCAGTCAGTTGGTGTGTTACTGAGTCGATGAGGAAAACAACTTTTGCTTACCTGAAACGTACTGGTCGTCATTAGGCTTACGACTTGAAAACCAAGAAATCAAATGTGCTAGCCGAAGCGCTAGCAGCAGAAGTCATATGTGGACAAATAGCTTCCCATCAACATTTAAAAATTAATGAAGAGTTGGGAAGTATACTTCCCTCAGCTTTATAAAGGTCTAACGAAAGTTTTAAATTATACAAATGTTGGGATTACGGGAAAACGAGTATCTGTATCAATTTCAAAATCAAGAATTTATTCGCTTTTGTTTAATGTTTATTAAGGGAAAAAAAACAAAAATAGAAAATGATTCAGAAGTTAAACATTTTAGAAATTATCAATTAAATTAGGAATATATTTTTTGCTAATTTTAATATTTAAATATATTATTAAATTTAATGTTTTATGCATGAATAATTCATCTTGACTGCTTATATAGTGTTGTACTTATTAACATAAACTGAAAACTTTGTTCAGTACTTCGTGAGTACTTTATAATTTAGATTAAAAAATTCTGATTTTCAGTTTTAAATATATTATTAATGCTGTGTGTTATATTTATTCGATTTAAAACAGAAGTTATTGTGGACAGTTAATATTGTCTGTGTATCATTTTTCGTATATTCTCGGAATGTTTGTAGGTTGATTTCTTGTTATTAGTATCCAAAGAGTCCTTCTAGTTTTATTATATCAAAATATAGTATACATACTTGGAAAAAATATTTATTTTTGCATGCATTATTTTATTAATTAATATTTTTAATAAATTTTTTAAAGGTCAACATAGATAAAGTTTTAAAGTTCATAATAAAATCAAGAGCAGTTCAAAAGAGTTTAAAATAACTAATTTAAAAAAAGGAGTTTTAAAATAACTAATTTAAAAAAAAAAGGAGCAAATTTTGTAATACACATAAATTTATTTAAAAAGGGTATACAAAATATACTAAACAAGATAAATGGCTACTCTATTTTTCAGAATAAAAAGTAATACAATGTAATAGAAACTATAATACATTTTGTGTAAAAAATAATAAAAACATTTTGAAGAGGGTTTTTCATTCCATTATTTTATTTTATTTCTAACGTAATATTTTATTTAAGTACATTATGCTATATTCTTTAACACACTACATAGCAATTGATTAGCTCGTTCCAATTTTTTCCATTTTATGATTAAAGGTTCCTAGAATTGCACTTAAAAAGATGGCATAGTTCTAAAAAAAATCGTCTGTCCAAAAAGAACGAATTACAACTTGTTTGGGTACTTGATCTTTTCACAAAGTACCTTCAACGCATCGAATGCCATCGTCTTTTTTCCCTTCCCCTCCGAAAATTGATTAAAAAATAAATAAAAGGCAGAGCGTTCAGAGATGGTTATTATTGTTGTGTCGAATTTTTATCAGCGTTTTACATCGTTTGGCACGCATTGAAATCGTAATGCTCCAACGGACGAATTGGAATTTCAGACATTATGGCCATTTTATTCAACCTATTTGCCTTGTTCATTGTATTCCAAGCGGGTTTATTTTTTTATTAGAATCTTTTTTTACTATTATTATTTTTCTTTATTTCCTTCCGTTCTTTGCCGCTGTATTTATTTCAAGCCATCAGAGACGACAATCTTTTTTAATGATCGGGTAGTCGTAGCACAAACCTCTGCGTCAGAGTTTCAAAATGGCTGTATTTAACATAAATAATAAGCTTTTTGGAAAGGATGGTACGGAACAATGGCCTAGGAAGTGATTTATTCATGTATATTTCGGTTCGTTACATATATTTTTCTCCTTGTGTCGTATTTTTCTCTATTGTTTTGTTCAGTCTTGCCTTCACAGTGAAACAGAACAATTTCCTCTCGTGGTGTATGAAGGAAAATAGCACTTAATGTGGAGTTCCAACTTCGTTAGTTATTTCTTTGACAGCAATCAATGATGGTATGTTCAATGTTTCTGTTCTTATTGCTTTTTTTTTTTTTTCTTTGCTTCTATTCTATGACATGGAAGGAAGAATGGGAATCTCTGACGGCAATGCGGATATATCGTACAGGTGTGGCAAATTTATTCAATGTCGTTTATGGCTCATTGAAAGAAAAAAATAACGCTTGTTGTTCGCTTATATGTAGATAATTTCTTTTAATAATGCTTCCACAGCGTTTTTCAGTTATTCTTTGTTTTAAATCACCGATGTTCCACGGTCCATTCGTAGCCTGCGAAAAATTTTTATTGGTTCTCAGAAAAATTGGGGCATTATTTATATTTTTACGAAGATTCCGCTTCAAAAAGGGCGAGTAACAAAACGTATTATGGGATATGGATTATACTTAGTAGGATTCAAAAGTTCCCGGACTGAGTCTATAGCTTAAAAAATATTACCAGTTGCTGAAACACATCCTCCTTCGAAAAAAGACCCTTGAGGTGTACAGCACAATTTTACCATAACTTGTAAAGGTAATCGAAACATTTCTGGAATCCTTTTTTAGCCATGTCCTTTATTTCAGTTTGCGATGCACTTTTAACTTCATCTGCAATTTGAAATCGACGACCCTACAAGTGACATGGCAGCCCAAGAAATATTCTGAATTTTCAGGGAGCGAAATCAGGGGAGTAAGAAAGATGTGGCAAAACAATTGTTTTTATTTTGTCGTTGATTGAAGCAAGAATATCTTTTAATGTTTTCAGCGGTGCTGGAAGTCTACAGACGTCCAGACGGTTCGTCGTCTTTGACACTTTCCCTCCCTTCTCTGAAAGTGGATGCCGTTCCAAATCTTGCGTTCGCGATAATGTATCCCTACGTTAAACATGCTTCAACATTTCGTAAGTCTCCGTAGCACTCTTTCCCAAGCCAACACAAAATTTGATGTTCATTATCCACTCAACAAACGCAATTTTTTTTAACCCCAGACCATGGCCCGACTAAAAAATACGACGCCTAAAAACCACACCATGTAGGGGGAAAATTTTTTAAAAAGGGAAAATGCATTGACACAGAAATGTTATCATATTCGCTTCTCAAAAAAAAATTTTTCCCTTTTAGGTTCAGTCCGGGGAAATTTTTCTACCTTGACTTTTTTTATTTTTAAATTTTAACTGATACAGTTAGTAAAATTAATTCTTAGTTTAGCTATTTTTGCCGATGTATCTAGTGACATTTGAAAGGAATATTTGGAAACCATGGTGAATTGGCGGCATAACACTTAAGCTTGTTTATATTGCTTTCCACTGTTGATTTGTTCTTGCTTTTCGAGAAATTTCTTTTCAGTGGTATGAAAATGTCAAGACTTAAATAAGTGACAATAAAGTTACAATGGTTCGCGTGAAAATGTAAAGTCGTAAACAAGTGACAATATAGCTGTAGTGGTTACCAGGGAGATCAATCGGGTTAGTAGTCCACCATATAGCTGTAAATCATACAAGTGGTCCGCCAAATATAAAGCTATACATTTAGTGGTCCATGAATTTTTAAAAGTTGGCGACCACTGTTTTAGATACCGTTTTCATAATTAACTTAGGATCTCCACCCCCTCAATTAACGTTCGACAAGTCTCAAAGCTTTTCGACGTCCCAGATTCCTTGGAAATTTATAATCCGGTTATTCTCGAGAGCAGTCAACAAAATGAATTGATGGGCAGTTAATCTCTAAACATCAACCCTAAGATATTAACCGAATCAGCCTTTTGGGTAACACAGCACTGTAATAAATATTCTAAAATTGAGTTAAAAGCGGTAAAATTTTTGGGTTGTGTGTATCATGCTGTACAAATTCCGTAAAATGTAACGTAAGTATTAAAATGCTTCAGTTGACAGCACTGTTGTTCAATAATTGCAAAAGTATTATGGGATTAAAAATATAAGCTTTGACACGTGATTAAGATCTCGAGTAATTTAATACTCGCGTAAAACATTTTCATCCTAATGTTATGTAAAGTAAATAGTCTGTAATGGTATTATATTGATCCACTTAGATGAACTTCTAAAACATGTGTTATGCTTTATTTGTTAATATTGAAGTGGGAAATGGCTTTAGGAAACTAGAAACTGGATTATTCTCTTACATAATCAAGTCGTAACTAATGTTTCTAAAATGGTTAATAGAATTTTTTCCAGCATTGATGCGTCAAAAAATGGACTGGCATCATCCTTCAATTTAATTTTTTTCTAGTAATGTATAAATGTATATTGATTGAATCATGTGTCAAGTATTTAAAGTAACAAAAATTTTGAAGGCATTCAGTGCTTGAAACACATCAAAACTATTTAGAATTATGTCATTTAATGAATACAACGTGTTCAAATATTTAATATAATAATTCATGGGTTTTTGGGGGACAAAGCAATGAGTGGAAACACAAAAGGGGAGTTTTTTTTTACCCCTTTTTTAAGAAAGGGAAGATCAAATAGTTCTCTGTATTTGGGTCAACATGTATTTGTGGCCAGTTTTTCTTGCATGAAGATCAGCAATAGTAAATATACATGCAAGTTGGTTAACATTAACTAGTAGAATGTGATTCGAATTTCAACATGAAATCTAATTCCTGATTTCGAAAAGTGTTGAAAATCGTGATAGTAGTATCATTAAGGTACAAGACTACGTTTGGAACCGTGATTTTGCAAAAGCATATAAATGGATAATATTTATGATATTTAATGTCAGTTAGATTGGGAAATGTATATAAAATTGTCTTAAAAAAAATTTAAATTTCAATTTGTAAAAAATAAACAAGGTGACCCATTTTTTAAAAAAAAAACTCCTTTGTGAAAAATGCTTCTATTATACTAATATTTTGATGTATAAAAGCTTAGACCAATTTACAGAGGGTCCAACTACAATTTTTTTAAATATATAACCCAGAAGTGGGTTTATCTATATTTTTCAACAAAGGGGGTCAATTTTAAGAAAAAAAAGCCGATAATTATTTCAATGGGTGGTAACTCTGAAAATAATGTGAATTTTTTAAAAATCCTTGTTCAAACTCTGTAGAAGCCCTTTTATTTATATAAGCGAAAATTTTTATAATTTTAGAATCATTTTTTTTAAAGGAGAACATTTTGAAAAAAGGGTTTTTCTAAAATTAATTTTTTTCCAAAAAAATTGTATTTTTAAATTTTTTTGTCAAAAAAAGTCCTTAAAAAAATTTTTTTACATGTATTGTAATCTAAGTGACCCTAAAATCATGAAAAATTTTCCATTTATGCCTTTTTTTTAAAGTCCCGGGTTCCAACGTGGGCGGATACCCCAAACCGATTCAAAAAAACAGCTATAGAAATGAAATTATAACAATAAATAGACTTCCCCGCACTATTTTTTTTTAATTTATTCCCTTTTTATTTTTTTTCAGTTTCACCTTTTTTTTTAGATGTAAAAATTAAAGAATCAAACCATTTTAAAAAGGTGCTGCCCTTCGGTATACTCTGCTTCCACTATGTAGCCCACAAGCACTGGCGTAGCTAATTCTGAGTGGGCTCCCTTATCAAAACTCCTCTGGGCCCCTTTTTCAGAAATGAAAGCCCTGTTAGTCGTACTGTCGTTACACATGTTAGGCCCCTGTAGCTTGGGGTTCTCGTATCACTATACGGTGATAGCTACGCCCCTGCCCTCGAGCCAAAACAATTGTTCACCCCTGTAACAAGCTATACTTTTTGATCAAAATTAAATATTATCAAATTAATTATAATTATACAAAATTTAATTTAAAAGATTAACATTTATTAAAACGTAGTATTTTCCCCGGGAAATACTTTACGCCATTTTTACACCGTTATCCTTCCAAGATACCAAATCTGAAAAAAGAATACAGCTTCCTCAGGAAAATGTTTATCCCCACGTTTACTCGGTGTATCACTATTATTTCTCTTCTTTCACCATTCGCTGTCTCTCTTCGTAGAAAACCTCCGCTTTCTTTCAAAAAATTCTCTTGTGATATATTGAACAAAAATAATCGTTTCTTTTATACCACTAGACAGTGATATATACTGGTATATTCGATCTTTATTGCTAAGTATCTAAAAAAAAATAATAATAATGATTCATTTATACGTGTTACTACAGGAGTGAGTATTTATTACTAGAATCACAGTATAGAAATCTTATAATGGATTGCTTTATACCAAATAAGGCGAATAATATATTTATTCTATTAAGAACCATATTTATTTCTGATGTACTAATTAGTAACAAATCTATTAACATTTATTCTATTGCTCCGATGTATGAATATATTTGTGTTCCCATTTATGAATATGCTTGTGTTCCGATACATGAATATATTTGTTCCGATATATGAATTAACTTCATTGTTACATCTGGTTATGTATCAATAAATGTAATTAGTGAATACAAATATTTTTTTGTATTTTCCTCTTGGAAATATTATTTCTTGGTTTACCCATATGGCTAAAGTGTTTATTCACTGTATTGTTGGTATAACAATCTCATTTAAGAAGAATTACATGTTATACTCCGTAAAATCGGGCGCATAATGCACACTTTTAACACAAAAAATAAGATCGATATTTTTGGTTTTGCGTTATACACAGGATATAAAAATAAGGGCTTTAAAAATAAAAAAAAATAAAAAGATGAGCATCGAAAAAATTAGACTTCTACACATATCGAAGTACTAATTATTTAAAAGAAATGACATTCCTTATTAACTTAAAGGGCTATAGTTGTAAAAGTATTGGTATAGTACTGAATAAATAAGTTTAAAACAAAAGAGCATTACCCACATACATTTCAGGTACCTTCAGAAAAAGATTGTACGCGTTATGCGCCGAATATACCTAAAAATTAAAAATTGTAGCTTGAAAGCATAGGCACGCGTTATACGGGGCGGTGCTTTATAACTTAATATTTTGTGAAAATTTTAATCGTACATATTGTTTACCTGTAAATCTTATTAATTACGAATACCCTATTTAGAAACGTGCCTCATTTTATCTTGCATCAAAGGATTCAAATCTATAAATTTTGACACATTTATAGTAATTATTCTTTAAAAAGATTAGACCTTGAATGTTTGACTGATTTACTGGCGATTCCTAGCTATAGGACATCTTAATAGCTTCCGCGTCCCCCCCCCCCTTTGCTGAGCGGTTGAAACACACACATTCCCCTGTATTACTCTTACGTACTTCTATATATAAATTACATTTCCCTTCACTTGAACATGTGATTATATTTTTTAGATTAAACTTTTCCTTATATAAAATAAATAATTCCCCAATAGCATCGCAAAATAACTCTCCTGATGTTAAATTACATAAATGATGATGTGAGCTATATTTAGAAGCTTTTTAACTGCCACGACTACAAGTTACAAAATGTATACATTATATATAGAGAGAGAATATATGTTTTAAATTTATTAATAGTCTTCAAGGTATTAGTCTGTATTTGAATTTTTCGTATTATATTTACTATATTCGCTTCTTTAATAATAGTTTTTAATATTTTCCTTTTAGTGCATGAAACATGGTAACTTCAACTGGAGAAATGATGAATTATTCTTTTTGGTAAGTAGTTTTATCTGTAATTTTTCAGTTCGTTTTTGTTGTTTTAAAATTATTCGGAAATTCTAAAGGCCACTAAGTTCATTCTCTTGCATTAGAGAAGTCGAGTGGTCATCATTTATATCTAGCCACGAATCTGGAAATTCGTGTTTATGTTATTCAAATTGGAAAAGGATTTGTGAGCTGAAAAAATTCAAAAATCAGTTTCTGAATAATTATCTCATTAATTGTAGCTCGAGATATTATTACAAAAAATTCTGTTGACTCTTGATTTTCTATAACGTGTTGAAATCAGCATTTTAAAGAAATTTATAAAAATCACTATTTGTAAAGCAGATACATAGACTAAGGAAAAATTTTCTCTAAAGATTTGCATTTTTATAATTCCATAAATATATGTTCAGTGAAAATGTCCAGCTAACGTTTCGATTTTCTTATCATTTTTCCCCTAAGGCTTTTGCTTTAGTAGGCATTTTTTTTAATGATACAAAAAGAAAAATAAATGGATTTATCCAGATGACATCAAAATCATCTTCGAACGTAAACTTTTGAATTTCTACCGTAATGTGCGTCTGAGTAATTGCAATTAATTGACCGATTCAGACCAATCAGACCCCCACATTGCGGGGGGCAGGATTCCAAAGGGGCCCAAAGCCTTTGGTTTTGCAATCCTATGTAAGATCCTTGGAGCCCTAAACCTGACGTTGCTGGAGGGCCCTAATATTCTCTGTTACGCCACTGGATACAGAATAATAAGTTTCAGTGAGAAAGCATTGGAAAAGTACAAATTTTAGATTCAAAAATAAAATAAAATAGAAATTTACGTGCAAATTGATTTAATTAAATAAAAGAGATCAATTAAAATGTTCTTACGTCTATTGAAATTTATATCGTGTTTATTTCTCAATATATATACCGAAGATAGTTGAAATCAGTGAATTGTCAATTTTATCGAAAAAGCTTCTGTAATTTTTCTTATTATTTGCCTTATACTAAGTGCTTCACTCGCTTTTCTGTGTCTGTTTTTCCCCTTTAAACCCTCGAGGACTGTTTCAGATTAAAACCCTAAAAAATTTGTCAAAAAAAAATTATTAAAAATTTAAAAAAAAACTATTTATTATGAGTAATCTCAAAACCGGACGTCTGGACTAATTTTAGATCCGTTATAATTTTTTCTACAAAACCTTAATCAAAAGAATTAATAAACTGAAAATTAAAAAGAACAAGGTTTTTTTTGCCTAACGTTTTTCTTCCCTTGGCCTGAGTAAGACACACCCAAGACATTGTCAATCTTATAATTAGTCTTGGCAACAGACCATTGAAATCACACGGAACATATTTTATGTACATCCGGTCATTACCATTACTTAAGCTTTTTGATTGTATCAGCCTTAACGAAGAAAGACTGCTGCTCAGATCGCCTTGCAACATTGTATGCAACACAATGAAGTAATTAAAAAGAGTGGACCTCACAGTTGGGATGTTTATACGCTCTCACATAGAAGAAACGTTGTAGGAAATTTGATGCAATTCTTGTGGAGTTCTAATTTACAGAATAAGACTTTGAACACAGCAAATATTTCTGTTACTACAATAATTGAAATAAAATATTACCAAGCATATTTCTAAGTGTCTGAATAGAATAAAGATAGTTTTAATATTTTCTAGATATATTTTGTGCCTTTAAAAAAAGTGCTTGAATATTGAACGAAAAAAAAATATTTATTTTTCATTACCAGTATTCAGTGTTTAAATTACAGCGATGTCTGTTATTTCCATAAGTTGATGTATATCAACTTATTTCTAAGAAAGTATGCTACACATTTTAACTTATGATTTTACTGAGCTAAAAGACCATTTAAATTAAATTTATGATTTAAAGACGATAGGATAATCACAGCCCAAAATACCTAAGTGGTTGCAGAATTCTGCGCATATTTGATATAATTAAGTATCTAATTCGATATGTATTGTGAAAGTTATTTTTTTACATAAATTGCTCGTTTTTTGGTATAGTTTCTCGATAAACAAATGTAAATAATGAAGAATGAATTTTAATAGAATAATATTGAATGTGCTGTGTAATTTTTTATTTTTTTGACACAAACATCATTATTACCTCTACCTTTAAAATAACTTTAAATAAACTTAAATATTTGATTAAAATTAATGATAATTATAAATGTGTGTGTTTATAAACTGGCTGTACTTATGTCAAATTAACTTAAATTTTTGTATGCAGATTTTGAAAATTATAATCTATATTACCTTCTGAATTTATTCATAGGTCGCGAACTTGAATCTTAATTATAGAAAATGCTATGCGTTTTTGGGGGGGGGGTCCATGCAATTTTTCAATTCTTCATCAACAGGGAAATTAAATCTACCATCCTACAAAATTTGAACTAAATCCGGACCACCAGACCTTTCACTTTCCTTGTGTCATTGTTTGGATGGAAAAATTTATCTTTCTATTATTCAAAAGAGATTAATTTCTCCGAACCAAATAATGACTGCCACACAGGACTAATAAGATACTTTTAAAACTGGACAGCTTTAATTTTGCGTATAAGATTTAAACAAATGGCAGCAGCTTCACGCGGCGATATCCTCTCCTAGCGAGGGGATAGTATAGGAACTGAACATTCCACACAGATTATATTACACAAAACCGAAGCAAACAACTTGTTGCCATCGCGCTAAAGATAAATAAATAGATGCGTTGGTAAAAGATATGACAGTAAAATTAAATATTATACAGAAAATACTTATAAAATAGAAAATGTAAATAATGCTAAGAATTGAGTATAAATTCAATATGACATATAAATGAACATACCAAGTACATTAATAATAAACATACAGTTTGAATAATAATGAAAATATAACTTGAATAACAGCGAAAATACAATTTGAATAATAGAAATGTACAATTTCATCCAAACAGTCATTTTATAGATCTTTCTCTGTAGTTTTTGGGTCATTACTCTCAAACTCTTATGAACAACAACAAGTTTTTTTAAAGACAAATGAACATTTATATATACTAAAACACTAATCATTGGAACATCATAAATAAAACTTTTAACTTTCTCCATACTTATTTAAAATATCGAAAGTAATTCATTTTGAACTTCGGTGACATGTATGTAAAAAAAAACAGATGGCACTGGAAAACTAAAACGGTAAGAACATCTGTCCTTGCGAACATGACAAGATGTCATTGCCAAGCTATCAATCAATCGAAAAGACAATTAAGGCGGATGCTTTTACAATACTTCCCCATTGTAAAAGTTATCCTAAAATCCCTATAAACTAAGCGGAACAGCTGCGAAAGTTAGTGAAGCGGTCAATTGGAGAAATATTGGGTCGCAGTTTTGTCCACGGAACATCTTCCCAGCCACCTGCGAATGTTGGGTCGTCATACACGTGGTTGGTTATTACGTGGAATATTTCAAGCGTGAAGATTGATATTAAGACGAGCAGCGTGGCAACCGCTTTCACTTTTCTGGTTACCGCAAATGTGCCTGCTGTGCAGTTCGGGAGGATGGGGTTACCGGTTTGGCAGGCTTTATCACCTTGTTTGTTGAATTGCAACAAGTTTTTGAGGTAGTTATGGTCGTTTCGAGTGATATCATAAAAATTATCTCGTTCTAAAGCATTTGTAGATAAAAAGATTTGTTGCAAAAGAAACAATAATGACATTTTCCCATGAACATGCTTTAAATGTGTTATACTTAAAATTTCGGAATTTGTCAGGATTTATCTGTGTTGTTTTTCATGAAAGAAATCCAAATACACGTATTCAAATTAATTAGCTTGTAATTATAGCTATAAAAATGCAAAACCTATTTTTTTTCAAATAATTACTTTTATTTTCCTTATGCAAGTTTTTAACATTTTGTAAATCTGAATGCAAGATAAATCAGGTAGAAAAAGTATAAAAATGTATGATTACTTATTAAAGAGAGATGTATAGAAGATAAATCTTGTTAAAATTTGGAGTGAGAGAAAATGGTAAATAAGTGTTAAAATTTAATTTTATTTGCTGAGAAACTTTTTTCTTGTATAGAATTTATTGCAAAAGGAGAATTTTATCTAAAATTTTCATTTTTGTTTTACTACCAATCTATAAAAGAAATCAAAAATATTTTCTTAAACAAAATAAGTTAAATTTTTTATCATACTCTGTGAAATATTTATTTACTTTCATTTTACTTTAAAAAGTCTTCACATAATTTTGACAGAATTAAAAGAATTTGTCTTCCTTTGGACGAATATTTTGCTCTGTGTCGTAAATTTTAACAACTTATCAATTTAAAAAATTGTTCAATTTTTAAAACTAAACTTTTGCTTCTTCAAAAAAAAAAAAGGAAATATTTGTAGACAAATTTTCTCTTAGAATAAAAAGAAACATCTTTTTCCGTGAAAATTTCAAAGTTTTCAGGCCTATTTAGATTGATAACTTAAATTAAAATCTGCGAAATTTGTAAATTTACGTAATAAAATCTGTAATAAATATTTTATGTATACTTTTTTTTAATTTTAAAGGAACTTTATATTTATATCCTTCAATTATCAACGACTAATTGTAATCTGAAAACATCAAAATCAAAAAGGAATGAAATTTATGAAATCAAAATTCAAATTTTGAGGGCTGCACCTCTTAACAAAATATTCTACTTGCAATCATTATCTATATAGAGAGAAATTTTTATGAAAATGTCGTAAGGTAATGTTCGCTAAGTATACAGGATGACTATATATACGGCATCCTAGTGGTCATCATCGTGAACTCATAATTAGCGCTGCGAATCAGTGGCGTAACGGAGAATATCAGGGGCCCCCTGAAAAGTCAGGTTTTGCTTTTAATATTTTATAAATTGGTTATATATTTACTTGGGGTCAAGGGTATATGTCAAGCTTTCGGCCCCGTAAAATGCTGCCCCCTTCCGCGATGAGGGGATTGCAGGGTTCACGTTACGTCACTGGTTCGAATCTTTGAGCTGCTAAAGACCTATCGTATAAAGAGGTAGAGGAACGTTCAATTCTGTCATGTCCGAAACTTCTCACGCCAGCTCAGGTGTCATCTTCATCTTTTGATCAAGATTCAAAATTACAAAGTCCGTCGCCTATAGTCCTTGTGTAGCTTCAAAATGCGACGTTAATTAGAAATCAAATTGATTTATATGATACAATAGAGGCGAAATGGTTCAACTAAGCAAAGCCATCTTGTAAAGTATGAGAAAATTTTTATTTTGCTTTAGAATTATATAATATTTATTACTTGCTTCCTATTGTATGATTCCACGCAAAACTAGACAAAATTAACTAAAACATTCAATTTTTCTGCGTGTTTCATATTGAGGTCAGTTACTCAGTAATCATTCATGGTCAATATAAGTCGATGTTCCTGATGTATAGCTTAAAATAATACAGGGAGAGCATAAAAGATGGACCCGTTTTTAAAAAATCGTATTGAAACTACTACAGATGATTACTACTTTAAGTGATACATGAATGTAAAGAGAAATATACCAAGTTTTTTCCCACCAATGATCAGAAAGTTTTAGCACATTCAAGGTCACTATGATTAAAAATTCAAACATGGCGACAATGACAAAGAGTTTTTGCTTACAAGAGTTGCCTACTGTTAATTTGGAATGCCCCAGAAAAGGGTATGGAAAATTTTAAAAAGGATTTAATTTCAAGCCGTTTCATTGGAAATTGATACAACTAATAGCATAGAACAACAAATAAGCATTTGTGCAGCATTACAAACCGTTGATAGAGTGATGCTACAAAATGTATGGAATGCACTGTATTACAGATTAGACGTTTGCCATATAACAAAAGGATCTCTCACGCATCTAACATTAGTAATAGAAAAAAAAACTTTGTATGTTTCGCTATACGTACAGTAGTTTCGATAACATGCTTTTTTAAAATCGAGTTCTTCTTTTGTACTCAGCCTGTACTATAAATCAAGTTAAGTCACAAGTAGAGATTGCAACATCGGACCAAAAGTTCAATACCGGTATTCGGTATTTTTTAGATCTTAATACCGGGATACCGGTTTTAATGCCGGTAGTAGAAGTTTTAGGAAAAGGAAGAAAATGCAGGTGTTTCTTTGTTTCGTTTGCCAGTTTTATTAGAGAGTGTAAATATCACAAAAAAGTAATTTGTAATTTTTAAATTATAACAATATATACAGAATCCCAAAAAAGTAAAGGAACATTTTATTTATATAAATCACAAAAAAAGTGTAAATATCACTATTCATTACAAATTTTTGAAATGTGATCTTAAAAAACATAATGCATTAATTGTACTGCCATTAAGCGTGTAAGATAATTATGTGCAAAAATTACCCGCTGTCGAAAACGCTCTTTCGGCATTTATGATAGTTGGTGGTATTGTTAGCAATACGTGATATATTTTTTCCAAGTATTTACCTCTAAATCTCTCATCTTCAAGTAAATTTATTTCTTTTCGGATGCTTTTTGCATATAGCTGATATCTGTACTGTATTTTGGTGTGTTGAAATTTTTTTAGTTATCGCTAATTCTAATTTTTGTTCAAGAGACAATTCCGACATTAGTGTCATAATCATCTTCGATAACAGTGCCGAATTTTTCTGAATGTGAATAAGGTTTGAGGGTAAAAATTATAAGAAAATTTACTATAAACACTTGGATCAAATTTGAATTAGTTAGTATCTTTTCTTCTTTTTGATTTTCATTTATAAAATCATGATGATTTGTAAATGCATGTATAATATGCAAATACAATGTGAATAACAAACTCCTCAATTTAAAAAATAGCGAAATATTAATCACTTTCTTCACAACTACAACCTTATTTTCACAGATATGAATATAAGACTACGAATCCTGAGCTATAGTACAATAGTTTTAGCCCACCTTCTTGGATAATTCATATATTTTATCACTTCTCTTGATTGCACGATACAACTTTATATTTACAGTATAATTAATTTCGCCCGTTAGGGATACATAAAATCAAAAACGTATACTATCCTTACATATTGTGGAGAAAATTTTTTAAAAAACCTCTAATAAATACCGAAAAACCGGTATTTAAGCTTGTGAATACCAGTATTACCAAATTGTACAAATGGTTCAAAATATCGGTATTCGGTATCCCGGTATACCGGCATTGCAATCCCTAGTCACAAGCATGACATTACATTTTCGGAAACGACGGATCTTTGTTATTTTGTCAAGATTTCAAATTATGAGCTTTGCCACCCACAAAAAATAAAGTTATCGTTAATTAAAACGAACAACATACAAATTCTACGTATGAATTTAAATGTCAAGTTTTAATAATTGTTGAATATAAAGATATCTTTACTTAAAATACTTACAATAATTCTTATTAAACACCAAAAACTCAAAATTTTCTGTGCTCACTTCCAACAACGTTAGGAAATATTACCTCCACTCCAACCCTCACTGCTGATACTTTTTCAAACTTTGATCACGAAACTTAATCCACTGATTGTATGTAAATTTTTGCTTTAAGTTGAGGACTCCGTTATGTAATCAGGAAGCCTGTTACGTACCGTGTTTCCATCTTTACGGGTTCGCCATGCTTCAAAGAGTAATTGTGTTGTAGAGCTAAAACAACAGACTGCAGAAGGTAGAAGAGGGGATGGGATGCTGGATTAAAATTTTCTCATTCTCTTTATACTACAAAGTATTTTTGCAATTATCTTGGGGAGCGACGCATGAAATTAAAGACTTAACTTTTAGCATTTTTGCGGGAGTGGCCATTTAGATTTTTGCTGTGGGATCACAGGAATTCGTTATCGGATAAGATCGATAGCTGTAAAAATCCCCTTTTAATATTTTAAAAAAGAAAAAAAAAATTGTGAAACGAAATAACAAAAAAAATTGTGTTTTGTGTTATAAACTAAATTAGAATTTGGCAGGTGTCGTTCTAGAGTGTGTGTACTTGTTTTTAATTAAGGTAATAATGTTGTGAAAGTTGAAGCGCTTACGCGAAAATGAAAATGTTAATGCGGTTGGAGTTTAAATGCGCCTAGTTATTTTAATATCGTGTTAATTAAGTTTAATATGAGAAATGGCTTTTTGTAGTGGAGGGAAATGTTTCTTTGATTTAAAATATGGCGAAATATTTTTGTTCATAATACCCATTGAGAAATATTTAATGAGTACCTTTTTTCAGTTAAAAATTTTAAAACTCATATTGCGAATTTTTAAGAAACTTAGTTGTGTGTATATTAGATTCGTCAAACATTTGATGGATATTTAACCTTGGATAATTTTTTCAATAAATTAAAAATAAAATTTTACCTTTATTTTTCCTTTAATGTGCTTTTTTATATAGTTTTTCACCATTATTTTTATCATTTGTGCTTTTATACTTCGTACTTCCTTGCCCTTTTTGTACTTTTATCCTTCTTTATTCTTTGTTGTATAAAGTATATACTTAAAAAAGTATTAAAAGGAATTATTTTTCATAGACATATTCGTAATAAATAAAATATGTAATTATCTGCATTTTTTCAAAATACGTGCAACCCTAGAATAAAGAAGTTTTTTCAAGAATTTAATTCAGATAGAGATGTCAGAATCATAATAAATTACGAATTTAAAAGATTAAAATACATAAGCATGTTGTAAAAAGGGAATTAATATGAGAGAAAATCCAAAACGGACATATTTTTTGATGATAATTAACTAATGCATCTTGTTTTCGGTACAAGAAAGTACAGATATGAAATATAATTCAAGCATTCAAAAACAGTGATTTTTTTTATCTGAAAACTGTATTGTAATTTCAGTTTAAAATATAATTATTATTTGAAATTTAAACAACAAACATTTGATGCACAGAATAATTTTTTTAAAAAAGAAGCATTTTTACTTTTAGAACATTATGTAATATATATATGCACTATTACGAGCAATATTTCTCAACAAATATCACCTTATTGTTCCTAATATTAAATAAACAAATTATAAGAATTATTAAATTTATACCAATTGTAATACATATACTGTATAATATGGGGTAACTGTTTATTGTATATAAAATATATATATAATTTAATAAATTAAAATTAGGAATATTTCATTTTATAAAGTATTAATGGATATAATTGATTCCGTATTAGCTACTTATTATTCTTATGCATTTGAAAAATTGAATCAGGTGTAATTCAACTATTACTTTTTATCATAACTACTCCAAAAAAAATGTAAAAAACATTATAATTTTTTTTAATATTACAAAAGTTGTTGCTAAATTTCAAACAATTTTGCTTCGTATGAGAAGTATTGCAATATTAATGGGGATTTTTTTTATGGATTCAAAATTTAAGGTGTTATAAGGTTACATATCTGAGTCTTTCAAGCATTATAAAGAAATCACATTTCACTACGCTTCCGTAAACATTCTCTTAACACAGTGCTATTCAACCGTTTTGTCGCCGTGAATGGGTCAACGTTTGTTATGGTAACCTCGGCCTTTTGAGGGAGGGACGACGATTGTTTATATTTTAGATTGTTTAAATTTAATAATTTTAATTTAATTGTATTTAAATATGCCTTCAAAATAAATTACAATTGCTCACAAAAAATGAAAATAAAGGGATTTAACATGGAATAAAAGGGATTTCCGTGGAAAGTGTCACAAACCCGAGAGAAATACACTACAGTTAATAAAATGGAAATAATATAATGTTTCTTGGGCGGTCGAGTACCATTTGATCCACGGACCGGTACTGGTTCGTGGCCCGGGGATTGAAGACCACTGCTCTAACGTACTTAGTTCAGACATAATTGCATCACATCGAGAATTCGATTCGATGCGCTTTCACTCCGTCTGGATGAAGGAATAGAAACTTCAAGTTGAGTTGGGGGGAAAAACTGTTTCTTTTGCTTACTCCTTTAAATGAATGAGAGAAAATGATTTTCAAAAATTTTAAATATAGTCATCAGAAGTCATCTTTAATGAGGGAAAAGCCACTTTTGGTAACCCCTTAAACGAATAGTGCAACTCCCTGCGAAATTCCTTCTGTTGAAAATATATGGTTTCTTTTCTTAGATCTCGCTTTTGTCTGTTTCCATCTCGGTCGTCAATTTTTAGCAACCATTTTTGACAACCAAGTTTCAAAAGTTTTTCTCATCATTAAATATGACTTGAAATTTTAAAAAAACGAAGAGTTAAAATGTAAAGAAAAGATATTTTTAAAAAGAGGAGGATTTTTGAAAAAGTTACAGATTTTTTTTTTCTTTCGATCCCATCCAATGTTTTTTCGAGCAAATTTCTGACGAAATCCTTTGTGTTTTAAGTAAAACGAAGAACTGGGTTCATTTTTTTAGAATCTAGATGTCTTCACAAAGGATTTGCCGAACTCGTTCCGAACCTGCCTCATTTCTCAGATGATGAGAAAGTTGATGACTCGTTTCATTTGCATTGAAAGCTTTTCCAATTAAATGTCTTGCATCCCGTTGGGACAGTATAGGGAAGGGTATATTGTGGGGCCTAGCTTTCGTATATTTATCAAGATTCTGCAAAGAAATTGGCAATACAGTCAGAAGACGTTTGAATTTCGTTGCTATTTGTTCATAGGTTTTTCTAATTTTAAAAATAAACCTTTTTCGACGTTAGGTAACTTCAATCCGCATCCTTAATTTACATAAATCTTCATTTAGCGAAGTCGAAAAAGAGGGAATCACTTGAACAAAAAATCTTATATGTAGTTGTATTCCTTTTTCAAAAATAATGACTAATAAATATTAAGAAAGCATGAATATAACATAAAAAGTAATTAATTAAATTGTTTAGAATATAACTTATAAAATAATATTTGTAATGTATTTTATTTGCTGTTCTATACATTTTATTTTAAAGGAGATAATGTAATAATTCATATTTATTTGAAACACTGAATATATTACCTTGATTTACCTTTTCTGGGTAAATGTAAGTAATTTATGCGTGTAATTTAATTGATAAAAACGAAAAAGCATTGAATCGAATAACTGGTTCTTTTCACGCATCTTTTTTAAATATTTTGAAATACTTAAGGTATCCGACTACGCTAAACTTGTGAATTTTGCCAAAAATTGACAATTTTTTATAATTTTATTTTATAGGCCATCTTAATAGCTTCATAATAATATTAGCTAGTAAAAGCAGATGCCACTACTTTAAGCAAGGTGTTATACTTTAAAATGCGTTTTACTCAAAATGTGGTGTTTTTTTAAACGCTTAAACGGGGAGAGTGATTGCTCAAAAAGTTTTGAAAAAATTAAATGAAATTTTGTGTGTATCTTCCGTATAGTAGTAGAAGTATTTTAACCTTCAGATTTAACAATCACTGTTTTATTACAAAATTTACAGTCTCTTATGTGAATATAATCACTTTTTTAAGCAATTTTGTATAATAACTAAGATAAATTGCTTTAACCTTTGTAAAAATTAAAATATCTCTTATCCTGAAAATCATTTCAAGAATGAACAGCAAAGCAACACATCAAAATTGAAAAACTGAAAATTTGTTCATAAATTTCTTGTACAGAATGGGCCCCGTTTATGTCATTTTTTGTCAATTTTTACCCATTTTTTCCCATTTTAGTTATAATAATTTCTTTTTCTCTTCTTAATCTTAGCACATTTTTCTTAAGATATACTAAATAAATCTAAAAACCACAAAAAATCCCCATATCTTCATTTTTTAAGAAAAAAGTTGTCGCAAGTAGTCAGATTCCTTAACTAAGTTTTATATTTGTCACTCAGTAAAGGGTTATGTGGAAATTTCATTATTTTATAACCATAGAAAATATGGTGGGTTTTTTTACAGATATTTGGAACAAAATCTTTAGGTTTTCCTCTAAAACATTTATATCTTTCCGTGTCCGTTAGCTTTTCCTAAACACCCTCGTATTATTATGCAACTAGATGCATGAACACATTTTTTAAAATGTCTTAGAACTCGAGTATCTTTAAAGAATACACTCAATTTCCAGGGTAATTTGATTGAGAATCATGTTCCCTATGGAAATTTTCCCTATTCATTACAGTTTAGCTAGGCTATTCCCCACTATGGGTTCCATTTATCTTGGAATGAACTCGCCTCGTAAAGCGTGACGTAAAAGAATCAAGTAAACAGGACTTCAATCTACTAAAAGCTTAAGAAGAGAAAAAAAAGAAGCTGCAATTCGAGAGTCTTTTTAACTAAAAGCCACTATTTAGTGTAGATGTGCACTGTGCATTTGCAGCAAAAACAAGTAATACCCCAATGCTGTTCACTCGTAATAGATAATACATGAATAAACAGTTTCGAGAGTAATTGAAAGACGCGAAATATATTTAGATAGATATGTGTTTGGCGAAGTAGAGATAGCAAGAATTTTTAGATGTGAGCTGCATAATGATTCGAACCTTCCGTATTTTGGAAAGGATGAATAATTTATGACAGGTTTTAAAAATTCAAGGAACAGGGGGTTGGTTATATTTTGTTAAAATAATTCATTGAAAAATTGTAGCCACACTTGAGAGGATTTCAACCGCGGCATTAATTTTCAAAATGTGTATCTGTTATCTATGCAATTTGTTAATAGTCGCAGTTCAGAGTATCACGCAGTTCTGAGAATCAGCGGTTCTATTATATAGTTAATGTTTTAATCGAAAATTCGCGTGAACTCTGTGGAAAGTTTTTAGGTGTGGCTTATCGGCGCAATCGGTAGGTTTTAATAGGAAAAAAAGCTTATGTTTTAGGTGTGACTTATTTGTATAAACGGGTTTGTATAATCAGTTAAGATTTGTGATCTTTCTAAAAACATTTAAAAAAGAGAATAAAAATGTTTCTTGGAAAATACGTAGTGCTTTGCTTCTGTTTTGTAAAAACTGCCCTGAGATTGCCTAAATTGCAACATTTAAAAATAATTCATGTGTTTTTATACAAAAATATCTATATTACTAATACAAATGTTTATTTTTCGTGGATTTGATGACCTTCAAATATTTACATACATAAAATATTTATTTATTATTAATATTAAACTTGGTTTCGACATTCCTAGAATAAATGTTTACTCCCTGAAGCTCGTTGAACTTTAGAATATAATTTTTGTTTGGTAATTGCCTCATACGAGTCAAGTAGGTTCTTGAAATATTAAAACACAGGAGCGTTAATGAAAAATTCGGGGATTTTTATTACCATTTCGAATAAAATAAATCTCCAGTAGTTACAAAGGTTTAAAGTAATCTGATTGAATTCCATTTAATAAAATTCAGTTAAAGGTACTGAATTGAATACTTGACAACAAATTTTGTATAATTGAAAGTATTTATTTTCGTGCTACTTCTATAAATAGCTAATAGAATATAATTTTCATTTCAATAAAGTTTTTTGGAAAAAAATATTTTTATGAAAAAAAATTGAATATGTGTGATGATTTGATTATATAAACGTCACTCCCAATTTTACTTATATATTTAATCGAACAATTTGGAAGTGGAAGATATCTCTTAATACGTTCAGAAGATTTTCCAGCCTCTAGCTGTAATTGCTGATCACATATTATGTGTGCATACGAATAATATTATGTATTTACTACATATTATGCTAAAGAAAAATGTTTTTTTTTTCAATACATTATATTTAAAGGTGGCATATTCAGTTATTAAGTTTTACAACAGTTAAAAAAAATTGAAGGAAACTTATCAAACGAGTATATTTTTTAATCAAGTAAGCTTATTTTTTTTAAAGATATGGATTGGACGGTCAGTCAATAGCTCTGAGTTACCGTCGAGAGCTTCGGGCAAGTAGTGCTCAATTTGAATCGAAGGTTCGAGTCCAGATTTTAACAAAGATCTACCATGTCGATTAAATTCGATTATTGTATATTTTTAATGGAACTGTACTCAAAATTCAGTTGTATGATTCAAAAATTAGTAAAATGAAATGACAATTCGTATATAGTCCTTATCGCTTAATCGTGGTTCAAGATTACAAAGTCCGTCACCAATATATACCCACTTTTATATAAATAATTTTATATATTAGCTGTCCTAAGTCAGCAATGTTTATAATACTGCAGTATCCATTTTATAATTTTTAATCTCACTTGCTCATATGTCCTTCATTGTGTGATTTTCCTACTGTCTTTGTGTTTTTCGAATGTGATTGTTGGATGTTATCTCTTGTTTGTAGAGAATAAGGCTCTTCTCTCTCTCTCTCTCTATATATATATATATATATATTTTTTAAAATCATTCCCTTCTATCTCTAGATTTATTTTAATATAAAGTCAATTTTAGAATGTCATTAGAGTCACCAATAGCTTTCCGTAGAAGTAGAGAATCTTCATTATATTGAAAGACAACAGCAAATGTTTTACTTATACAGCAATTTATTGTGAGCGTATGTATGAAAATTTTACTAAACATGCTGGTAATTATATTATTTGTGTGTAAAAACATATCTAACTTATAAATATTCTTAAGATTCGTCAGGTTTTAATTAGAATTGCATATATGTTACAGTTGGATGTAAGGAAGTGAATTTTTACTAACGGTGCACCCTAAAAGTAACGGGAGGGCTATTAGTGACAAAAGTTCCGGCTAGGAAGTTAATATGTATTTTAATCGTATTAGAGTTAATACCTGCAAAGAGGTATAATAAAGTAAATTAAATCCCAAAAAGAGCGCAAAAAATTAAATACTTATTTAGTTAACATGGGCTGCCATTTACAATTCTGTGTTTGTGTATATACTATTTTACTGACTAATTAAAAAAAGGAATAAAACTATACCAGCAAACAGCATTTTTTGAAAAATTATTAATACAATTCGTCTCGAATGCTAATTTTGATTAAGCAAACTTAGCCTGCTTTGTTACTTTAGTGTAACGTTAACTGTATCAAATCAATCTGTTTTAAATGTTATTCAAAGTAATTTGCTTACGAAGTCTTTAAATTTCAAGATAGGTTCAACATGACTAGTTACTTTCGCCAATAAAATTCTGTGAAGCGTTGCATAAACAAAGGTTATGTGTCAATGATAAAAGAAAACTATTATTTTTTTTATCGCTTACAAAAAGTAAACTTAACATCAGGTAGCTGAATAGAAATTTTGTATGGCTCTTACAGTGTATTTTTATAGGTAAAGTACAGAAAACTACAGTAATTGTTAACTCTTTCGTGGGCCTTGGGAGGATTACTTCCCATCTACATGATCTTTCAAAATACACCTGTGGGAAGCGCAAAACCTGTTATAACATATTCACTTTGCTATTATAACGTTGGGAAGTCTTAATTCCCATACTAATCTTTTATTTTCTTATTGACCTTGCCATCAGAAATAGATTCCTACCGTGGCAAATGAACAAAACAAACAGAAGTTTAGACCATCTAACATTCCGTATAGCATTAGCTTTTCAGCTAATAGACGATAATTCCTCAAGAAAAAGGAAAGGACGTCCTGCTATCTCCCAAGCAAAGAAATGTGTAGTTCCGGTTAGTGTGCTCTTAGCCAGTGTGGGAAATCATATACCAAAGATGGTTTCTAACTATAGACGATGTAGGAAACATAACCGAAAGGGACAATAAAAGAACCCCAACATGTGTGCAGAATGTATGTCCCCTTGTGCATTGCAACATGCTTCTCATCTTTTCATTGCAAATAATCACCATTAAATTTAATTCTTATAACGGTGAATGGTTCCTTGGGAAGTATTCTTCCTCCTTAAAATGTAAATGTAAACATAAAATTCGGCAAAATAAAATTTATTTCCTAAAATGCCATTGATTAATTGTTAGTAAAACATAAAAACTTCGAGAACTTCAAAAGAGAAATAAATTTCCCATTAAAGAGTTTAAAAGTTCTTAAGCATAATTCGAAATACAGTCTGGTTCCTTGTCTGTGACAGGGGTTTATAACAGCTTAGCTCTGTCCTTCACTATTCTTAACTTTTCAGAAATTCCAACACATATCCCATAATGCACCTTTCCACCAGACGCACCCTGGAAAGCTTTTCTGCTCTCCTAAACGTGCTCTGTCCAAGATGGCTTGCTATTTCGGAGTCCACTTCCCAATCATAAACAGTTATAACATAAAACACTCTTCCAGACGTTATGACATTCGCCCCAGGATTCTAAAATTAACTTCCCAACCCACTTGGATTGGATCCAAAAACTCCGGCTCTCACATACTATGTGTTTATTCTTCTTCCTTTAATTCTTCATCTAAGTCATCATAATCTTTTGACGGGGCGAAGAATGTCGGAAAATCAGGAGGTGAGCCCTTCTGAGAGTGTATTCTGAGAAACACCTTATCTGCCTTAAAGTCCTTGGAGTGAATTCGTCTCTCTTTTATTTCTTAGGGCGGAGGGTGATAAAAATGAATGCCAAGAGTGTCCATTTTTTAAAATTTCTTTGTTCGTTTACAAATGTGAAGTTTAAATGAAAATGACGTTTCATTGTCTTGTTCGGAGTGGGATTTTTGTTAAAGTGGAAATGAAATTACTTTTTCCTTCCTTCCTTCCTTATAAGACACTTGTCTTTTGATAAACGTGTATGGATTGTAAATAAATTCGTAATTGTCGTTATCCTATGAATTTGAATATTTATACTTCGATGCTTTTTTATTGAATCTCCTTTTCAATCTAATAATATTAATTTTCAGTTTTCTAAGAAAGGAGATAAATCTGTAATTATCAAATTAGTCAGCTTAGCATAGAACAGAGGTTCCCAAACTTTTTGTCTCATAGACACCCCTTGCAATGTTTTCCAGTCAACTTAAATGTCTTTTTGACAGCATATGAACAGCTATACTTCACTACAGTTAGAAGTTTAAGTCTTTTAGATTTAAATTTCTAACTGTAGTGAAACTTCATTTTCCTGGCAGTTTTTGTAGTTCATTGAGAAACTAGGAAAATTCGCGACGTCCAATATTATACTCCTTTAGCTTAATTCTGGCCAGAAACACAAAATGATGGTTCTTGTTTTAATAAAATTTATGCTGTCACCTTGTAACTGTAAATCAACCTCGTTTAATTTAGTAAATAGATCTATTAAATAGGTAAGTTCTAGTTTCCATTTGATTAAATTTTCTTTTAAAATTTAAGTCACGATCTGGTTTAATGACAGCAACTATCGCAGACCCCCATTTACACCTCATGGACCCCCAAATCATTTTTTCGCTGACGTGAAACCTTTGCAGATCGTTATAGACCCAATGAGGGGAGGGGTCGATATAGACCACTTAGGGAATCACTGGTAAAGAGCATCATCTTAGAGAAACCAATGTACCCTCGGTTACCAAGTGATAACGGTCGAGAAATTACGGCCGGTGTCGAATTCTAGAGCTAATGAAGACGTGGTATGTAGAGGCGTTGATGTACATTAAATCTGTTGGTGTGATGTGGAAAGAGTGGGGTGCTAGGCAGAGGTATCGTCCTTGTCAATTAACCGAGATGCATCACCAGTAGCCCTCATGTAGCTTTGAAATAAGAAACATTAATAAGCAATCAAATCAAATTGAAGAGACCAATGTTTATAATTATAGCAGTTTTATGCAAGCTCTTAAGCATACATGTAAAAAGATCGTTATTTTTGTCGCGAACTCTCGCTTGTTGAAGTGTGAGGTTTCACCAAAGATTAGACATTTTCTTAAAACAAATCCTTTATTATGAGTATGTAAACACTCTCTAAGTTCGACCTAAGCTATGGGAGCACACGTCAGGTTAAATATTTATTTAAATATCTAGAATATAAATCTTGTACTTATTGTGAATATATAGCAGATCCTTAGTGTAACAATATGAATCCTAGAATGACCAATCGGATCCTTTCTAATTGAACCACGGCAGTTTTCACTCTCTTGACTTTAAATAGCAACCCTCATTAACATAAATCTCGGTTCCTTTACGTAAAAAAGGTTTAATAATCGTATAACTGCATAGAAATTATATTTCCTAGAGGATTAGTGAGTCGCGAATAGAACCGTTTCCATTTTGTTTTTTAAATAAAACTTCATGGAAGGATTTTGAGGGATTGAAATGAATTTTTTGGAGTATATTATTCCCATTTTTATACACAGAATTCATCACAAATGATAAATACAAAAAAAAATTATCAGTTTACAATAATTTTGTGAAATCCGTCGGCCGCCTTTTTTTCCCCGTAATTATTCAATAGTTTCATCTTTATTTAGGGAGGGGACGCTCTGATATGCTCCGGAATTTTGATAATTCTGCGAATTTTTTTGGAAAGATTTTCATTATTTAAAATATTTTTTCCATTTTATTACGCATTATTTGTACACTCATTAAGTTTTTAAAAAGGGATGAGAGAGAAAAAATTCCAAATTACGCCTCTCTGTTCGAAAATCCGGAATAACATTTTTTCTCCACTTGATATTTTCTAGTACCTTTTTTGATGTACGTGCGTGGGTTGTAAATTAATTCGTGTCTTGGTTTGTCTTTATTTAGGTATTTAAATGGAGGTAAAATTGGCAATTTGCGCTAGTGTCTGCACTTAAAGCCATTAATATTAATTTGTGACGTCTAAATTATATGTTGAAGTAATCTGTAAGTATTTGGCTCTAGTTAGTGTTCTTTTTATTTGAAGAAATCTGGAATAACTGCTTTTAATAACGCTTGAATGAGATAAATAGTGTTTTAAAAGGAGCTGTTTTAAAAAGCAGTTTAATTTATATTGGACATGTGCGAGTATAAAAGCATCTGGTTGAATTGAAAAATTTAACAATGTACATATAATTCTTATACTTGGCATATTCTTTAAATGCATGTATTAAATTTTTTCAAATAACAGCTTTATGTAGTATTCTTATGCAAAAGGAATTCTCAAATTGTATCTCTTAATATATTAATACAAAAACAGGCTTAGAAAAAAAAAGTTTCATAATATTTATTAAGGTTTTTTAACTAATAAGATTATTATAACAATGTGACTTTAATTACAGTCAACAAATTTGCATTTATTAAAAAATGTTTAAGCAAAATACTATTTTAGTCTTCGAAAAGTGCAAAATTGTTACTCAGCATACTAAAGAATAGTTTAATTTAAATTTTTTGAAATAATTTTAAGCATTTATTTAAAATGCTTTATCCTCACAAATATCCATTACAATAAAAATTCGCGTGACAGATATCTTTTTTTAAGAAATAAATACTTAAATTTGTCTATTTGTTTTGGGCTCTGGTAGCCTAATGATAAGGTCACGGAATAATAAACTACATTGTGTGTTGCTATGGCAACATCGTAGTAATTTATTAATCGTCTGTTCTATCTAAAAATATATCTTATGTTTATAAAAGGAGAATATTTGATTTGTACATGAAGTAAATTAACATTTTCTTCAAAGTTTATTTTAAACTTTTTGAAAACTTTAATGCGAATTGTTTGATAATTTTAATGGAAAATTTAAATCGCTGAGATGCGAAACCAATTGTCATTAAAAATATTAAAACGACAAATATATTCAGTCATTGTAATTGTTTTATAGTAAAATCATTAGTTGTTTTATAATAATTTTTTTTATTTTAGAAAAACAATCCTCGAGTTTTGTAAAATATAGGGTAATGTTTGTAGACAAAAGTACATAAGATTGAATGTCGTCATCTTTAACTGTATTTTTAACTACTCAATGCAAGTTTATAATAACTGGGACGTATACTGATTTTTTTTACACCAAATTTAAATGGCTCTCACGTATTTATTTTAAAATCACTGAAGTAACACTTTTACAGTAAGTACTTGTTAATATAAAAAAATCCAATTTTCAAATATAAATAATTCTATGTGAGCAATTCATAATCAATTGCATTTTTTTTATTTTCGAGTCATGTTTTTACCTTTAGGTATATTTTGCACAAAATCCATATAATGAATGTAATCATTTTTTAAAAGAAATTATAAAAATTAAAAACATTTTTTTTTAATTTTGTGATTCAAATTCCCTCTAAATTTTATGCAGAAACTGTGATATATAAAATTTGTGAATGTTTATTTGAAAAGCAAATTTTCATCTACTTTATAGAAAATTTGTCAATCTTATAATATGCAAAATATCAGCACTATAGGTTAAGTAGAAAATGCATTTTGAGAAAATTGCAAGTAAAGATATTTTCTCCTATGATTTGCAAAATAATATTTTAATACAATATAAAACTCTGTCCTAATTAATTGGGTTATTCTGCATCACTTTTCAGTTTTTAATTTGTAAATTTTAAGTTCTAGATTATTTAGAGGTCTAATTAATTACTCGTTTCTTACTTCATCGACATGTGTTATCAACGATTCATAACATCTTGTTTTATAATACCAAAGTCTTATGTCCGTAATTTTTAGCATTTTTACTTCCCTTTAAAGCATCATAATTACAGGATATCACAGAATTCCTCACACATATTTTAAGTATTGTTTTAAAAATACACAGAGTTAATTAGATGTATAGTTTAAATTGAACTCGGTTTTTAAAAATTATAACTATAGAAACTGTGCTTTTGTACTCACACATATAAATGTTTATTTATTTTTAATTAAAAATAACAGTTATAAACATAAAAATTATTCATGATTATTCAAATGTTAACAATTAGCAGTTAAGAATAACGAGACGTCTGTATTATAGGCTGTAATTAATTTAGGATAATCCTCAAGATTCACTTTGTGTATATCCCCTTGATTAATCATTTAAAAACTACACCGAAAATTAATAAGTGAAAACTAGACATAATAACGTTTAAAAAACAAAAATGTAGAATTCTCAAAAAGTTTGAACATATAATATATATTTGAAAAATACATTCCTTCTATAGTAAAAATTACTATTTTATAATACATAATAATACAAAACAGATTTTGAAAAAAGTGTATCAGAATCTTAGTTACATCTCATTTGCTTAAAATTTTAAAATTCAATTTTCTAGCGTATTCTTTATCCAATTCTCATAAATAATGCATCTTCGGATGCAGTGAAACACCCTCTATTTTTTAAAAGTAAAATAAAAAAAAATGCAAAATTTGAAGCATTTTAACGTCCCAGTTATCTTAAACAACTATATTTAAAAAGTAAACTTAAAGTTATGATAGAATTATAATGTGATGTATATATAAAAGCAAACGAAAAATTCATCTAAAAGGCAAAAGACTTTTTCAGCTGTGTTTTCACGAGATTTTACTATGATGAAAATTACTTTTCATGGAACTTTTAAAAATGAATATTTAGATTTAGATAGCAACTAAAAGGTACATACAATTTCATAAAGTTTGAAAATCTTTTTATAGATTTTTTTTTCAATTCATCTCGCACTCTAAGATTATTTTCTCTTCCAAGAATATTTTCTAATTTTAATCTGATGTGAAATTTTTTTTCCAAGAAGGCGTTCTCATTTTAATCTGATATAAAATATCGCTTTTGGAAATTAATGACATCATTGGTTTTTTTTCCTTCGAATAATTTTTAAAGTTCTATAAATTCGAAGCTATGTAAACAGAATATATGAATGAAAGTTTTTGTAATTTTTATAAATATTTTTTATTATTCCGAGTGAAGTATTAAATGAATAAAATATTCAGAATAATAATTAAAACAAAACACATTTTGTAAATTATCCTATTTCTTTTATTTAAAATTAAATGTGCATTATTTATTGAATATTTAATGGCAACATCTTATTTCAGATATTAAAACTAATCTCCTCAGCAGCTGCTGCCATTGAAATAAGAAAATATTATTTTCCAGAAACGTTAGAAATATCTCAGATCATAATATTTAAGCAGCTTAACTTCATAATCTCCGTAGCTGTCTTTATCAGTATTAAAAGAAACAGAAAAAATTCTTAAGGGAACAGAAATCGAAGGTTACAAATGCTGTTTTTATTTAAATACTCCTATATATAGATGCAGTAATGTTTATCGGATTATAAATCATTTTCTGCTTCTTATCAAAGTATTTTATAAGATCCATCTGAAATAATAAAATCGTTGAATTATTGTACTTAACTATCAATTATGGAACAATTGAAACAAATTTTCTTGATATTTTTATGTATATTAACAATTTATCTTTACTTTGCATTAATCATTTTGAGTTGCAATACATCCTAACGTAAAAAAAAATATTCTTATGATTTTTCAGCTGCGTCATTAAAAATGTAATCGTTTGCCATTTCCTATAAAATCATTATTTCGTAATCGTGAATTTATTGCGCATTAAACCTTATCCATTTTATTATCTTAATAATTTAATTTTTAAGAATTTTAAATAATTCGAAATTAAGATGTATTTCATGGAAATTTTTGTTTATTTCGGGGAAATATTAAATTAATTATTTTTGATTAATTGTATGGTTTGCATTCTTTTTTAAATACTATTATTGTTTGAATATGGTTTTAAATTTGCAAAAAAAATTTCTTTTTAATTTAAAAAGTGTTAGGTTTTTTTTGTATTTTTTTAAAAGAAACCTTTGTTGAAATTGACCTACTGTTCTTAGCTACATAAATATTAAAATTTTTTTTTAAAAATAAAATTGTTTGAGTTTAATTTTGCTTCTAACATCATTTCTCTAATGAGTAGAGTTGTATACGAATATTTTTTTCCCTACTTTGAAAAAATTTTTAAATCAAAGCGTAAGAAAAAAAAAAAATCTTTTAAAAAAAAAAATTTCCGGGTTTTTAATTTCAAAAATTTAAATTTTTTTAATATAAATAATTTATTCTCCTTATTTAAAATTTTTTTTTTAAAAAAAACTTTTAATT
The DNA here is from genome assembly GCA_019973955.1 of Trichonephila inaurata madagascariensis. Lineage (NCBI taxonomy): Eukaryota > Metazoa > Arthropoda > Arachnida > Araneae > Nephilidae > Trichonephila > Trichonephila inaurata. Next base: position 30,155 of record BMAV01024974.1, on the reverse strand, counting down.
TCTTTAAACCTTCAAACCTACATGTTATTTAAAACCCAAACCACCTAAAAATTTTAAGTTTTTTTCAGGGCATCGCACAAAAAAATTAACTCCCATAATGCAACATCATAACTTCAAAAACATTTTTAAAAAATTACTCAGAAGGATTTTTAGTT
>BMAV01024974.1:0-25000 GCA_019973955.1 Trichonephila inaurata madagascariensis | reverse complement strand
ACCGGAGTATTGAAAAATTAGTTTTAGCGTCGGAAAACTTGGGAGAAAATGAGTTATTTTGTTATAAGAATAATCTGCGCCCTGCTGAAATCGAGTTCGGGAAAGAGCATAATCTCCGCGTAAATCAAGTGAATCGATTGCAGTTGTTTTAATCTTTTGATGCATGTCCTTTGGAATTCCGAAATTATCGATTTTGTCGAGCTTTTGTAAAATTAATATTTTTCACATTCCTTTTAATCACGGAGACCCCTCCAGGGCCATTCGTTTAGGGGTCTTGGAAGATTTTTCTTCTTTAAAGCGGTACTCGACAATTTTGTCAGAACTGTCTGTTTTAAATAAAACGGACGAAACTGAGTAAGGAATTATCTAAAGTGAGTACCTTATTTATTCGAATCTAAACCGCCCTTTATTTCCAATATTAATGCAGTTGAAAACCGAGTGCGGCTTGAAATCGAAGGCGGATAAATTAGTTGGATTAATAAACATGATACTGAAGGTTAGAGCAATTACAGGTTTATGAATGTATTTCAAAGTTTTTAATACTGGTAAAATAAACTAACTATTCACTTTTTAGTAGTTCTCAATTAAATTTTTCTTTTTAATTTCGTTTGTAGATATCGATAATCCTTTTTATACTACATTTTATTTTCCCCAAAGCGCATTCAGAATCGAAGATGTACGGCTTAGAATTGAAGGCAGCTTAGATTCGAATAAATACGGTATTATAATTAAAGTAAGAATTGTAGCTATATATTTTTTTCTAATTTTATTATTCCTACGTACTGACGTGTAATACCATACTTCTTATTTAAAAACCCGACGAAAATTGTATAGTTTTGTTGAATATTTTTTGTAAAATTTCTTTTTTTATTTTTTGTTTTTAAATATTTACGGGTTTAGAACAAAAAATTATATAAATATCGTGTAAAAATATGAAACCCTTTAGGGGTTTAATTTAGGGGGCTTCCCGAAAATTTTTTTGGTGAGTTGTGCAGTCTTCTTACCTGAAACTATTTTAAAGAATAACGCAGGCCTTCTGCATTTTAAATCCAACTGAGTCTCAGAATCCTCACGTTCCAAAGTTGAAGATTAGGACCCTTTCACATAAGTCAATTTGTGCCGCACATAACAGAAAGAGCTGACAATCAGGAGCTAGTTTTGAATAGAAATTACTTGTGTCTCTTCTTGTACGGTCATCTGGCACCCCTTGCAATGCCACTCCTTCATTTTCTTGAATACCCCCTGGATATTGTGGAAGTTTACGGTCTAGTACTACTAAAGTGTACTCATCTACTTATGTATTGAAAATGGAAAAAAGTTTATTTTGCTTCTTTGGACTCAGTCATTTTACGATGAATCCGGCACTCTCTTTCCCTCTACGGCACTCTTTTTTCAGTCAATTTTATGTCTGTGTGTGAAAGGAATTCTCTCCCCTATTCATACTGCAGATGGCGGGAAACGAGTTGACTGGCACAAAATTGCCTCGTGTGAAACCGGCCTTAGGTATTAATCATAACTCACTTTTTTATATCCTAGTACTAACCTCGGTAACCGTGTGGTCATGGTCACAAGCTCAGGCTGGTAGTGTTGTAGATAAGTCGTAGTTTTCAGTCCTCTCACCTCTAAAAGCTCACAGTTAGGGGGGTTGATGTATGATCAATTTGTCAAGGCGCGAATCTTCATTTTATAGAAGTTCTCAGAGCGATGTGCTTACTCAGATATTGTCCTCACCATTGAATGTGGTTCAAAATTAAGAGGTTCTTTGCTAATAGCCCTCATCTAGCTTCGAAATTCAGCGTTAATAAACACCCAATCCTCAATGAGTATCCGCTGAGAGTTGTCTGGTGTGACACGCGATCTCTCTCTCTTTAAATAAATATATTTAAGAAAACTAGATTTTATTGTTTTTTTTTTTTCTTAATAAAAGTGGTAAAAATAAGAATTTTAAGTTAGAAATTAAATTTTTAAAAAATCTAGGGTATGTGAGATTCTAGGGTAGGTCTAGGTCTTGATCTAGATTCTACGTTGTGAGATTCTAGGTCTTGATCTAGGGTATGTGAGGTCAATGTTATTCTGAACTAGGTACTTCTCATTATTTGCTTTAAATGTGTTTGGTAGAATCGGAATACAATCCCATGATTCCACTATCAGTCTTAATCCAATATATTTAAATATATAGTTATATTTTCTAAATAATAAATATGGATAAGAATCTGAAAAGCTTTCTATTATATCGTCGTAGCGTATAATATTACAAAACAGAAGGACTGCAGATAGAAAAAGAGAATGTTATGTTTTTTCTTAAATACATGTATAAAGAGTATCTCCTTTTCAGAACGAACTGGCATAAAACTAACGTTATAATTAAGAATGTATCAAAAAGTTTTTTCCTCTAAAATAGCCAATGCTGATCAAAAAGCTCAAAGTTTGAAACGTGAAAAAAAATTGACATTTTTATATGTTTGAGACCCACAAGTATAATTTTACTTAATTATTTTCAGGTTTATCTTTTTGGCTTGCCTTTGTTTATCATACAGATATTTTAAAGGAACAAATTGTCCTCAAACTTAACGGAATAACAGCAAAATAACAGAAAAATACGTTATGATATCTAATCCACACACACAAACTTATAACATATTTCAGGCGATTATCATCTCGAGTTTCTACTTCACAAGTGTATGAAGAAAACCATCGCTTGCATCTAAACTGCCTCGCCGTTAACAAGACGCCAAACCGTTTTATCGAACTCGGGGGGCGCGGTTGATAATATTATTATCTGAAGCAGTCCTTTTGTGCTTCCTGTATGTGATGTATTACCTCCGCGTTTTTGCCCATTGTTCGATAGACCACCGATGATTAATGACTCCATGGGCTATCTTTTGTGGATCTTGTGCGCAAACTCTCTCTCTCACTCTCCGCAGCCAGATTATTATGAGGGCCTGTCTCTACCTATTATTTTAGCAATGTTATCGTTAATGTAGTGTGCATAAAATTTGAACGTAGAAGATGCAAGTTTTTTTTTTTAAATTTAAAATCGATATTTTCAAAAAATGTGTAATGTATAATTTTAAAAAAACTACCAAAGCGAAGACTTGGGCGTTAAAATATGTCGTCGTCTTCTGTTGTTATAAGAATACAGCTCTTTAAGACACTTCTAATTTTTTAAGAGCTCGAAACAAACTTCGAACAGATTTTGAGGCAAAAAAGTTTTTCAATCTTCATGTTAGTTTGCGACTTTGTTGCTTATATGTATATTTATATTATAACATCTGTAAATATGTGTGCAAGTTTTTACTTTAGCATAGAAAATCCATTTGGCACTATAGTATGGGGAAACGATATGTGGAACACATTTTGCACAAAAGAGATTAATTCAAATAAAAATATATAGGTATATATATATATATATATATATATATATATATAAAAAGAAATTTGTATAATATATCAAAAACCAGAAATAATAGATAATGAACATAACAAGAAATAACTTTAAAAATATAAAAGCAAAACATGAAGATCGAATTTATAGAAAAATACAAAAAAGGAACTATAAAAAAGAACCTAGCGAGTCAGAAAGCAATTTCAGACTTAGGACCGAATAAGTGGGGTTAAACTAGTTTGAAGGCGCCAACCTTCCCCCTTTGCAACTCGGTAGGAAAACCAAATAAAATAAACTAAAATTCAAAGTATATAATAAAATAAACAAAAATTCCAAGTATATAAAAACTCACAGAAAGTATGATAAAAACACTGACTACTATTCTGAAACAAATTCTCCAAAATTCTTAAAGCAGAAAAATCCCAAGACAATAACGTAAAAAAATTAACGAAATTAACGAAATTTTCCTACTTACAGATCTTTTTCCAAGAAAATCAGGAGTCTTGAAAATAATGAAAAGTAATTATCCACCAAGTTAAAAAACCTGAATATGCATAAACGCATCTTTTGAACTACCTTTTACATTAGCCAGCATAGATAGATAGCAAAAGAGATGACAGTCAAGTCTGATAGGCTTTGAATTGGTTGATTGTTAAAAATGTAAATTTGCTAGGCTCTAATTTGGTTGGTTGTCAAAAATGTGTAAGATGTTCAAGATGTGTGTGGAATATATGTATATATATATATATATATATATATATATATATATATATATATATATATATATATATATATATATACTCTATAGACCTTGCACCCTATAGAAATAGCGAATTCAGAATTTTAATATTAATACCTGAGCTGTTTTCAACCTGAAAAATTGTTGTTCATCTCTTTTTCTTCAACCTTACACACAGACTCGCAATGTATTTTCAAAGAGAAAAATGTCTCGGTAAATAACATTTTGATCAACAATATCACACTTAAAACTCATTAACAAAATAATCATCATCATTCTTTGACTCGCTACTTATTCATGTGAGCAAATCAATCCATTTTTCGCTCTATAAAATATGTTTGGTATCTTATATAATGTGTGCTAGCGCATTTTGACTTTACATATTAAATAAAAAAAAAACTGTGCATTTTCATATGAGATTTTTTAAAATTTTAAAAATGTAACACACACTCTTGATCATTGCATTATTTATGAATAGTACCATAAGTGAACTTACGAAACATATAACCCATCCGAACTTATATAAATATTGAAACATTTAATAAAGATAAAATATGTAACGTTTCCATTTCTACTCTTACAACTATCTTCGTAGTATCAATAGGCCCTATTCAAACTCGAAACACATTTTTAGGCTGAAAAATGTCCCAATTTTTACATAAATTCAAGACTGTGTAATAATATAAACGCCATTTTATACATCGCGTCTGCATGCATTCCATAAATATGCGATTTTTCGCTTTAAAGTATACTGGTCAAAATCCAATTTAGCTTTGCAATATGGTAGACGAAATATGAAACATGGATTGATTCTGACTGAAATGAGTAGAGTAATATTGCAGTTACTTTTCTTTATTGAATAGTGAATTCAGAAATAATGTTAAAAATTGTTGCATTTTTCAATTCGAAAAAAAGAACTGAGTTTATGACATGTTTTTACCAGAAAGGCCTTTTAATATATGAGCGGGCGAGCGTTGTAAATTATCGCTTGTAATATGTACTATATGTAGTTCTACATTTTTGAGAGTATTAAACTTATATTTCTTCTACATATATCTTTATTAATTCTACATATATTATCTTTATTGATTACTTCATCAATCATATTTATATCAATCAAATTCAGAAAGTGTCGATTTTGTGTACTGTTGGTCCTCTCATTTTCTTGATAATATTTTAGTGTATTCATGATTTATAAGATTTTTCCGATTTACTTCCTTGCTGTATTTGGATTTCATGTTTTTTCTTAATAAAAATTGACTCCATTATTATTTCTCAGCGATATATCATCCGATACATTTATTTTAGTCTATACTGTGGTTATCTTCTTCGTTAATATAAATCGTATGTCTCCATTCAATACCTTTAAAAATTCACCTTTTTTATTATCTATAAAATATATTTGTTGCTTGGATCCCCCATTTTAACTTGAATCCCATTAAAATACGTCAGTTCTAAATGAATTTCCCTGGCAGGCGCTTGTTGTAGAAAGAACAATACTGCAGGTGTTCACTGGTTAACATGGATACAGCTGTTTCCCTGATCTGAAACACAAATAACTTTTAGAAAACAAAGGCAAAGAGTCAATAAGAAAATATTAATAGTAATTAACACCCTGCATCTGCAGGAATTGTTCGGAAAAAAATTGATTGTTTTATTGAGGTCGCATTTAAAAACACCACGTGAACTTCTGGGAACGGACTTCTTAATTTTAAATAACGGTCAGGAAACTAAGACGACACCTGAGCTCTCGTAAAGTACCACATTACGTCTTGCGAGGATAAAACCGAATAAATGTAACGGGCAACAACCACTCTACCTCTGATGGATCTTTAAAAGACAACATGATTTGAACTTGCATTTTGATAGAATAATCTTAGCCACGAACGCGCCACCATGATTATTTGGCTGTCATATGCTGTACATGTTGCCGTTAAAGTGTATAAGTCAGTTATTTCATACAATAACTAGGTATTACTTGAATAACTGGACAAGTGAGTTAAAGAGCATGTAATAGATGAAAAATTTCATATTTTACCTAGTTATTCCATGAAATAACTAATGATAAACCGTTATAGAGAAAAATAAACGATTTCAAATTTATTTTAATTAATTGATAAGTAATAAGGAAATGCAGCTGATATAATTTATTATTTCTCTTATTGCAAACATAGTTGTATTTAAATATTATCAAAAAATACAGCCGGGAAGAAAAACTATTGTTTTTAAAGACACATTGTGTCAATTTTTCAAACTAAAATATAAGAGAATATTAATTTAAATTTTATTAAATACCTTTATTTTACTTTTCATTATTTATTACAGCATGAATTGTTGTGATGACACTTTGAATTGCAGTGCATATTATTTTTGTAGCAAGCAAACCTTTTACTGTTACACATTTTTTTTATACGAGCATTTTTTACATTTTTATTCGAAGCCGCAACTTTGAGCTGTTACAACAGATTAAAGCGTTGTATCTCAATATTCCTAACTTCTTCAACGGATATTAATTCTCTCTCACATACACTGAACTGAGATCTAGAAAACAATTGTGTTTTATTCGGCCATCTCTGACTAAATAAGCAGCAGCTAGAAGCAGTTCAAAGAACTTTCGAGTGTCGTATTTCATTCTTAAACGTTCAAGTAATCGTTATTTTATAGAATACCTATAATTAAATGTTATAATTTAATAATTTTATATTCTTAAACTGAATTGTTTAGTTGTTTCATGAAATACCTATATTATTATATGAAATAAGGGATTTCACACTTTAACGGTAACATGGCGTACCCGGTGGGAGTCTAACGGTTAACGTTAGACAAAAGCAGCTGTAAACGTTAAACTAAAATAACCTAAATGTACCTTACTTAAGAGTCCTCTCGATCAGGCGTTTGGATATCTCTTACAAGTATATAACTGTAATCTCAAAAGAATTTAGACTATATTTATCAAACTACTTTAAATATATTGGGATCTGTAAAACTGTGTTTCTTAAAGTTTGAAAACATTTCCTGTTTGCTTATTTACAGTTACTAAATAGTTCGAAGCAATTTTAATTATTTTTGATTTTCTTCAATTTTGCAGTTGCTGCCACTGAAAACATCACAAAATCTGAAAAGTTTACTTTTATTTTTGTAACTTCTCTCTCACAGTATGGTTTTTTATTTTGTCTTTTTGATTCTACTTCCCGGAAGTCTTATGTTCGTATTTCGAATTTTATCCAAATATTCGAAGAACGGAAGTTAAATGCATATACCAGTTTTATATATAACAATGTTCTCTGATGTGTTCTGTAAGACAATAGATTTTTCACAGAAGAATCAATGTGTTGATATTTATGACGTGATCCGAAGGATAATTGATCTAAGATATTCGAATAGTTATCGATGAGGATTTCATTTACGAGATTCTTAAAATCTGGATTTAGAAGTAATTGTTAGGTTATGAATTATAACTTAGTTGTAAAATTTGTATTTACTTCACACTGATACTTTTCTGTTACCACAGGTCGTAATTTATATATAAAATGTTATTTCACTTCTCAATCTGAGAGTTTCGTAAATTAATGAAAAGAAAAAAAGAAAATTAGTTAGCTCATAATATGTTTCTTAATTGATCTTTGAATCCTAATCCAAATTAATCAGAATCAGATTTCATCAACATCTCCAAAAAGTAAAGGATAAGTTAACTCAAATACTTCCTTAACCAGGTTGACTCTGAATATGGAATAGCTCTTTCGCGTCTCACAATTTCAAACGGAGTCCGTTTTGTAAAGGAAGCTCTGATGCATATTAAGTATATCATGGCCCTTAAGTCCTGTTCCGGCGTGAATGTGAAGAGCATAATGACCGTTCAGATGTCGACTTCGCCATCTAGATCAGAATCGCAAGGTAAATTGCTTGGAGACTTGGAAATAAGAGGACTTGTGAAAGCTGGATAGAAATTGGCAACCAGTAAAAGATAACTAATCTTTTCTATTTTACTCTTTTCTTGCACAATTATAGTCAGTAACAGCTGAGATTTTTGAAAAATATTCCAAATAAATCCATAAAATTAGCATTACTTGCCAAAAAAATGCTGCCTGAAAAATAAACTCAAACTCATTACTAATAGGAGGAGAAATTTTAATGCGGAAAATATTAATGGAATCCTGCGTGATCTTTCTAAGAATGTAGAGTTGTACAAGTGTGATAGTGTCACGTTTTGAATCTCATTTTGACGTAAAACATATACATTTTATATAAGAGAAATACAATACATTGTCTTTATCTTCTGTTGAATTAATGTAGCTTCAGAAACCTTCATCGATTTTTTTAAATGACTTGTTCCGAATCGTATTTTAAACTGTAATGTGATTATGAGGTAATGATTTTTTATTTTTGGAGCATTAACGTTCTTTTCACTAATAAAGACTTAAATTTTTGCTGAAAATAATATAACTACTAGAAAGTATGTAATTAATAAGAATCACGTGTTTTAGTTATGTCATAGCTTTAGTCACACCGTTTACCAGTCACTTAGAATTCATTCGCATAATATTAAAAGTATTCGTAAGCTTTTGCACCTTTCGTTTTCAAAATTATTTTATGTCAATTTTAGTATTACGGTTATAGAATTTCATATCTTAAAAAAATGTTTTCTGAAATATGAAGGAAAATTGTAGTCTGGTAGAAATCCTTTCTAATTTTTGTTTATACTTTTTATTGTATTCACAGAAATACTGTAGTTACGATTTGAAAAGGTAATTAGTAACATTACATCTTCGAATTCTGGCTACTGTTAAGTATTTCGTACACGTTAAGTCATTCCGCCATTTTGAATTCGTGAACTTTATGTTATAATCCTGTAGCACATCTCTACTTTTCATCACCAATCTAGATTAGTATGTCGATTGAAATGCAATAAACTATAAAATAATGAAGATCTCTGGAAAAATGTCCATTTTAATATCTAATTTTTTTGTCTATTTTAATGATGCATTTGTGAATTTTTGGATCTTTTGGAATATTTTCAAACATCTTAGGGAAAATCTAATTCCAGAGAAATCTTTATTATTTTTTTCTTTTTGACTTGCTCACTTTTTTGTATTCAAATAAATATATTAGACTAGATTACGAAGATAGTAAGTAATTAAGAGATCAACATTGCGCTACGAAATCAAGTTAGCTGATTGGCAAAAAATTAATTATTACTGAGAATTAAAGAAAAGCTACGACATTTGATGATTTATTGACGAAGACAATCTTAATTATCTATTACAATCAATGCACACATGAATGCAGCTACATATCAAACGCTTTATTATTAAACTAAAATGTACAAAAGTAGTATTGATATGCTGCCGCTTCTCACACATGCCAAACTAAAAACTAAATAAAACAAAACACGAAACTAGCATCAAATTAAAAAATGACAAATTAAACATGATAGATAGCTTTATTGTGCACCTAACATTGAAACAATGCTAATAATGATTAATCGACGTTCAACGCGTTGTAATGCTGAAATCTTATATCGCATTTTATTAACATCCAACTGAGAACACGGTTTAGAAGTAGATAAAATCTAGGTGAATAATATTTCGATGAAATAACGTGTTAAAGTAGGAATTCTTAATCTCTTTTTTTTCCCCCTTTGAAGGACTCATTATCGTTTTCCTGTAAAGTTGTTTGAATTTCGATGCATTTTTTTCCCTTTTGTTTCAATAAGTATAAGTTTTTCTTCAATTCTACTTTATAAGTGAGCCTATATTCATTTCACGAATTTAGATCATGTTAATTGACTTAAAAATTAAATAATTACATCTTCTCAATTTATATATTATTCTGTCCCCGGAAGTAGCGATTAAAAGAAAGATAAACTGATATTTTATCTTGTCTTTTGTTTTAAAGACTTTTTTTGCACTTCCTCTTATTGTAGGTGACGGAGATGTGAATTTAGATACGCGTTGCGTCTGAATTGAAATTCAGATATTAGCATCCGAAACTAGTTTTGTGGCAACTTGTACTTATTCTAGATGTAGTTATTTATTTTTTCATCAAATTTTTTTACTACTGGTATATTTTAAGTTGAAAGTTCATAATAAAGTTTATTTAAATAAAAGGACAATGAAGGACAAAATGACTCAATTCAAAGGACAAAATGAAGTCCGTGTATTCCCTTTTTAAAAAGCTCATCTCACGTACATCTCTTTATTTATGAATATGTATACAGAATACGATTGAAGAGAGAGAGACAATCGCTTTGATGGTATCTCTTTTGAGTCGTATATTAATTGTAGAATTATATATTAATTTATATAATAAAAGTATTATAAAATGTCAATTAATTAAAATACGCAATTCATCATCATTATATTAAATAGTTTTTAAATGTTAAGGAAATGTAAGATATGTTATCACAAAAATTAAACAGATAAGATTTATTGTTTCCTAATCTCACAAACTATCTGAAGTCTTTGAAAGATAAAAAGATACTTAACATTAAATTTAAATTAATAAACGGAGTGCCTGTTAGATATTTTAAAATTTGTATTGTGTATTTAATTTGAATACAGTTCTTTCAGTATTATTTTGTTTTAACTTGTTATATTATATCGTAGGAATTTCATTTTCATTTTTTTTAAATATCTCGACAAGAATATATGTCTTTAAGAACATAATTTCGTGGGGTTTTTTATTATTTTATTTTTTCTTGCTTGGTTTTTTCCTTTCACTTGCATGATTTGTCTGTAGCTAGTGGATGCGATATATTCTGTTACGAATCTTTCTTTGAACAATGTGAAGATTATAGATAAGAAAGATTTTGTAAAATACATTCAATCCCATTTCCTTGAACAATGTGAAGATTATAGATAAGAAAGGTTTTGTAAAATACATTCAATCCCATTTCCTCGCACACCATTCCCTTCAAGACAGTTTTAAAAGTACTGAAATATATCATAGTACTCTTGGTCTCATCAGCTTCTGAAAAGCTGTCATTTTCTTACAAGGAATCTACTGTAGTAAGCGTCATTGAAAGAAGTATGTGTCGATTCATTGATGTAATACACTAATCTGTATAAAACATGTGCTGATCGTTGTTTTTCAGAAAGAATGTGTGCTTAGCATAAGATCATTAAGACAGAGAGAGTACATGTTTGTGGTATGCACATTAAGAAGGCCTTACTATCCATCTTTACGTACGCTTAGTGTTAATGAAATGTGTCATCAGCTGTCAGATCTAAATATAGCGTATTCTAGATCAGACACCTGATCTTGAGTAGTGTATATTTAAGTAAAGGATCGGAAGATAAGTAATTAACCTTACTTCCTCGTAAGTGCTATTTCAATGCAGCGGTATTAAAAGTATTTTGGATTTGCGTCGATGTTTTAATTTTCCTCTCCTGTAAAATATATAAAAGGAAAATTTTAATTTTGTAAAAAAATTTTAAGGATGTCTTTTGTTAAAGTCAAAAAACTCTATTCAAATTTAAAATATTCTTAGACAGAAAATTCTTCAAAATATTCCAAAAATACACATTTTTTTGTTTTTGTTTAGATACTTAATGTTGAAAATCTATATATTTAGCATTATAGTATAAAAAACCAAAATTGGAACTCAATTTACTTTTAAAAAAAAATTGATTGACTCATACACAAATAAGTAATATTGGAAATGCGCTGTTCTTTAAGTTATAATGAAGTCAGAAAAGAATAAATATGTTTGAATGTTTTTCTATATCACAAAAACATGTTTTGATTTTGGGCCTTATTCATTTATGTCATGCATTCTTAACATCGAAATTTTACGCCCTTTGTTTGCTTAAAAAAATTGTTTTATATTCGTAATGAGATTTCTTTGGTATTTCCTACAAAATTTCTGTAATATTACCTGCTTCCTTACGGAAATAAAAAAAAATATTTTGTATAATATTGGAAGTTTATATATCAAAATTTATTTAAATTAATTTTTTTAAAATTATAATTAATCAAATAAACTCAATACCGTCTAAATTTAAATAAGTATCCTAATTCTCAAAAAAAGAACTACCTTCAAACCTTATCATTATTCTAAATTTGTTCATTTTGTGTATATGTTCTATAACTAAATATTGCCTTTATGAACACTTAAATAAACATTATTTTACAGAGTCATTCTCTCTCTTGAAAAGCTATATGTGCTGTAAATATCAAAAAAGAACTTTAGAAAACATTTTGGAGGACGATATCGTTATAGATGCTATTTTATCGAATTAGAAAGGAAGAGTATTTGTGTATATATTGAATTGATCTGAATAGAAATCTTCGGTAGTGAATCGAGTCATCCTAAGAATCCTTACGTGGCAATGACATGTTGGGCGCTAACAAATCCGGACTAATCCCTGCGATTTCTTTCTATCTTGCGATTACATCAAACGCAGGGTCATCTTAAGCTATTTTCATAAGTGTTTAACTCAACTAAAAGCAACAACTGTTGTAAGCAGATTCCGTTGCGATTGAAAAGACTGGATTAGATGCAGAATATATATATATATATATATATATATATATATATATATATATATATATATATATATATATATAATCCCTTTCGCCAAGTAGATTTTTCCTTGATTATTAAATATTATGTTTATGTTTTCATGGCATACTGGAGGAGGCTTAGTACTTTTGAATTTATATTTATCGATGTAAAAGGACATTTCAAGCATAAAAATGGACAGTACAACAAAAAATATAAGCTGCAGTAGATTACATTGCGAAGACAAGGGACGGGCTGAATTTTCCAGAAAGTATCGGGGTTTTATATGAAGCGGTAACAGGAAATCTTACAATCCGCGTGATTTCCGTGGACGCACCTTGCTGTTGGTGGAAAGATATCGTACGATAGATTTTGATGCATTCTGACTTTAAATAAGGTAAAGTTTTAATTTTTCAGAGATACGATTAAAAAAGTTGTAAAGATGATACTAAAGGGAATTATCGTGGGTGTGGGTGGGTGGACTTAAATTCCGTTTATTTTAGGGAAATGACATACCGTATGAACTTTCATTATTGAATAATATGAAAGTTTCCATTGTATATATTTTCTGGCACATTACTGAATTCTGTTTCATCTTCGCTATTACTTTGTCCTGTGATCCAAAACAAATAATCTTCTTCCTGTTCCATCTTGATTGAAGTAAATACTACGTTTTCTATGACTTTTGAATTACATCATATCTCATTTCATTCATTAGTTTTACTATCCATTCACACTCTTTCTAGACTGGCATAAAGCATTTGGGTTGTTTTAGTAAAAGTTTTCTCACAGTCTAACATTCACATTCTAACTTTTTTTTTTTTTTTTTGCTTGTGCTTTAGACTTTTAGTTCTGGAAGTATACCGTTGTTCAAAAGCTTGGAATAATACTTTGAAAAAATGATTTCAAAAGATAAGAGTATTGCACATATGTGTTTCAGGTACCCTATTAACGCGTGTTATACGCGAAAGTACGGTACTTGTTTCTCTTTTTATTTATATTGGTAAAAAATACTGACAGCTATTGAAACTGCAATCAAGTTTTTTTACAGTTAATTTCTGATTAATTTGTTTATTCATGTGGTCATTTGCGTGAATAGGCTATTAATAGCAAATATTTTATTTGAAGATAGGTTTTCTTCCACAATCTTATCAACTAATTGACTTAAACGTCGTACACTCTTACAAAGCAGTATGATTTGCAGTCTGGATCGGATTCCTTTTTTTAACTTTAAAGTACTACAATTTTTTTAAAAATATATTGTTTTTATCATCATTTTTTATAGTTTTAAATTATTTTTTATTAATGTGTTCAGCGTTCTGCAAATTACTAATGAAAATATCTCGCTTTTCAGCAGCATCTGGCTAGTAAAAATCTTACTTCTCATGTCATCAAAAATCTTCTATACCTAAATGTATCAGTCTTTTTGAATTATTGCTGCCTTAATCAAACAATATCCTCCATCTTTTCATTTGAAATGCTTAATCAATGTCCCTTTCAGAGACAAAAATCGATTTTTCTTCCTGCGGGTGATCCAACCCCAGTTTGTTCTATTACAGATCAAACACAAGTTAACTGCTCTTATTCACACACACGAAACACGGTCTTGTTCTAAAGCTTTTAATTATCATCAATCGACCATCCCCCTTCTTACAAAGTTAACCCTGACTGACGACTGTAATCATCACCCTTTTGCTCAATAAGTCCGTCATCTCTTCAACGTTCATCCTCACTGGAGCCGATGTCGTGGGGTTTTTATGATTAAGAAATTAAGTCTAAACTTGGATAAAAAAAAGAATGGTCAATTCATATATCTGTCATGCTTGTAATTATTTTACTGTCATGTAATGGAGCGGTAAGCTTGACACGAGTACTCATCAGTGCATGTCGAGGGGCGGTGACTACAAGTTAAATTTGCTTTGTTTCATATCCCTCACTTGTTGATGAAGGTCGTCTCTTTTGCTGTCACTGCTGGCTGTAATTATCTTTTAAAGTAAATTTATTGGCCAGCGAGGTTGTTTGACCTTTACAGAATGGGATAGGGCTGGTTTTGCAGCTTCAAGGGGGGTTTGATGTTGGATGGCTTTAAGTGTGCTTTATGATCGTCTTGTGTGAAGGTTTGTCTGAAAAGTGTAGTGGTGTCTCAACAAGGTTTTGTGTTGGGGTTACAAGTTAATCGTGTAATAAGGTATGTGCTTTTTAGTTTCGTTTCAAACCATTGACATTTTAATCGAGTAAATATCGTGTACATATGTATTATATATTCCCTTTTTAAGAATTTAAAAAAAAAGTGTTAACATCTGTAAAGCTTGCTGGAAACCTATGACTATGAGCCCTTACGGGTAATTTGGTTTCTATAAGTATCCAGTATGTCCTATATTTCTTTACTTTTTGTTTTGTCAATAAAATACATTTAAATATCGTAATACTTTTAAAAACTTTGAAAATTTATTTTGAGAAGATTGCTGTCTGTGTACAAAATCTTTCTGTTTTTGTTTTTCTTTTTCAAGATATGGGCGTTAACTTTTTGCATCCATTATATTGAATATGGTGCATAGAGTTCCATTTCGTTCGACTTACTGTAATGGAAAATTTTCTCTTTAAAAGTAGAGACTTAATCAAATTTAACTTTATTGCATCTTCTTATAATGGAACTACGTTTTAATTTTTCTGTTTTAGTTTTTTTGCGGATAGTAGGTGGTTGAACTGTTTTTAAATGTGAATAAAACCATATTCGTATTATGAGATTTACAGGAACAGACGTTTCTCAAATTAAGTTTTTATGTAAGTTTATTTTTACTTACTGCTTCAAATTTCATTATTTTTCTCGTGATTTTTATAAATTAATTTATCAATATAAATTTTTTAATTTGAAATAATTTCAAAATTCCTTTTTTTTAACATTTTATAATTCCTTTGATAAGTAGTTCAGGGAGAATAAGAGGAGGAATGCGTATGATATGATCATTCATATATTTTTGTTAAGATCATTTCAGCGCGTTTTTGGATTCTAAGAACATTATACAACTTTTAATTAACTTCAGGAATCCCACTGATCTGTTAAAGCACCCTTTTGTGAGAGTGGTTGGATGCAAAAGGGTTGTACCTTTAAGAGGAAACATTTTTTTGACACTATTTGCTTTTTCTGTCTTTAATGATTAATTAAAATTGAAGAATTGTAGAAGCCCGTATGTTTTATAATAACAGTTTTAGAAAAAAAGGTTATGCATAACATAAATCTTCATGAATATAGCTATCGTGAAAAAATGCACTGTAATGAATCTTTCTGAAAGAAAAAGGGGTGGTTCTTTATAAATAGTATATAACTTGAGATATATATATCGATTAAATATCTATTTTATAATTATTTGTTTGACAGTAAATGTTTTTCTAAGATTTATTGCATATAAATATAGATGGATTTATAGTGACCAGTGCTGATTTAAGCTCATTTCGGGCCTTGGGTGCAGAAGATCAACAGGCGTTCTTGACACTAGCGGATCGAAATTTATAACCAGAAAATATGGTTAAGCCTTAATGGATAAACCGGCATTGATAGTGACTCTTTAGTTTTTAGTATATTTTAATAATAGCGCGATAATACTTCGATAAAAAAAAGACATATCTTATTGTGGTAGAGATATTATAATTATTAAAAAATACATGCAGAAAACTTTCTTGGTTAAGAAAACCACCTATTTAAGTATCTTTAGTATCCTTAGTAAGTATTATACGAGTATCTTTGTTATTTTACTGATATATTTTTATTTTATATGTAATATTTTTTTTTACATTTTATTTTCTCTTTTTTTTTGGGGGTGTTTGTCACGTTTTATTTCGCTATAAATAGTCTTGTAAATACAATTCCTCGCATTTTTTTTTACTAGAAAAAATTTCAAAATGGTTCGTCTGCTCCTTTAAAAAAATCCTTGTGTTTAGAATTCTCGATTTCTATGTGGTTTCTTTTACACATTATTATAGAATCAATATCACAGTATATAAAATGTATTTTTGATGAAAAAATGCTTTTTCTCCCTTCTGATTTCTTGTTAGTAATATTGCTAATGTAAAATGAATCCAGGTTTCATTTCGAGATGACTTCTACAAACATTGTTAATCTTTGGGTTTTTATGATGGAATTATTGACTGCTCTTTCCCCTTTATATTGTTCTTGTTCAATTTTTAAAAACATTTTTAAGAGTGTTTTTATATTGATACAAATATTCAAAAATTGGTACTTACGTATTATCGCAACCTATTGCGACATTATATGAAACTAAGTTATATGAAATTAAGCACATGGTTGCAAATTCAGTGCATACGACACTTGTGAAATTGGGGTTACCAACTTGGCGAGTTATCTTGAACTTTGACGATTGTTACTATAATATAGAAGTACCCAAAAATTTATATAAGTTGGAAAAAATTATGAGTTGTTTTTAATTTATAGAAATGTTTGGACACAAATCTTTTGCAAAATTTTTATTTTGTACATAGAAGCGACATTCTTTTTTACGCTTGCCTTATGATAAATTATTCTTATGTTTTCATCCTTTATAGTGTAATGTATCATGTTTGATGCAATAGTTGTAGTTTTTTTTGTCTGGTTGTATGTCTTTCCTTCTGATCATCATGGTGTCTAACTCTGAATCGGATTAAGAACAAGCAGATTTAACGCAAAATTTTACATAAAAAAAGGAAACACCAACATGCTTTTATCGAATTCGGAGATTCTTTCACCTTTGTCTAAAAATTATGGAGCGTTTGATTTTATTATGTCATTTTAAAATTATAACGATTCTGTTCAACAGTAAATTCATCTCTAAATTTATAAGTATTAAAATTTAAAATTTAAAAGTCCCAGGGGTAGGTAGCCGAATGACCGAATAAATCGAAAACCATTTGACCCAAAGCTGATTGAGCGAAAGATTACTGTATTAAGAATACCTTATTATTAATATTACCTTTTTATTTTCTTATAAGTGTTGTCTGGGTTTATCATCTTTAATGACTATGTACCTTTTTCTTGATTAATTATTTATTTTTTTATAATGAAAATTATTTCGTATTTACGTATTTCTACCGTCTTCAATTTCGTCAGATCAAAAAAAACGAAATGCGGGATATGCGCCAAATTTCTTCCGGGTTGAGCAGAATAATAGTAATGATAACAGCATTTGGTGAGTGGCGTAACGCACACCCTGCAACCTCCGCGGTGCGGAAGGCGTAGGATTCTAAGGGGCCCAAAGCCTAAGTTATGTTAGGGTTTTGCAATCCTTTGTAAGATCCAGCTTGGGTCGCAAAACCTGACTTTGCAGGGGGGAGGGCTAATATTCTCCGTTACGCCACTGAATTGCTTTCATTATTTGAATTGGCGACTTCTTTTGATTTTGAGAAGCTGGTCGATGGTATAATTCAAAAATACCAATTATTTACAATAACCCATCTATTCACAGCATATCGTTTTGGCATCTTTAATAACTTTTTATTTCAGTTTATTGCTTTCAAAAATTAAAATAAATTTTTCATCATATGCGTACATCAGTTTATCCTTCCAAAAAAAAAAATCTTGGTTTGAAATCAAAAACAGGCCATGCTTAGGTGGTATACTGAAAATACCACTGTTCTATTTTTGATATATTTATGTAAACCGGGGCTTTTCTGTCCCATCGCTAAAATTCCCTCGTTTTATTTGCCCCCCCTGTGGTTGTGACGTTTTTGGCATCGACAGCGGTGGAGTAATAAGACCGATTGTGATGGACAAACGAGGGGTTGGAACACAGCCAATGGCAAAGGATAACATTTTCAAAAGCGGGTAATCTTTTACAGGTACGGAAGTTTTTTTATATTTTTATTTTTCTTGCATATAAATCTATAGCCGTGGAATATTTATTTAAGGCTTTTGCATAAATTAGGATAGATTTTTGTAACGATAATAATTTTTTTTATTATTATTTTAATCCCGATTTTTTTTTTTTTTTATTGCTGTTGGATACCAGCTGAAATTTCCATTCATGAAATTTGAATCCTTTTTATTAATAATCTTCATTCTGTAGGATTAATACATCCAATTCAAAATTTTTGACTTGTAATATTCAATTAATCTTAATATCCCTTTTTTTTTTTTGAAAAACGGATGTTTTTGGACATGGTTGAAAAGGCCTGATATGGACATGTTTAAATGTTCTACGTATTTATTACTTTTTTGCAAACATTTTGTATGAAACGAAAAAAAATAGAAGGCATATAAAGTAAAGGCTAAATGGGATGACAGTCACGAGATAATGTCCCTTTCTCCCTTTCTCAAGGCTGACATATACGTGTACTTGTTCTAAAACAAAAAATTAAATAAAATTTTTTAATTGATAATTGGGGTTAAAAAGGTCAAAAAATAAAATTTTCAGAAAGCTTTTTAAAATTTTAAAACAAATATTATACATGTATTAACATTTTTTTAACAATTTCTTTTTGTTGTTGACAAATGTGTACTTTTTAAAGGAAAGTTTCTGCAAAAAGCAAAAATTGGCATCAGCGGAGTGCTTGAGCCAGTTGGTAGAAATACATTGTGACGGGGTCACGTGTCTTTTCATTAACATGTCCTTAAGTTCTTAAATAGAATTACTGCAACTCTTTTTCAACCAAACCCAAGAAATGAAGCGTGAAATAAAAGATGCAAATTAGGAAGCTTTTAAATAACAAAAGTTAGAGTAAGCGGTGTGGCAATTTGAGGAATGTTATGATAGTTCGTGATTCGTGAAGAGTTTTTGAAAGGTTATGTGACAACCAACAGAAATTATCGAGAGCCCTTAGGTCAAGGTGCATACCCTGCACTTCCAGTGAACCGCAACCTCAACTGGAATCAGATTGATCTGCTACTTCATTCGACATTAAGGTAAGAGTGACTATTTAATATTCGGATCTGTGACAAGTATTGTAATTGGAGTTTTAGTGGTTTTATATTGATAAAACTGTAAGCATTACTGGTATTATATATATTTTTGTGTGTTTATCCACCGTAGATTCTCTCCCATATATTATTATTATCTAATCCGTTAGACGTTTAAGTTTAAAGTCTTAATAAAGTCATATTAAGTTCTTCTAGTTCTTCATTTATTCCTGCACCTCTAGCTCACGCTGATAATCAAGGAGAAGGGCACCCGAGGGGGGCAACTTCACAACATGATTGCATTTATTGTGACTGACGTCACATGAATTTACGAACTGATTGACTGGACCCATGATTGCAGTTATCATGAGACTATGACGTCACATGAATATAGCCCATTGCAATATCAGAATCGTTTGGACCCAACAAATTCCAAGCTCCTAGCTTAGAAAGCCAGATTAAGAAGTAGTTCGGCCATTAGACAAAAAAAAGTTGTTCTAAGCAATTTCTTAACCTATTTTCAGTCGTTTCTTGGATTCACTTCCACGTAAAGATAAATTTTACACTTTCATAAATATATAATATAAATAAAAAGATTCTCTTATTCATTAAATTTGTCATTAAATTTCATTCTTTGATTAATAATAAATTTATTAATTTCATTATTACTTAATCATTATTTTATTATTTATAACATTATTTCATTAAATTAATCTTAATTTTCATTTACTGTTCTTTATCGGATATCTTATTGCAAAATAAATGTATTAGTTTCAACAAGTAAAAATAACTCTACAAATTCAAGAGAGATTTTATTAAATTTAGCACTTTTTTTAAAAATATTTTTAATAAAAGTATTTTTTCGAAAGTTGTAAAGTTGCTAGTTACTTTATTTAATGGAACGTGCATTATAACTATTCAAACAATGAGTAATCAATTAAAAAATTGCATTCATAGTAGGAAATTAAATTAATGGCATATTTATTTTATCATATATTAATATATTAGAACAGGATTAATCATATTAGGTACATTCTGTTTAATAATTCAATGCCTTTAAATAAAAATAAAATATTAGACTTCAGAACATAGTCTTACGATGTTCATCTACTTGGTATTTTTTTTAATGCGAGCTTATACAGGTATACCATTTTGCAACAATTGCATTTAAAATGGTGTTGAAATGTTTGTTCCCACAGTACAAAATCCATAGAAAAATGGTATTCTGCATTTTCTATTTATTTACTGATATGTTCAAAATATGAGATTGTAATAAATAGTTATTCTACTTCTGTACCTGTTACTCACACATAGAGAACGCAAATCAAAGTCAAAATTCGAAGAGTGCTACATTTTACTAAAAAATAACTTTTTGTCTGTCTGCAAATATTTTGGAAATACATTTTGGGGTGAATAACCATATAGAGGAATGAAATATTTCCTGAAAATATAATCCAGTCTTTTTGAACATTTCACAGAAACACGGTTCCCTACTTTTCTCTGGTCTACAATAGAAAATAACTTACAATTTCTCTTTACTTTTTTTTCCTATCTAACCTTCTGAAAAATAGGAGAAACCTTAAGTGTACATCTATCTAAAAAATGCATTCCGTCTCGCAGACCTTAGAGTTTAGGTAATAAAACACAATATTCACTGAAAACACGTTTTCAGTGCATTCCTGTTGTGTGTGTATGTGCCACATACTTTTTTATGTCTTCGAGCATGGGCCAACGTCCTCCCTTTCCGGAAAAGAACAAAAACAAAACAACAGAATACAAGTACCTGATTCAAAATACATCTCTGAGGTATGTTGGGGAAAAAATCCAGCTTATACAGCACGAGCCGTTATCGTGAAAGTTCGATATATCTCAGTTACCATCAACTTTCAGAAATCCGCCTCTTTCTTTTTTTTTTTCCCTGTTTCATGCCTCGCGCTTAAACCAGGTCACAAAAGTGTCGGCATTGTAACAACCTAGGAGAGAAAAAAAGACGTAGAAGGCACCTCCGCAAAGCGAAACGGCGCTTTTACATATCTTGGCGGGAATAAATATAAAAAACTTGAAAAAGACTTGACATCCAAAAATTTTCAGTGCATAAACGTGTGTATGTGTAGACCATCTCTGTATAGATATATAGCCATCGATCCGGCCATAGGTGACACTGGACAGTAGCACTTATTTTTCTGCTCTGTCGGCCTTCTTGACTGTTGTATCAAACATGCATGTGCTTTTCTCCACCTTACCTTCTATTTCTCTGCTTTGGTACGTGTTGGAGGAACTGGTCGCTTTGTTTTTTCTTTCTTTTTTTCTTCCTGGATGGCTTGGAGAGTAAGGCTGAATGAAGTCCGGTGGTTGCTTCCTGAAAATTTAATCTGTAGTACTGCCATGCTGCAATTTTTCGGTGATGGAGATATGACATCTAACAATTTTCACGTAGATTACCGAAACGTGAGAGGCTGATTGTTCAATGGTGAAAGACCTAGAAATTTGATGGGTAGGTATGCCACGGTAGGTTGGTTTGGGTCTATCTAAAGAAGTGAAGTAGTAAATATATACCAAAACAAGTAAAAAGAAACAGTGTCGTATTAAAACGGTATTTTTTAATAATCGATCAGTGATGGATGTTTTTTTTATTTTATTTATTTATTTATTTTCATAATGAATCATTTTTGTTTGCTATTGCTTTTCGGCTAATGTTAAAAGAATAGGACCTCAATTTTTGGAATATTTCTTTCAATACGTACAAAAAGAACTCTACAAACATATTAATATTATTATATTCTGGCTCTACCTATCCTGTAGAGCAAACTGTCGCCAAACTTTTTGACCTCACGGCCCAGTAAATTTATAATTTAAATCCCACGGACCACTAATAGGGTTTTGTGAAGGTTAAATATATTTATTAAAAAAAAATTGCGATCTAAAACGCAATCAATGCATCTAAAACATAAATATGATAAGTGAGTATATTCCCACGTTTTTCTGGGACCAGCGAAATTTTTGCCGACCACCACTTTTATGACCTGCTGTATATATGAATCACTTATTTTATCTTGTTACTCATTTTATATCGAGTTAACACATTTTTTTCTTTTATAAAATGTGTTTTGTATTTGTTCTCTTACACCATAATGCTAAATGAGCTATCCCTTAAAATGTTAAAAGAAAAAACTAATTATTTACGAAATATTTTGAAATTTTAAAAACACTCTATTATAAACAAATGCATGAGTTACAATGTCAGAAATTTTTATAAAATTTAAGCATTTTTCTGTCCGATAATGTGTTCCTCGTTAAGTTCACGCTCATGTGCATATGGTCATTAAGTACATCCATTTTGTATCAGACTTTTTTTCAGTTTCGATATATGTCAATATTTGTAAATTACTACAACTACTTTTATTTACTTTCTATTACACGAATCGCCCTAAAGGGTGGGGCAATTATGGCCCCTTAGAAGACCAGCCTGCGGAAGCCACCTCTGACCCATCCGCTTTTTTTACTTTCCCACGTATATTCGTGGCCGCTGTAGCAGAGCGGTCGAGGTATCGGATTGTGGCTGGCCTTGTCACGCAAGTTCGAGCCCAGTACCACGAAAGCCCCGCCATGTAGGGGAGCGATGCACATTAAATCTCTCGAGAGCTCAAGCGTCCTCCCGTTGGTGTGGTAGTTAGGTGAGGGAGGTGCGTCACGTTCTGCTCACTTACTGGCTCGTGTACTACGAGGTCCTCACGCTTAAAAAGCCTGGTGTAGCTGGAATGCGTGACGTTAATATTCACCTAATCAAATCCATTAGGAACTGAGATCTAGTTTCATAATCGTAAATCACGCGTTATATTTATTAATCATTTCAGTTTCATCGTTACACTTCATTGTTTAATCTGTACTAGACAAAGTTATTTTTAAAAAATTATTGCATAGAATTTAAATTATTACTTCTGAGAATTCACGCCGTCGTTAATTAGATTTTAAATTACAGTTTGCTTCGATGTTTTAGATGTGTTTTATAGACAACACCCGTAACAAATCGAAGCGGCTTCCGTTACCTTTTGCTTCTACTTTTAATTATTCATCCTAGGCGTTTCCTGCTAGGCATTCTAGCTTGGAGGCTTCAAAACTACGTTACATTTGTGTACATTAAGGAATTGGATTATTAATTTTTCAGCAAACTATGATTATGAATTTTTTAATCCATTTTCCATTTGTTCTTCAATTTCATTTTGATGCTAATTGAAGCTTTTTAGACATATATATTTCTATAAATATATGCAAAAAAAATCACTTCTATATATATCAGACTTATTTCTGAAATTATATTTATTCATTAGTTGTTTTTTTTTTCCTTCAATTTCCAGTTTCGACCGTATATCTTGTACCATTTTCCTTAGAAATTTTCTCAAGATTAAACTGATTTGATTTTCAAATTTGAAAAATAGGGTGAATAAAATATTTGAATTGGAAAACGATTCAAAATTCCGATTTGGTCTTTGTGATCGCTTGCTTAAAACGTTAAAAGAATTTCTCCCTTTGTTGGTAGTTATGTTTGAGTATTATTCAGTGTTCAAAATGATTGCGTTTCGACTTTAATTGTGATTTTTTTTTCGATTACTGCAGGTTAGTATACGTGATACTAAATTATTATTTTTTTTTTGGTAAATCCTCCTTCATATTACGTTTTTTTTTTTTTAAATTTATTTAATTATTTATTTTTCAAATCGACTTATTCTGATTCCGCTATAGAAAACCAATTCATAGGTACTTTATTTTATATGTTCGTTCTTTAATGAAAAATAGCGTTATAAATTCCTATTACACTGCTACATTAATTATAGATGGTTAATAACTCTTACAAAGTTACGCATTTTTTTATATTCTAAAATATCTAAGACGTAATAAAAAAAAGTTTTATATACAAATTGTTTATTTTTAAAATCCAAAGATACCCTTATAGGTTTCATTTGTAAAAGGTTCCCTTCAAAATTTCTTGTTGGAACATATTTTGGTGTGATGGAATCAGTGAGTGAGTGAATATTAACGTCGCACTATTTAGCTGCTTGAGGGCCTTATTGACGTGGTGGAAATTGGAAGACTGGAGTGACAGCTAGGTGTTGTCTTCGTCACCTACCGCAGTTCAAAATTCCGAAGTCTGTCGCAAAAAGACCTCGTGTTGCTTTTAAGTGCGTTGTCAGTATTATAGTATATAGTAGCCACATATAATTATATAGCATGCAAAAGATCCGTTGAATATCAATTTGGCTCTGGTATTCTCGGGCAAATTAAATCACGGCAATACGTAGCATTCGACGAGAGTTAAATTAAAAAATTAATTCATGCTTCCAAATTTGGTAACGAGGTCGCCACCATGAAATAACTCTCACGTTTTGGGACTTGCCGTGTCTGCAAAGGCTAGTTGCTAAAATGCAGCCCCATTGGAAAAAAAATAAACTTAATTATACCTTCTATGAATTATTACATCAATTTTTTTTA
>BMAV01024973.1:22954-33357 GCA_019973955.1 Trichonephila inaurata madagascariensis | reverse complement strand
GAAGTACCCACTCTTAACATGAGTTTATTTTTTTAAAAAATGATAATATATTATTCTTGATATAATATCTTAATTGTAAGGAGAGTAAAACCAAGTGCATGACAATGTATACAAAAATGTAAAATGATTTATTGAAATGAATACTCATATTATAAACGGTTTTGAGTGAACTGTAATTTAAAGCCTCGCAGAATTAGCATTTAGAATAAATGTTAAGAAATAAAAAAAGAATATAAAATTCTAATGAATAGCAATTGTGTTATTTTTTTAATATTTAAAGCGAGAAAGCCCGGGATCAGGTGTGCACTCGATACTAATGTTAATGGTCGCGGGGAGTGATGCACCCCAATTCTTTATTTTTATAATTATTATCAATATACAAGATAAAGATCACAATTTCAGTGAATAATTTAACTAATAGAATATATACTTACCTATTTCAAGGATTTTTCTATTTGTCTTTCATAATTTGAGAAAATATCCAATAAAACTGAACTAAATTGTTCCAAACGTGCGTGACCTTAATAAAGGACACAAATCACAAACACTTTTTGCTAACATTACAGGAAAGCTATTTGCAAGCAAAACTGTCACATTTTGTTCACGTTTTTGTAATTTTAATATCCTTTGATGATCGACAAATATCCTGTTGAACTTTTTCTTGTTTGTGTCTTTTTGACAGGGTGAAGTGCTTTTTGCGGTACAGTTATGGCTTCATATTTTCTTGATAAAGTTCTTAATGTAGCTATTGAAAATTTTCCTTTCGTTTCATGTTTATTGCTTTTCTCAAATTTACTTTCGCTAACATGATTAATATGCATTATTTCAGCAAGTGTTTCCCTTGTTTGATCAGCTTCAATTTCCTTTCAGAGAGATAACAGAGGCCCAATGCTCATTTACATTTATAAACCATAATCAGTCGTACAACATCACAATTAAAACCACTAAGTTATTTATAGGAGAAAATGCAGCATGTTCAAGAAAATATTTTTGAAAAATAGTGGTCGTGCCGGGAACTCGGTCTAAACAAGTACCTTAAGATTCTAAAAAAAACGTTTGCCACTCCCAAAAAAGGAGATATGTTATCAATTCATTTTAGCTCCCATTAAGATTGTCATATTAGAGGATTCTCTGTCAAGGTCATTGGTAACAAATAAACAGTTTTCCCACACACACACAATTAACGATTTTTGTATTATATGTTTCAGTATACTCATAAAAAATAAATCTTGGCCAATTAATCCTTCAAAGTGCTCAATATGCTTATCCATGTATCAAAAAACTCTTTCACATTGTGAAAAAAAAGCACAACAGAATTATATAATTTACAACTTCCCTAAAAGAAAGGGATGCAGGTAACCATAACAGTAAGTTTAAGAAAGCCAGCAAAAGTAATATTTTAAGTTAAAAGAAACGTAATAAAAAATCTCTCATCGTAGGATTACAGCAAAGCAAACAAAATATTTTTTTTTTTTTATTTAGCTATAGGATCAAAGATAGCTAATGAGCGTTCAAAGTAGAATCTTTTATTTTTGATGACCTTTTTTCACCAGATGATATATATGAATCATATCAATGTAAATCTGTATTTTTTTATTATATCAAAATGTATTTTTTTTCATTCCAGTAAATTAATTTTTTTTAACCTTTTATTTTCGATATGCTCGCGCCCCCCTTGAAAGGTTATCGCGCCCCCCCAGGGGGGCGCGCCCCACAGTTTGAGAAACACTGGTTTAGTCTAACGTAAAGAGTTAGAATTGTGATATAGATATGAATATAACACAGAGCATTATATTGACGATTATACAATATGGGAGACATCGAAAAAATATGTTGCTTATGTATGCAAATTACAGTGTTTATTTAAAAAAAACAATTGTTTTAGATAACCTATATGTATTCTGTAAGACAATTTTTGTCCACAAAACACTACAATTGGAACTAACCATCTAATTTCTTTTTTTTTTTGAAAAAAAAAGATTAAGAATTTATGATTTGAAAAAATGTTACTGCCCCTTCAATAGTTGACGTATACACATGTAATTTGATTCACATGCATATATATATATATATATATTTATAAAGAACTATGTAAATAAAAATACAGTGTTTTGTGATAAAATTATTGATATTCGAAAAAAACTCTTGTGTATGAATGCTTATTGAAAATTTCTTGAAAGATAAATTATATTTAAATTCAACCATCATTTAAAAATAAGTATTGTTTTAATTAAAAAATATATACCAAATTTTGATGCTTGTAGTAATAGTAATAATTATAAAAACATATCAAAGCAATTGACCCAAAAAAGGAAAATAAGCATTATCATTAGAAATGAAGAAACACTTGTGATGTTTTTTCGAGATGAGTTAAAAGTTCTTATTTGTCACTGGGATATGAACAAAAATGAAAACAAAAGTTATCATTAATGTAGGGTTTTTTCCCTCTAAATTTAGAGAATTTCACAGTCTGAAAAGTTATAGAAAATATATAAAGAATAATCTGAGCTATGAGATTTGATTTGATTTCTTAACGGAAGAGAGCCAAAAGATATACAAATTAATAACAAGGTATACGCGCGCAGTAAATGAAAAACTTTTATAAGAGAACAAGTTGGATTGGTCAGTTTTACTTACTTTCTTAACCAATTGTGATATACATTCGAACCTCTATATAACGAACTACTATATTCCGAATTTTTCTATACAGCGAACTTTTTTCCTGGAACCTTGAGCATTTCACGATTTTCTTAGTAAAATAACCTCTCTATAGCGAAGTGCATTTTCTATATAACGAACTTTTTCTTTTGTGATTATATTTTCGTTCTCCCTTTTTTTAAAGTATTTCTGAAAAAATTTCAATTTATTCTCTCTTTAACACATTTTATGGTGGTCATAAATCTTAAACTGGTTTTATTAGATCCTAACTCGCCGAGAGCAATAGAGTTCTGGACACTTCATCCAAGAAGGACAACCATTAACCCCCATTGCCCAGTTCTCTAGAAACATCTTTGAAATCCTCTTTTACCCTGAGTGGAGTTGTCCCGGGCCCTGTGTTCTAATTATAAAATAATATATGTTTAATATTACATGTATGCTTTCAATTTGAAAATGTCCTTAAAATTAACTTTAGTATAAAATTATTTTCTTCATATTGAAAATACAGTGAATTTTTCGACATTCTTTTTTCTTGTTTTCCTTACAGTTTTTCTTTCTTTCTTTCTTTCTTTTTTTTGATGGGTAAGATAGATAAAATAAACATATTTTAATTTAAAAAAAGGTGTAAATAATTATTTTTTTAATATATAGTGTTTATTCAATTAAAATTTGTTTTATATGATTTATAAAGTATATTAAAAAATGAGCCTCTATATAACAAATTTTCAATATAACGAACTTTTCCGGAATTGAGCAACCTCGTTATAGAGAGTCCCAACTGTATATAATCCCAAAAGAGAACTTTATTTGAAAATGTTTATTAAGATTAATGTATTTAAGTAATAACTAAGAAAAACAACCTACAAATATTATCTATTAACTTATAACACTAAAATTCACTAAGTAGCGTCATGTTCTAATTAATGTTGATTTACATTCATAATTGAAATTTATGTATTCAATGCATGAAAAGACGTTATTAATATAAATTCAAGAACAGAAATACGTACTGCATAGCCTATATTTATTTTTTTAAAAAGTCAAAAATACTGGTTCTACCACATTGTAGTGATATATTACATTAGAATATTTCATCAAATAACGCATTTGGAATGCACATTTATGCAGATGCACTTTGAGAACAATTGTTTGGTCAAACAAAGAACTTAATTAGGTATAATGAACTACCCCATGTACAAGGTCTACTCATGAAATTAGGATGGTTCTTCGCAATCTGGGTTTACCATTAATGAGAAAATTAAATTTGTAATGTTCTTAATGATTCGATTCATTACTAAATAAACATCGCATAAATTATGAAATAACAAACTTGTGGATAGCACACAGTATCCTATATAAAGATTCATCTCACCATACTGTTCCTAATTTGTTTGTAGTAACTAAGCAATATAAATAATTGAATCATATACTAAACTATATTTGTGCCAATTAATATTTAGTTATTATTTTTAAATATTTATACACGTGTTTCATTTCATTAATCGTAAAAATAATTTGAGAAATTTTAATTTAATTTTTGAACTTAAATAGAATGTGAAAACGAAATTTTATACATTTCTATAAGGTTTCCGACTACGTTCGGAACCGTGATTTTAAAAAAGCGCATAAATGGATAATTTGCATGATATTTAATGTCACTTAGATTAGAATACATGTATAAAATGGTTTTAAGGACATTTTGACAAAAAAATTATTTAAATACAATATTTCGGCAAAAAAAATTAACTTAGAATAACCTTTTTTTCAAAATGTTCTTCTTTTTGTGAAAAATTCTTTGATTATAATAATATTTTGCCTGTATATACCTCTGACCTCTAAACAGAGGCTCAACTATGATTTTTTTAAAAATTCAAATTATTTTCAGAGTTACAACCCATTGAAAAAATTTTCGGCGTTTTTTTCTTAAAACTTCTTCGCTCTGTTGTCGTAAAACATGGATAAACCCACTTCTTAGTTGTATATAACAAAAATTCTAGTTGAGCCTCTGTACAGAAATCTAAGCTATATACAGGCAAACTATTATTATAATAGAAGCATTTTTTATAAAAGGAGAATATTTTGAAAATGGGTCATTCTATGTTCCTTTTTTGTCAAAAATTATTGTACTTGATAATTTTTTATTGTAATGCTATTCTTAAAACAATTTTATATACATTTTCTAATCTAAGTGACACTAAATATCATAAATATGATCCATCTATACGCTTTTGCAAAATCACTGTTCGGAACGCAGTCGGATACCTTAAGGTATCCGACTACGTTCTGAACCGTGATTTTGCAAAAGCGCGTAAATGATAATATTTATGATATTTAGTGTCACTTAGATTAGAATACATGTATACAATAGTTTTAAGGACATTATGACAAAAAATGTATTTAATTACAATATTTTGGCAAAAAATTAACTTAGAATAACCGTTTTTTCAACATGTTCTCCTTTTGTGAAAACCGCTTCCATTATAATAATATTTTGCCTGTATACAGCTCCGACGTCTGTGCAGAGGCTCAAATAGAATTTTTTAGTTATATAACTTAGAAGTGGGTTTATTCATGTTTTACGACAACAGAGGGGAGAAATTTTAAGAAATGAACACCGATAATTATTTCAATGAGTTGTAACTCTGAAAATAATGTGAATTTTTCAAAACTCATAGTTGAGCTTCTGTAGAGAGGTGTGAACTATATACAGGCAAAATATTATTATAATAGAAGCATTTTTGACAAAAGGAGAACATTTTGAATAAAGGTTATTCTAATTTAATTTTTTGCCCAAATATTGTATTTAAATAATTGTTTTTGCCATAATGTCCTTAAAACAATTGTATACATGTATTCTAATCTAAGTGTCACTAAGTATCATGAACATTATCCATTTATGCGCTTTTTTAATTCATGGTTCCGAACGTAGTCGGATACCTTAAGGCTGTCTTCTGTTAATGTTAAAGAATTGGACCCGAATTCGGAACATTTTTTCAGATGTAAAAGAAATGAAAAATTAATGTGAAATTCTGGCTTCACTATCCTTTAGAGAGCAGCGGTTTTTTTTTTTTTTTTTTTCACATTCTTCAAATTTTTAACCAAGTCGATTAATTTTTTCTGGTATAAAATGTGTTTCGTGTTTTTTCTCCTATACCGTAATGTTAAATGAGCTATGCCTTCGCGTATTAAAACAAAAAAGAAAGTATTCATGGAAATTTTTTAATTTTTTTAAAACACTATATTGTTAACAGATGTATGAGTTATAATATTGCAAATTTTTTATGGAAATTGAAGCATTTTTCTGTCCGAAAATGTACTTCGTGTTTAGTTCAAGCTCTCGTATTTTTACCGAAGGCAGCCTTAAGCAAGTCTAGGTATATTTGTATTGAATTATATCGAAATCATAAAATTGAATATTTATGTGTATATATTCTCAGAGATAAATTAATACACGCGTTTGCGTAAAAAGTAATAGTTTACAATTACTAACTGCTACGCATCTATATTTTAAATTTCACAACTAATTTTCTCTTAATTGGATTAAAAATAAAAACGTAGTATAATTTAGTTGTATTATCAGAAGGCTATGGGATTTTTATAGTGCATGTTTAAGAATTAGCATTGAATTTTCTTAAAATTAAACAAAAGTGTAAATGTATGCGTAACTCATAGAGTTATAGTAAAGGCACATGTCACGACCTAAAATAAGTATTTGTTTTTCTTGAGTAGTAAAAGTTGCTTGTTTAAGAGTTAGATGAAATATATATGTAGGGAAAATAAAGAGATTGCAATTTGCAGTTCAACAAGCACTGTTTTTAAAAGAACTTGAAAATTTGACTTTTAATCAAGGGATATCAAAATATGGTCCTATTTTTATTAAGTAGTTCGACTCAGGATGAAAAAAAATATTTCATAAAGAATTAGAAGCAATTTTACGGTATAAATATTTAAACATTGTAAACGATCAAAGACATTTATTAGCATGCATTTGGGATGCAGTTTACTGAGTTTTGAAATTTAGAAGTAAATGAACGTAAAAAATTACGCATAAGGAATTAAACTACAATGCAGAAATTTCCAGAAAAATCTTACTTTATTGTTGTGAAAATTTCATTGAAAATAAAATAAACAAGTAATATCTAAAAAATAAAGACAATTAATACTTATGTCAACAAAGAAAAATTTTACTTTGTTAATTAAATTTAATTAATAAATTAATATTTGAAAAAAACTGTATTAATATAGTGTCGTCCAGTACAAGTTTAAAAAAATATATTTGAACTTAAGTTGCGCCATCTGTTGTAGTTAGTTGTAACTTCGTCAAGAATAACGCAAAATAAATAAAATTAAAAAATAAAATTTAATTAATGAATTAATATTTGAAAAAACATTAACATCAAGTGTCATCCACTATAAGGGTAATAAAATGTATTTGAACATCATTGAAAGAATAAAAAGTATTTTATTAACGATTGAACATTTGAACAAGATATTTATATATAAAGGAAGAGCGTGAACTAATAGTAGGAATTGAAAAAATTAGTTTCGTTTACGTTTTGGCAGCAACAAAGATAAATTATTATATAATTAACATGATTAAAATATGTATGTAATTGCTACTTTTTAAGGTGGGTTAATAGATTTCTTTAAGCACATATATTTTATATATACGTATATGTTTTAAGCATATAAGCACACATATACATTTCAAATATGACAGAATATTTTAGATTACACTGACGAGCCAAAAAATTACGAGAGCATCCCTACATTTTTGAAGAACTCATCTGGATGACGTTGAGGGTACGTGATTAAGTGTGTTTGGTATTTAACTGCTGACAGAAGAGTAAACAATCATTCTGGCACTTACTTTTGCGAGTGATGGATAAGCATTAGTTGACAATTTAAACGAATTTAATAGAGGGCAGCTTGCAATGACCCATATACTCCAAACGATTATCCCCGAAACTGCATAACTTGTGGGTTGCTCATGATTTGCAGTTGCTAATATTTATGCAGAATGGATTAATAACAGTGAAGAAATTATTAGGCTCCAAGCTGTTGAACGTCCACATGTCATCAAAGAAAAGGGACGTCGAGACTGGTCCACTTGGTAAAGCAAAATAGGTGTCATGCTTGGGCTCAGCTGATAGTCTAACACAATACAGGTTTAAGTGCAAATGCTTCAGACGCACACAGTTCAGAGAACACTGTGCAGTTCCATATGGTACTGCACCGCAGACATTCTACTTCTGAACCCGTATTGGCAAAGCGTTATTGTCACCTACATCTAAAATGTGCTCGAGCACATTGAGGCTAAATCCCTGAAAAAGTGGGTCAGATTTCTGTTTCAATTAATCACGATTTTTCATTCATCTAATTGTGTTAGGGTGTGTCATCTTTCAGACAACCACTGCTCCCCCAAGAACAACATGTCATACGTAGGCTGGTGGCGGTCATTTTATGCTTAGCGAATGTTTTCTACGTGACTCTAAGGCCTTTGGCTGCGGTAGAAAAGACCATGAAAGCTGTGTTGCAACCTTAAATGGTATCTGTCTTCCTGAATGGAAATGGAATCTTCCAGAAGGTCTACAGTTCATGTCACAAGGCTCGAATAGAGTTACAGAAGCTTTAGGGAAATAACGATGAATGTCAATTAAATTATGGCCATTTAATGCAGCTCAGTGATTAAACACCACAATGCCAGAGTATCTCGACTTTGTGTGTCCACAGTTTAAATATTTGGTGGGACCTGTCTGCAGTCATTTAACAGGAAATTGTGCCATTCATGTCGAGGCCGAGTTATAGCTGTTCTGTGAGTAACAGGTCAAATAATTCTTTATGGAGTAGGACATCCATCATAAACTTGTAGCTCTTCAGTGTATGTTCTCATTGTTAGAAAGTAGCTCCTCACACACACTAAAAGAGTAAAAACCACAATCAATTAATGAGTGAATATGAACGTCGCACTGTTCAGCTACACGAGGGCTTTTGGTGACGGAACTCGTAAATATGAATCATGGTCAAGTGATTAGGAGGACACCTGAGCAGGTACCTTCTCTCCTAACTACCATATCACACCAACGGGAGGACGTTTGAGTTCTCGATAGATTTAACGTGCCCCGCTCCCCTACTCGGCATGTCTACAGTGGTACTGGGCTCAAACTCGTGACAAGCCAACCACTGTCTGATACCTTCAAAATCAGTTAAGCAGAAATGTATAAATTCATTTTATGCCACCGCCTATCAAAATTATATAAAAATCAGCCAAATCCACTACAAAACAATTTTTTTTCAATACCTACTAAGAAGCGCGTGGAAATCTTTTCGCAGTATTTTTTTAACGTTAATCGCTTTTAATCTTGAAATACAAACAAGGTCAAACATGGATTTCAAACAAGAGGAAAATGTATATAAAAACTAACAAAAAAGGAGATATTTTAACCTCAATATTTTCATACTTTTTTGATATGTTAAACTGATATTACAAAAACCCCCATATATAAATTATAGATTTGGAAAAGAAATACAATAATCCCAAGCGGAATAAATTGAAAATTATTTTATCTTTTTTTTCAGTTTATAATGCTTTGATGCTTTTATAATTATTTATAAATGTATGCTTTTCTTTCACATCAACCAAGTGTTCTCGATACTGCATCGACAGTCGAAAATGAACCAAACTCGCTTCCAAATTGCCGTCAAAGAGATTATTATTTTTTTTTCATATTCTTAATTAGATACCAATACACGTCCCAGTAAAACACGTTGTACAAATCAACAAAGACATCACTAAAGTCATTAAGAAATTAACTCATTCGCAAAGGGCTGCCGAAGAAGAATACACGACTACATCGCTCTGCATAATTGTTATGGAAATGTAACAGCAGCTAGTTTACGAATTTCTGCAATTTTTTCTTTCCTCTTCCGAGTCGTTAGATACATTCTCCTGTTCTCTCGGAGGAGAAAATGTATTGGGCGATAATTTTCCATTCTGTCCTTTGTCGATAATAGGAAATAGTTTCCTAATCAGTCACTGGAAACTCTTAGTTACTGATTAATCTTCTTGGAACAGGGACTGAAAAATCACTTAGTGGGGCGGAAATTGAATGTTTTGGAGAAAGGGAAGATGAATCCGGAAGAGAGTGTCGGTGTGTGCACCGGGAGAAAGGAATGATGCAGCGCGTGAATGAATTGTGTGGATGTATTTTTGTTAATTAGGTTTCAAGAGATATTATGTCTGCTTCTGTGTGAATGCGATGTTTTGGAAAAACATTCTAATGTTTTAAATTTACATAATTTTTCTTCGGATTAGGATTTTCAGGAACATAAAATGCACTGAGGCTTCGGTTTTAGAAGTTATTTGGAAAAATAAATAAATTTTCGCCTTTCGACGTTTGTCTTAGAACACAAAATCGATAAATATACCCCCTCTTTCGACCCAAAAAGCTTTTACGAGAATATTTTGGTAGTAAAACTGTTTTTTTTCTTTTTTTTCTTAAATACAATTTGTTTTCAGTTTTGTTTAATAAATAGAAATGTTCCGAAAACTTAAGCAATTGATTTTTAAATTTAATTTTGATCAGGGTCTCTACAAAGTTTAATGTGTGCAGATCCTGAAGCTCAAGTATTCATTATTTAAACGTACATGTCTCACCAGTTGGGGTTGTGCATAATTATCAGTACAATATCTTTTAAAATAACTCATATGCTTAATATCCCTATTTGAAATATCAAAAAAAAAA
>BMAV01024973.1:7420-22720 GCA_019973955.1 Trichonephila inaurata madagascariensis | reverse complement strand
TTTTTTTTTTTTTTTCTTTTTTTTTTTTTGAATGTTGAATAAATTGGTTTCATTATTTAGTTGGAAAGTTAAGTTTATCGTGCTTTATTTTTTTTTCAGTTCGTATTTTGGGAATTTTAATTTTAAAAAGTAGGAATATATATATATATATATATATATATATATATGATTTACGAAGACATATATTTTTCTATTAAGATTTTGCCATATTTATGAGTGAGAATTCATTTTTTTTAAAAAAGAATATACCAACTAAGAAAATGTAAATTTTTTTCTGACGAGTTTTTTGGTCAGTGCATAATACATATCGCAATTAAATATTGCTTAAGTTACTCATTAGTGTTTAAGAAT
Organism: Trichonephila inaurata madagascariensis; assembly: GCA_019973955.1. NCBI lineage: Eukaryota > Metazoa > Arthropoda > Arachnida > Araneae > Nephilidae > Trichonephila > Trichonephila inaurata. The sequence goes on along the minus strand of BMAV01024973.1, from coordinate 22,369 downwards.
CAATAAAGAAATGTAGTGGCAATTCATAACTCTTTTATAGATATAATAATTGACTTTTTTTATTACTATATATATTAGTGAAAATATCTACAATACTGAAAAAAAAGTGAAACATTTATGCGAGTTAATTTATTTTTCTATGTATTTTAAAATAAAATTTTTATCATTGACTTAATAGTTTCTATTTTTGCTTAGTTATCAGTAATTCAAGTTTTATTTTACAAAAAGAAAACAAAAATAAATTTTTTATTACTAATTTATTCTTTCACAGCAAGGACAATAGTTTTTTATTGGCTTGGTATGTGTGAACGAATACAAATGCAAAATACAGAGAGCTAGCATTTGGTGGCAAAAGATGTTGGAAAAAACTATTAACAAAACATAAAAAAAAAATAATAATAATAAAATAAAATAAAAAAATAAAAAATCTCTTTGAAAGTAATCACCTCAAACGCCGTTTAGGTATGTTAGAGGGTGCTCTTCAATGTCGTTACTGTTAGACTTCAGCATCAATATACTATAAAAACTTTTTTTTTCTTTATGTGCAGATATAAACTAAGCGACCAAATTAATATGTCGTATACAAAATTACATGTAGCATGTATTTCCTTTAATATATAAATAAAACATCTTCTCGGAGGGTTAGTTCGCAGCTCTAAACCCTTTGAGAGTGCTTGATTCTCCCGAGTAAGTAAATAAGTAAATTATTATGTCCACTCCCTTCAAAACAACATTAGACAACGTTTTGGCTTTAATACTGCAGAATTCTTCTTGGCATGCACTGTATGACGTATTGCTAGGTATCATGAAAACTTTATGACCATATCTGAGGAATTGCACTTTCAAATTCATTCAGATTGGCTGGAACTGGATCCAGCTTTCTGATGCCGTGCTCGATGTAATCCCACAAATCCTCAGTTGTATTGAGAGGGCTTATGACAGGGATAGCGTATCCATGGCACGCGTGCCATTGATGGCACGCGACACAATATTTTGGACACACCACCGATCAAAACGGTTTCCATTTTAATTCAAAATCACAAAGTACAATATGAAGTATTATTACAAATGCGAGTGATAGGTCGCAGTTTTCACTGAGATTTCCTCAGCTCAAAGAATTATCGGAAACGCTCAAGTTTTTTATGTACCCCGATGTGACTTCATTTAAAAAACTGAACTCGTCCCAATTCGATTGGTTGGAAATTGAAAAATTCGAAATGCACAACTGATTGATTTCTAGTCTAGTTTAATGCGGATTCAAATATTTGTTGAAAAAGAGGAGAAATTTGGAATTGATTGAAACAGATAGATAGACCGGAAATATAAGTAAAAATGCTAGTATTGAAATTTTGGAAACGTGGAATTAGATTTCAGACACACTTAACTGTTTGAAGAAGGTGGACCATGCTATTTTAACCATATTTTCTTCTACCAACGCCTCCCAGTCATTATTTTCAGAGATAAATAACATTAAAGACTCACTTGGAAACCTTTTGTCAGATGAGTCTAGTTCAGCATACAGTCTGCTAAATCCTAATTACAATCCTAATATAAGTTATTTGTCATCTAATCTGCTACAGCAGAAATCATGCTAATATTACTTTACATAATTTGATATTTACACGTGTAACTAAACTAGTACAAAATGTATTTTTTCGTACAAAATAAAGAGTTTTAATTTGTTAGCAATTAGTTTTATTATTTTCCCAATAATCACAAATCAAAACTATTTGATGGCACGTCTATACCGCATTAAATATTTGTTTAGAAAAAAATGGCACGTTGATCCATAAAGGTTCGCCACCCCTGGCTAATGATGACTAACTAAGCAAGGTAAAGCGTTTGCCATGCTCTTCGAATTATCTGCGGGAATGCCAGCTGTATGACAGGGAGCATTTTCTTGCTGAAAAATCCATCCCCGACAGGTTTTGCCATTAACATAATACTGGATGTGAGATTCTTTAATTCCCCGTGAACATTCAGTTGTTCCTTCACACAAATCAAAGGAACCATGCAGTGCCACGAACATAGTTCACAAACTATTATATTGACCCTGCATTTTGCACGATGTAATTGAAAAAAGGAGTCCTTGAATCACATGTCCCTTTTCCAGATTTATTATCTCCAGTCTTTGAACATTTTTTTTCGAACTGTATACGACTGTTTCTGTTTAAGACCAATATTAGAGGCTTTCGAACAGGCTGGAATAGCCTGTGCAGTAATGTACGGTGAACTGCTCGTACATAGACATTCGCAGTTGCTCCTTGATTGCGGTACATTGATTGAGATTCCTCGCAATTCAACGTATAGTAACTCAATTGTTGGACTGGACTACGTTCACAATTCTTCTTTCCGAGCAAGCATTCAGTAAGTAGCCTATGACAATTACAACCCTGACATTGAGATCCTGTTACCTGCTGAACACATTTACACTATGTGCACATTAACAACTACTGCAGTGCTTCTCAAACTTTCAATTCTTGCGACCCAGTATTCAATCATAATTTTCATCGCACCCCATCCATACAATTTCAATGTATTTAGTTCAGTAATAATGTACATTGACTTAAAGACTACAATTCTACTTAAACCTCTTAAGTACCACCGTATATAATAGTCTCACTCATCCGAAGTATTGGTGCTGGCGTATATAAACGTTTTTCCGAAGTACAAACTTTTCTGTGCACTGCCATCCACAAAATTATTCCGAAGGTCTTAGAATTCATTAAAAAGGACCTTGATATTGTTTGCGAAGGGTTAATTTATATTTCAGAAGATTTTTTGCTTATTTATTCCTTTTCTCCCCCTCCCATACATCACATACGCGCGCCTACGAGGAAAACAATGACATTGGGGAGCGAATCGGGTAACTTTTAATCAGCAGTTAAGGGATTAATTATAAAGCGTACGAATTATCAAGATAAATGTTATAATTTTTATGTATAATTTTATATACGACAAGTCCATAGAGTCACTGGTAATTATTTTTTAAACTTGTTCTTGCTATATTTTGCTGCAGTACTGATACATTTATAAATGTATTATATCAGTGTAAATGTGTTTTTTTTTTTTCTTTTATGTCAGAATGTATTTTGTTTTTTTACGTTCAGAAAATTAATATTTTTTAAAAACGCCTTTTTGTTTTCTACTTTTCAATAGGCTCGCACCACCCTTGTAGAGTTATCACGCCCCCCTCAGCGGAGCGCGCCCCACAGTTTGAGAAACTCTGAACTACTGCTATGGAACACTTCACAAGTTCAGCCAGTTTGCTCATACTGGTTTTAGGAACGATGTGAACACATGTAAGCATTTGGCGTTCAAAGTCAGATATAAATCACGTTTTTCCTCATTTCTTGGTAAACAATTCAGTGCAACTCTGTTGATGATTCTATATTTTTACATTCCATTTTAATTGATCTCTATCTCGTTTCCTACCGACAACAACGTGGAGTCATCAGGTGTTGTCCGAGTAGCTTGACCGAGGTTTAAAATGAAGTATGGGTCTTCAATAGCATTCATGTTGCTTAACAGTGTGTGCCTGCATTGTATTCATTATGAAATAATTTAGAAAACCTTAGTGAGTATATAAGTATTACCCACATCACAAGACTTCTTAAACATATAGCAACATTTCAATAATAGGCACGTAATTTTTTTCATGTAAGTTGAAACTAATTTTAAGATCTTTGTGGAATGCTTGCATTGCCACCTTCAAGGATTATCGAAGTGAGAAACGATGTTTTGGCTTAAATTTTTAAGGTATCCGACTACTTGCGACAACTTTTTTTTCAAAAAATGGAGATATGGGGATTTTTTTCGTGATTTTTAGATTCATTTAGTATATTTTAAGGAAAAAATCGTAAAATTGAAAACGGAAAAAAATTATTATTAAAAGGGGAAAAAACTGGTGAAAATGTACACAAAAAATTACATAAGCGGGGCCCGCTCTGTACAAAAGGTTTTTGAACAAATTCTCAATTTTTCAATTTTAATGTGTTACTTTGTTATTCATGTTTGAAATGACCTTCAGAATAATAGATATTTCAATTGTTACAAAAACTAGAGCATTCTTTCTTAGTGACTATACGAAATTGCTTAAAAAAACAGTGATTATATTCACATAAAGGACTGTAAATTTTGAAATAAAACAGTGATTGATAAATCTAAAGGTAAAAACACTTCTACTGTTATACAAAACATTCACAAAAAAATTCAGCAAAGTATTTTCAAAACTTTTTGAGCAATCACTCTCCCTGTTTGAGTTTTTCGAAAAAAACCCATTTCGAGTAAAATTCATTTTAAAGTTTGACATCTGGTGTAAAGTTATGGCATCTGCTTTTATTGAAACATTTGTAGTGTTTGTTCTAGTGAATGGAAAATAAAAAGTTTGGTATTTTTTTAAGCTAATAAGATGGTCTATAAAACAAAATCATAAAAATTTTTTGTCAATTTTTGAAAAAAAATCCTTAAAGTTAAAATATTCGAAAAGGTTTGCTAAGGAAACCTTTTTTTAAAAATAAGGAAATTTTTTTGTGTGTGTTTAGTAAAAAATGAAGAAGTTCCTCTATTAAAAAAAAATTGCACGTTTTATTTATTTTTTTTTCTTTAGTTTTCTTTCTACTATTTATTTGAAATTTTCAGGAACATCATGTATTCATATTCAACATTGTAAATATTTTGGCAAAAATATTGTAAATATAAGATTCTAAATATCTAAAATGTATCTCTAAACATAAAATGGAAATAATTTCAATATTACGTTCATAGCTTATAACCAAACAATTATTTTGTTAAAAAATAAATAATTGAAGGAAAAAAAACCTGCTCGTGAAAAAGATTTTATTTTTGAGATTTATATTTAAAATTTTGGTAGTTTTTCTTTCAGAAGATATTGAAGTTCTATTGCATAATATTTCAGATAGACAAATACATTGTATTAGAGGGGGGGAAATAAAAAAAACAGAAAAACTTATAAAAAGTAATATATTATTGTAGATAAATTTATTTACAATTTTGAGTTGAATTTATTTCTATGTATATATGTATTCATAGACAAATTGGTTTATGTGTTTGTGTATCAAAATAAAGCTAATAAAAAGCATTACTTTTTCTTCAAATACTTAATATATATATATATATATATATATATATTTGCTTACAATAATATCACACGCAAAGTGTTGATTGTGTGACACACAACAAATTGCCCACCTTGCTAGTCAAATATATTGAGGCAAAAGCTTCCAACAAAATCCCGAAAAAAGACTACGTGCTTATAAACTCCGACCTCCTAAATCTCAACAACTTTCTTTCTTCTTCCAAGCAAGAAAAACTGCAGCAAAATGCTTATCCATGGCACAGATTTAGCTTACACGAAGAAATCCCAAACTCCTGACACCGAAGTTCTAACTCTTTTTCTGTTTTTGCTCTTTTATTTTGCCTTCAGCATTTACGGAAAGGAGAGAAGCGTTTTCGTGATTGGTTACTTTCTCAGAGAGCTGTGCAAGAAGTAAACCGGAACGTTGACGTGACGGATGGTGATGTACTACTTGCTTCTCACCGGTTGTTTGTTCTCGCCGTTCACTCAAGTGAGTGAAAGAAAACCTGTACCGAAGATGAAACGAACACTAATTAAATCTAGGCTCAACACCTAATTAATCCTCATGTTCGGGAAAGGCTCTAAGATGTTGTTGCTTAACCTGGGATGCGGCTGGGGTTTATTTGTCTTCATCAACTAGAAGTGTGTTTTTAATTTTAAGTATAGACATATTGTGGATAATTTAAACGTTTGGCTTCAGTAACTACAAGTACGGTTTTTTACATTAAAACGCGAAGTTTTCCATACGCTTTTCTTTATTGAAAGGTAACAAAAAGGTATCTAGGTAGACTAAAGATAAGATAAATTCATAATCATTAATCTTTAACAGTTTTATAATGAACAAAGTATATTTTTAAACGCCATGTTGTTAAAGTTATATTAAAACAGTTAACACATTTATAAATCGATAAGCTGTAAGCCAGTGATTCTCAAACTTTCAATGTTGGCGACCCAATTTTCAATCATAATTTTCCTGGAGCTCCCCTTCATACAACAACAATGTATTGAAAGCAATAATAATGTACTTTGACGTTAAAGCAACAATATGATTTTAATCATAAAACGTACAAATTATCAAGAGAAGAATTAAATTTTATATATCCTAAGCATATGCGAATCCCTAGTAATTATTAAGGTATCCGACTACGTTCAGAACCGTGATTTTGCAAAAGCGTATAAATGGATAATATTTATGATATTTAGTGTCACTTAGATAAGAAAATGTATATAAAATTGTTTTAAGAATAGTATTACAGTAAAAAATTATTTAAGTACAATATTTTGACAAAAAGTGAACATTGAATTACCCATTTTCAAAATATTCTCCTTTTGTGAAAAATGCTTCTATTATAATCATATTTTGCCTGTCTATAGCTCAGACGTCTGTACAGAGGCTCAACTAGAATTTTTAAATTATATAAGTTAGAAGTGGGTTTATCCATGTTTTACGACACAACAGAGGGGAGACATTTTAAGAAAAAAACGCCGATAATTATTTCAAATGGTTGTAACTCTGAAAATAATGTGAATTTTTCAAAAATCATAGTTGAGGCTCTGTACAGAGGTCTGAGCTATATACAGGCAAAATATTATCATAGCAGAAGAATTTTTCGCAAAAGAAGAACATTTTAAAAAAGGTAATTCTAAGTTAATTTTTTGCAAAATATTGTATTTAAATATTATTTTATTTATTTTTTTTTTTGTCAAAATGCCCTTAAAATAATTTTATACATGTATTCTAATCTAAGTGACACTAAATATCTTGAAAAATATCCATTTATGCGCTTTTTTAAAATCACAGTTCCGAACGTAGTCGGATACCTTAAACTTTTTCTTAACTTAGTATTGAGATATTGGTTATAAAATTTCTTGTTAAGTACTAACACTTTATAAGTATATTATATAATTGTAAATGTATATTTTATTTTTTATTGTATCTGAATGTATTTTGTTTTGCTACCTTTCAGTAAATTTGTAATATTTTAAATCTTTTATTTTCGACATGCTCGCCCCCTCCCCTCTTTGGATATCACGCCCTCTTAGGGAGGCGCTCCTCACAGCTTAAGAAATGCTGCTCTAAGCTACCTGTAATAATAATTTTATTTGAATTGCGGAAAGGCACGTAGGAGGTGAAATATACGATGCGATGTAGGTGAAAGGTGAAATATAGGAGAAATATAGGGTGCGTTAAAAATATGACTATACTTTCAAATTTAAATTAAAAAATTTTAAAAAATAAATTATGGTTTCTTACGTTCTATAAATAAAATATTAAAGCTTCTGTTTATTCAAATTAAAACTAGACACCTCAACATAGTCGCTTTTAAGCATTCTCGTTTCAAATGAGTTAACGGTAAAAACAAATGTTAATTGTTACTAGATTTATCCAATTTAAATCTTTAACCCATGTACAGTGTAAGGTGGTGTATTGGATACGAAAAGACACAGTCAGGCTAGAGATATAAATATATACATTTTATTTACACGAACATACTAAAATAACCATTTTACCTTCGGAGCCCTTTTCTGCGCTCTACTTCCAGCCGGGACCCTAAAAACGGTCCTCGCGCTTCCTTTATTAGAGGAGTCTATCTCGGAACGTAGGGGGACTGGATTCTGGGAAACCCTTCTCCCCCCACTTCCTCAGGCAGCAACACCATTCGCTCCTGGTCTCCGACGTCATCAACTGGTGTCGGAACAACATTCGCCACATTAAATGGTGCAACGCCAAAGGAAGTGAGAAAGAATTCCCCGGGCGATAGACGGGAAGAGAAAGTCCAATAATGTGGTCACCTTGAAACTTTAGGCATAACTCCTTTGGGTTCTTCTTGAAAGAGATGCGTGAAACACATTGTTTTCAAATCATTAATTAGTGACTATGATTAAATGAAAATTTGAATTACAGAAGCCATGACTCTGCAATGTTTCATAGAACGTGGCTAAAAATCTCGCATTCATTCGTTGTGTCTTCTCAAAGTTTCAATATTCACGACCCAATATTCAATCATAATTTTCATCGCACCCCCCTCATACAATAACAATGTACTGAATTCAGTAATACTATATTTTAATGCTAAAACTAAGGTACGAATTTAACCTCTTAAGTGACACCGGCCTATATACACGTCTCGTTCAGCCAAAGCATTAATTTTCCCTGACGTAAATATAAGTCTTTCCGAAGTAAGATCTTTTCTGGGCATTGTTATTCATAAAATTTTTCCGAAAGTTTTGGAAGGCAATAAAAGCACTTTGTGACCATTAAATTTATGCATGCCTACGTGGAAAACGATTGAATTTAGAAAGCTAACAGCATAAATTTACTGGGCAGTTAAGGGATTTATTATAAATTATAGTTATAGTAATTATTTATTATAGTTAAGGGATTTATGTATGACAATCCCATTAGATCACTAGTAATTATGAAACTTGTTCTTTACTTAATATTGTTAAATAATTATAAAATGCATTGTGTAGCACTGATACATTTATAAGTGTAATATATCAGTTTAAATATGTATTTTATTTTTTGTTATGTTAGAATGTATTTTGTTTGTTTTTAAATCTTCTGTTTTCGACTTTTTAATATCCTCACGCCCCCCCCCCCCCCTCGTAGAGTTGTCAAGCCCCTCAAGGGGGGCGCACCCAACAGTTTGAGAAACACTGCTCTCTCTATATAAATATGCATGTGTGCATTTCTGAAGTTAATCAGAACCAAATCTGAAACAGATATAAATCAATTTTTTTTAGATATACAATTAAATATAGATAATAATTATTCAAAGACTAATTGCGAAGCCTTTAATATTAAAACCTTACTTTGCTAGCAATTTGCATACTTCTATTTTTTAGAAATATCGTAATAAACTATATACAAAGGAATAATGATTTAATTTCAGATGAATAAAAAAAAGTGTTATAATTTCAATAATATTTAGAAATATCACTTGCATTATGAATATCCAAATCCTTTCTATTCAAATATATTTATAAAACAAGTAGTTTTTACATTTTTTATCAATTCGTCTTCAATTAATCTATTCATTTACAATAAATTTATTTTACCATTTATTACTTTTGAGTCATAAAGGTGATACCATAGTTAAATTGAGAGTTGTATAGTCACACTTAACACATAGTAACTCAACTATGCAGATGGTGTCCATGCAGTAGACATGTAATCTTTAATTTTTATTCTTCGAGATTTATAAGAATTTTTGTAAGATTTGATCTTAGTGTCGGTTTATTGTTAGTTTTAATAAGTACCATTGTTTTCTTTTTAATAGTCATTCATTTCAGTTTATTTGCTTGAAATATTAATATAGTTTACGCATGCTATTTTTAAGGCCTAACTTCATTTATCTAGCTTTTTTCTTCACTTTTTATTCCACTACTATCTCGATATTTTCTGCTATAGGGGAAGGTTAGGATCCTGCAAAAGGCAAGCTTAAGGTATCCGACTACGTTCGGAACCGTGATTTTGCAAAAGCGTGTAAATGGATAATATTTATGATATTAAGTGTCACTTAGATTAGAATACATGTATAAAATTGTTTTAAGGACATTTTGACAAAAGAAATTATTTAAATACAATATTTCGGCAAAAAATTAACTTAGAATGACCTTTTTTTCAAAATGTTCTCCTTTTGTGAAAAATGCTTCTATTATAATAATATTTTGCCTGTATACAGCTCAGACGTCTGTTCAGAGGCTCAAATAGAATTTTTGAAATATATAACTTAGAAGTGGGTTTATTCATGTTTTACGACAACAGAGGGGAGAAATTTTTTTAAAAAAACGCCGATAATTATTTCAATGGGTTGTAACTCGGAACATAATGTGAATTTTTCAAAAATCATAATTGAGCCTCTGTAGAGTGGTCTGAGCTATATACAGTCAAAATAGTATTATAATAGAAGCATTTTTTACGAAAAGAGAACATTTTGAAAAAAGGTTATTCTAAGTTAATGTTTTGCCCAAATATTGTATTTAAATATTTTTTTTGTCGAAATGTCCTTAAAACAATTTTATGCATGTATTCTAATTCGAGTGACACTAAATATCATGAAAAATATCCATTTATGCGCTTTTTTAAAATCACGGTTCCGAACGTAGTCGGATACCTTAATCTTATTTCACTGTCCTGAATAAATGACAGCTCTATTAAACATAGTATTTTTCCATTTTGGTCAACTGGCTTCTTATATGTATACTTATATTTTGGCGGGGTTTTATAGGTTTTTAAATCCATTTTCATCCATTCTTTGCTTTGAAGGGTTTATAATTTGTCTATTCTTAATTTATTTTATTTCATTTTACTATATAACAAACATCAATAATATACAAAAAGTATCTGCACCCCACAATTCCTTTAAAATTTGAAAATATTTTATCCTATTTTCAATCATGTCTTAAAATCCTTCAAATTATGTAAGATAAACACATGAATCTAAAAATAAATATGGTTGTCAAACCGAAAAATATTTATGTATCTTTCATTTTTGACCAATCAGAATTAAAATGTGAAATTTTACTTATGTTACACTTTTATAAATATAGATTATTTCTAAAAAAGTATAGAAGTAATGTGGCGTAAGCGTACCATTCTTACTTTATCAACTAGATCCTATATTCTAATTGAAATGACAGTAATAATGAAAGAAATTATATATTTATATGCTTCTTGAATATCACAGTCTCAGATGCAGTCAGTCACCTTATTTATCAAAGTGCAAAGAATCTGTTAAACATTAAGAAAATAGTGATATCAACAAAATAACCTCATTCAAATTTCTATTATATGATATGAATAAAGTAAATGTAAAACATTTATTTGTCAAATCATTACATTTTCTTAGTAATCTCATTTGAGAACGGTTTATTGCACACAAAAATCTCACCAAAAATACAATACCTAAGCAAACAACATTAATTATGTTATTTTTGGCCCTTTAAATATTAATGGGCTAAGCAACTGCAATTTAAAGAAAGAGTTGCAGAATATTTTGTTTCAACAACACTTTAGAGTACGACTTTTTCGCTTAAAAATTTATATCCCAAAATTAGCATTTTTAAATCATTAAATTATCATATTTTGAAGAATTATAGCTTTGAAAGCAAAACAACTTTGACAAACAACTCTAATTATCTTTCTAGACACGTCATAAAATCCACTGCAGAATTACGGTGTTTACTTTAGATAACTTTAGCTTATTTCGAAGCTCCATGAAAATATTAAAAAAAAAATTGTGACGCACTGCATTCGAATATTCATTACTTTTCAAGATGCTACGCACAAATGCTAAACAGTGACTAAAATTATATTATGAATTATTCGAATAGCATTGTTTTTAATTATAGAATAATACGTACAGAAACAAGAGATTTGAATAATTTCATATAAAAAGGATTACATAGAGAGATTCTTCAAAATTAAAGAATTCACAGAGGGGGGAAAATGTATCATTTGAATTAAGATAAGACCTAATGAAGCTTAACAGTGAACATATTTGCACCCAATGTGTTTCTTGAATTTAAAGTTGATGATTGTTTACATAATCAAAAAATTTGTATCTCTGTTATCAGAAATATTTTCAATTAAAGGCAGTTTATAATTATTCTTTAATGTAACTACTGTATATATATATTTTTTAAAAAAATAAAGTATATAAGAAAAAGGCTCCTAATTGTAGGAAGAGTAGCAATTTAAAATCATTTAATGTTTTTTTTAAATATTTACTTAGAAAATTAAATGCTTACTTATTTGGGATATTTTGAGAAAATTAAACTGTTCTACATAATACATATTAATAAAGAACAACCAAAAAGTTTATAAAAACTATTAAGGAACGTGGTACGATGTATAAAATAATTTTAATTTAATTTCTTACTCATTCTTTGTTTGTATCTTATGTATATTATTACAGTAAAATAATTTTTACTCTGAAATTACTATACAAGAAAGTTAACTTTTAAAGAAAATTTTAAAAATTTAACAAGGGGTTTTAATATACTCTAGTCCGACAATAATTGACGTACTTACTTCAAATTCGATTTACAAGTACGTCAAACTATCTATAAAAAAAAATGTTTGGGAAAAATACTTCTTTCGATGAAAGCTTATTGAAATTTCCATAAAAAAATAAATAAAAATTCGAAATTCAACTATTTAAAAAAAATAACTACTGTCATGATTCAAAAATGTATACCACCCTTTGTTACATGTACTAATAAAAATAGGTAGAAAAATATGAAAGCATTTGGTACAAAAGAAAAAAAGTCTCATCACTTTAAATGTTGACAAACCAGTTTTTTTTCTTTCGTTCTGGTCAGAAAGTATAAACAATTTTCAAACAGGTGTAATTCTTTTAAATTTAAATTATATGATTCGAATCTTTTACACATTATTTATAAAAGAATGGGGCTTCAAAAAAGTATAAAATGTTTAAAATATAATAATAATTTTAAAAATCATAAGTGTATGAAAAAGTTCTAATATAAATATTAAGTATTTTTTGCGTTGCGCACGCTATTTTCTAAAATAGAAGCCTATGATGTATAAAACTTTATAGAATAATAAAATGCATCATACTCTTTATAAACCCTATTTAACTTTAGTATTATATATCTTTTGTATTTCAAAATATTTGTAAAATATTGCAATTTTTTAAATATTTTTTAAAAATGTAGTTTTTTATTTATTAAAATATGTAAGTTATTATTCTATTTATATAAAAATAGCTACAGTGTAATAAGAATACATTTAACTTTATAAATCAACTTATAGCTAGTAATTAAAGCTATCATTTTAGAAAATAGCATGAGCGACGAAAAACTTAATAAATATTTCTTATAGAAAAGTTTCTTATTTTCATATGCTTATAATTTTTAAAATTATGATTATATTTTAAACATTTTATATTTTTCTGAAGCCCCATTCCTTTATAAATAATGTGTAAAAGATTCGAATTATTTAATTTAAATTTAAAAGAACTATGCCAGTTTGAAATTTTTTTATATTTTCAGACCTCTAGAGAAATTTAACACCCCTGAGACTTCTTAATTGAATCGTACTGTGTCCCCTTAAAAGAAAGATTTTTATAAATATATTTTATTAAAAAAATATTTTTTTTATAAAGGCATCCCATACTCCGTAAGGGCTACTATGTTTGGAACGCTACTGCTTTGCCCGTATCACATACGGGCATTCTCGTTTCTCCATTAACTGCACTGTTTCACCCGTATTTTTAAAAATTTTTGATATCAAAAATTATAGTTGCATAGATGACAATACTTGTACATTAAATTAAGTTAAGTAAATGCAATAACAAACTGTAAATTATATTTGTACTTCTTTTTATTTACAGTGTGTTCAGTATAGCTTTCCTGTCAATCAAACATTCATGTTGGGAAAAAAACAATTTACTGGGAAAATACTAATGTGCTTTCATTAGAGTTAAAAACTTATCCTAAAGGCGAAATAATATTAAAAATGTAATTCCTATAACATTTTCCTATTTAAAATTGTGAAATCAAAAATTGCAATAAAAAGTATGACATTTCTTGGATGAAATTCTGGAAAAAAAGGAAACTGTTAAATAATTAATGCATTGGTATAAAAATGTAGCGATGTGTAGATTTTTTAAACATGTAGAATAAACTACCTTATTTACCATAAAATATATACTAATATCCCTTTTTCCTCTTATAGGTCTACGCAAATCCCAATGCAAATCAAAGCACAAAAATCATCGCCTTCTACACCAACTTCATTATATCTACCCTACCTAACATCATGATGTCGAGAACTTGCCATGCTAGAAGACAAGTCATCGACAGGCGTGTTGAAGTCAGCCGACCGAACAATAAAATATCGTCAGGTGGGGTGGACAGCCTGAACGGAATCGGATTATTGGTATTCATTTGTTTGATTCGTTCTATTGTCAGGTGGTAATGAGATTCTTATCATTGCTGTGGCGTGTCTTTCCTATGCGCCCTTGTTTTCGTATTCAGGCAGACCTAGCCGAAGGTATTGACAAGCAGATGAAAGCGTTGGCTTGACAGGGAATACCTAAAGGAATTTTCTACTGAGCGGATGGGAATGATTTCAAGGTTTGTCATTGGATATAGAAGGCTATTTCTGTCCTTTAATGTAGGACGAGACAGATAGTTGTTCGTAATGAAATATCGGGGATGGCTGTGAATGTTGGAATGATTATTGGGTAATTGGGTGTATATGCCATGCCTAGAAATAATAATTGTGATTAAGCGTATGTTTATTGCATGACTTTTGATGGGTATTGTGGAATAATTAACAGTATTGAGAGGCTATAATGTGAAAATAATAGTTTGCATTTTTCAAAGGCAATTTAAACTTTGAATGAAACCATAATTAATTATGGTTAGTGAACCGAAAGGCACTTATATTAAAAACAAAAATAAATAAAGATCTTGGTTAAAATAAATTTTAATTAAAATGGCATATTAATTAAATTGTAAGCATGTCTCTTATTATAAGTTATCTAAAATAACTATCCCTAAATATCTGCCCCGCCGTGTAGAGGGGGTTGATGCAAGTTAAAGTTTTCGGTGCTCTATGTCGCCTGGTTAGTAAGGTGCAGTAGTTAGAAGAGGGTTGCCAGATCAGTGGGGAAAAACAGTCATTTTCACCACTTGACCGAGGTTCAAAATTGTCGAGTCCATTGCAAAAAGTCCTCGTGCTGCTTTGTAGGGTGAAATTAATAAAACACTCACTCGCTCTAAATTTCTGAAGCACGATTTTTGCTTGCAGAAATCAGCATTGAACTAAAAGAGTTCTAATAATCCGCGTAATTGAATGATTGTTGATTTTATTG
>BMAV01024972.1:0-75236 GCA_019973955.1 Trichonephila inaurata madagascariensis | reverse complement strand
CTCCGGATGTATTTTTTTAACACCTTTCGGATCTCCGCCTATTCCTTGCGTGTTTTTGAAAAAAGGAGATTTCCCGAGACATTTCATTGTTTGGTAACGATAAAAAAAAGAAACGTGTATTTTTGCAATATCGTCAATGGAGGTTGGGTAAAACAAGGCCTTTTCCCCGGGGACACTGTATTGGACCCATAAATACGCTTATACAACTTCTTTGGCGTGCCTCCACCCCCCAGGTTCCAAGGGAGGCAGTGTGCCGGTCATCGGCCAAAAAAGGCACGGCGCACCATACACCAAAAGATAGTGATACAGTCGGGGTGAGGACCCAACGGGTAAACCCCACCCAATCTGCACCAACCCCTACACAGGGGTTTTTCGGGGACACCAAAGAGGTACTACCAGCCAATTGACAGGGGGGCTCACTCCCCACCCGTCTACAGTGAAGCGGGGGCCCGGGCCAGGGTACCCCTAGGCCACAATCTCCCCCCACGGAGAAGCGTGGGAAAAGGGAACGCAAAGGACCCCCAGAACACCTTTTTCCTCCTTCGGGACGCCGAAAGGCAAACACATGGGGGTTGAAAATCAACGGTGTTAATCGAAAATAAAAAAAGCAACATAATCAACTTTTTCAAAAAAATACAAAAAAAACTAAAATTAACACAATACAAATGTAAACCATAATATTTTTAAAAAAAAAAGTTTTTTTTATAGAAAAACAAATTTTGAACAAAATTTTTTTGTAAAATTTGGGCTGTGGTTTTTTTACGGGAAAAAAGAAAAAAGGAAAGAAAGGCGGGGGAAGGGGGCCCAAAAAAGAAAAATCACTGGGTACCCTGGGGTTTGTGAAGCCCATTTTACCAAAAAACAGGGACCCTAGGAAGAAAAAGACTAGGGTACCTCGGGAGCTTGAAACTCGAACTCACCTAAAGGAGGTGAGCCCCGGAGGGGAAGAGATATGTCAAGAACATGACAATTCATTCACAAACACACACGCACGCACACACACACTTAACTCAGCTTCCACAAAGTATTCACGTAAATTCCATTTAAAATCTGTAGAAAACACTTGAGAGAACATTAAATGATAATATAAATCTTCCTTCATTAAGTAAAAACTAGAAATTTGTGTCCAGTTATTTTCATAAAATTATTGCTTGCTGTGTTTCGCACGAAGCATTTGAGTTTGTGAAGTTCTGTTTTTGTTGTAGAGCGCGTATTTAAAGTGAGTAGTACATTTAGTCCATAGTCTCCAATGACATCCAAACCACAAACCTGTGAGAATATTTCACCTATTCTCACTCTCCAGAATGAAAAGAAAATCCATCTTTGTGACCTTCATCGCACACTATTAAAATATGTACTTGAGAATCGCTTTTCGAGCCAGTTACCTAATGGTTAACACTGCCAGTGATAGTGCTACAAGAGAAAAAAGAGCACACAATAAACACACATTGATCGGAGATTTACTTTAACATTACTTTTAGCAATTGTTTTATTATATATAATTGACTTAATAATAGAAACGACAGTTAATTTGAAAAAAAAAGTTTTGTTTTTAAGACAACAATTGTTTAATTTCTTCTAAATATTGATGTATGCTTAATGTTATGCTCAAATATAGGTTTTGACAAATGTATTCCGGATTAGCCAGAAATTACTTTCACCACATTTTGGTATATCTGACACAGCATATTTCTCTCAATGTTTTTAATAAACGTCAAAATCCCGTATATTTGGGTTTAAATATGGTCTTGAAGTAAAACATTTTGTCGCATTAGAGCTTTTCAAAGCATTTGATAAATATCATAATGTATAATGAATCTCATTTCCTTTTTTAGTTTTTCTATCATTCTCTATTCGCATATTGTATATAATTTATTCCACATTATTATGTATTAAGACAAGCATACGCTGTCATTTAAAGAAAATGTCTGAATATAATACAATGCATCTAAAAAGATCTGATAAAGTTTAAGGAATAAAATGATATGCTATGCTTAAGCGCATTTTTCGTTGAATAGGCAGCTGCTTAAAAATACAATTATTTTAAAATCAATACATTTTATGTTCACATAACCTGAAATACAATAGCATGTATCATATTTTATTTTTACACAACAGTATGTTTTTATTGTTTAAAATAAATATTAAAATGCATTTCGAAATGCACGCACGATTTTTCTCCTTCCATTTATAAAAAAGTAAGATTTTATATAAACACAAATAAAATTCCCATTTATTTAAAAGCGGATGAATAGTTTGATAATAATATACAATATTCTTATTGAAACAAATGCAGCATATGAAGAAAAATGACTTGGGAAAGAGAATAATAAAAGGCATATCAAGTATAATCGATACTTTTGTTAGAAAATATATTTTCTGAAATATTACTTACCAAAATTGAGCACCGATGCAATTGTTTTATACTTTCCGTTTAATATCTGCAAATATTTATTTTTTCATATATTTTAAGTTATTTTTATTCGAGTATGATTGAAAGTCTTGATTTATAGGAAGTCAAATGTGCACAATTCCTTTTAGTTGTCTTTATAGATAGCAATGCTCCATATGCTTCTTTGAGCACTCTAAGCAAATAATAATCATATGTATAAGTCAGAATTATATAAAAGATGTTCCAATGGTATCATGTTGAATAGGTCTAATTTTTCTAAATTCACCCAGATGAATGGGGTTCTGCAATATTTTGGAGGAGGGTAATTTTGAAGATCACAATGTAGGGTCTTTGTGGGAGCCTTATCTGCAGATTTAAATTTCTCTGATTGTTTGTAGGACTGTACTGTATTAATTGTATCTTAATTATGAAATCATAACCTTGAAACTTAACCAAAATTATGGCAGGATGCTTGTGACGGGCTCACGCGTCTTTTCTTTAACATAACCTCTGGGGCTTTGGTGCCCAAATATTTTCCCAACCAAACCGAAAGTGAAATGTGAACAAGAAATGCAAATAAGAAGCTTTTAAAAAAAACAGAAGTTTCAGTAAGGAGAAAATTTAATGTTTTGCTTGGAAGAGATAAAAGTGAATTGACAGCTATCGTAAAGTTATCTGGAAACCCAACCATTACTACAAGGTGATACCATTGCATGCCCGAAAGTTTCCCCTATGAAGATAGAAAAAAAGTTTGGATTAAGGTAGACTGATTTTTATAAGGGGCTTTTATATTATTAGAAGTGGGGTAGGCGGATAAAATAATTATAACTTAAAAAAATGGTTTTAAATTGTGATTCGGTTTAACTATCATTGTGTTTTGTTTAGGTTCTACTTATTTAAATTTATCTAAATTGTTAGACATTTAAGTTCTATTCTTAATAAAGTCATATTAAGAATTTAAAATGCCTATTCCTTTTACAAACCTTACACCTTTAGATCACGCTGACAATCAAAGATACGGTCACCAAAGGGGGGCGGTATACCATCCTTAAGAAAGATAATTGAGTTTTGGCTTTAAGTGATACAGCTTCCCTTTTTGAACACCTTACTACACTACGCACACTGCTGGCCACACAAAATTCAACATCAAGAAGGACCAGTGATATCACAATGAAATTCATTTGGTAAAAAACATGTTGTACAAACATCAAACGACTAAAATTACAGCCTCTTGTGATGTGTGGATGATGATGACAGTAGTAGAGATGATCAGTAGTTGATGTAGCCGCCATTATTGGCTATAACGGCTGTCACACGCCTCGGCTTAGAATCAAAGAAGCTTTGGATGTATCCTTGGGGTACAGCAGTCCATGAGACTTCCATACATAGCCAAAGTTGATCTGGTGTGGCCAAGGGTGGTATATCCAGCACCAGTCTTTGTGCAAACACGAGCCACACGTTTGGGATTGGTGATAGATCAGAAGAACAAGCATACCAAATAAGAAGTTCAATCGAATGGGTAAAGTAGAACACTTGAACATTGCATTCCACGAGTGGTCGTGCTTTATCCTGTTGGAATATGGCTGATGGCAGGCGCCCAATGTAGGGGAGGATCATGGGCTAAAACACTTCAGAGATACAGCGCTGGTTGTTCAGTGTACCGACAATGCCTACTAGAAAGGTGCGGCAGAGAAATCCAATACCAACCCAAACCATGATACCGGGATTATGCCCATTGTGGCGATGCATAACGCAACCATTTAGCAGCCTGCCACCCCGGTGTCTCCAAACTCGAATCCAACCGTCTTAATGTTGCAGAAAGAAGCGGGATTCCTTAGTAAACACAATTTCGATCCATTCCTTTGTCCATGTCAGCCGATCATCGCATCATTGGCGGTGCAAACGGCTGTGGTTTCAAGATAAGTATAAGCGAAGCAACTGACGCCACGTGAACATTCTACTCGGTTGCAAACGGCGTAGAATGGTACGAGTGGACACCGAATGATGCGTAACAGATTGAATCGGTTGTGCTATAGTTTGTGATGGGGCTAAATGATCCATCACTGTCCTCCGCACAATCCAACTGTCATATGGGAATTGGTGGGCAACGAGGTTGGTGTGGTCGGTCCGTCGTTTCCTTCTGCATCCAGCGATGCCAGATCCACCTCATACATGATTTATTCGTCTAACTTATTGAACTATTTCTCTGAGGGACAATCTGTAAGCCCCAAGGTCTACTAGTTTTCTTCGATAAAATTCTAAATCAGGTGATACTGAATATCAAAAAATATTCATATATGCACTTTTATAAAACCACGTTCCCAACGCAGTTGGCTATCTTAATTTGAGACATAGCCATATCTTCGTAACTACTTTTACAGTTCAAGACTAAGGAAGATTTACACATTTTGTCAAATTCGAAGGATTGTATCTCATTCAGGTAAGCAAACATTGGTTCTTACCAATTAGTCCAGGGGTCGGCAACCTTTTAGCTGTGGCGAGCCAAACCAGTCTACCAATATGATTCAGCTTGCCACACAATACGACATTTTTGAAACAACTGGATTCCCGAGATAATGCATGCAGGATTAGAGAATGGAGATCAATAATTTAAATTTACATTTTTTAAATTACATGTCAAAGTTGTGTCAATGAAATATATT
This sequence comes from Trichonephila inaurata madagascariensis, assembly GCA_019973955.1. Lineage (NCBI taxonomy): Eukaryota > Metazoa > Arthropoda > Arachnida > Araneae > Nephilidae > Trichonephila > Trichonephila inaurata. Next base: position 70,181 of record BMAV01024972.1, on the reverse strand, counting down.
TCTTAACATAAAACAAATAGCATGTAATATAACTGTTTCTTCAACAAATATTTCTTAAAAAATTTAAATTGTACGTATATTATGTATTTTTAAACATATTTAAAAAGAATAAGAAATATGCAACGTAAAATATATGTATTTCCATTCGTTATAGTTAAATAAAATATAAATAAATATTCTTGTGCCTACCTAATGCTTGCACTACTCTGCTTTCATATCACAAAATCAGGGGTATAATGTGTGACTTCGCGATTCTGGGCATTCAGTTTTTAAATAATTTCTTCGCGGACTCAAAATATTTTTCATCTGACAAAAGGTTTTTTATACCTTGATAGAACCCGAACCGGAAAGCAGAGTATGGGGAATTTTCTGTCTTCAAGCAGCTAAACTTCTACAGAAATGACATTCCATAATTTACAAAATCGTTGTAAATTTATCTTGAAAGCTATCTTTGAGACTTTTTCATAATTCTATAAATGTCCATAATTCTGAAGATGTTTGTCAAATAAGGTCTACTTTAATTTATCAACTTCCACCCATTCAAAATTTGAGAAATATATAGAGTAGTATAGAGAGCAATTGAAAACTGTACTGCGTGTCATAAGTTGCTGGCCACTGATTTTAACGGTCTTCTCCCCATATCATGTTTGGGTCCGGGGTAACCAAGTGGTCAAGGCAACGGATCGTGGCTAGGCACGTCTCATGAGTTTGAGCCCAGTACCACTAAAGACCCGCCGTGTAGGGGAGCGATGCACGTTAAATCTGTCGAGACCTCAAAAGTCCTCCCGTTGGTGTGGTGTGGTAATTAGGATAGAAGTGCCAGCATGTCGTTCTCGTCATTTGACCATGGTTCAAAATGACGAAGTCCGTTGCCAACAGCCCTCTTTTGCTGTACAGTGCGACGATAATATTCATTCACTCACTCAGTACCATATCATGTTGCCATTTCTGGTATCAAACTCATAAAGTAAGTTGTTTGCATTTCTTAATTTGTCATCATTTTGATTTTGAGTCAATGTTCCAGCCGTGAATGCAACTAATGAATTTAATTTTCGTTTCAGCCAACAAAAGGAAATATCACAACAGAGTCATAATTCAAAAAAAATGGTAGAATTCCGTAGGTATAATTATTTTTGCCGTCCGAAAGCAGACTTTTTTATATTTCAAGTTTAAAAATAAGTAATTTAAGTTTCTCAGTGTTTCAAGAAAGGTGATCGATTTAACAGAGGTTTTTACTAGAAAATATCTTGAAATAAAATCATATAAGGCTTCCTTGTTAAGAAAAAACACATGAAGTTGAATGAAATGCAAGTTTATCGAAATTGAAACCAAGTAAATTAAAAAAATAAAAATAATAATAAAAACTCTTTTAAAGTTGAAAATGATAGATTTGCTTAACTTCCTCACGTTTCATACAAATTTTAATTAAAATAGTTATTTATCGCGTTTTTGACTTCAATATTAGTGTAATGCTAGTATAAGTATTACAAATCAGATATTTTATTTTGTACTGACAAGTTTTTTACAACTGTTCCAAATATTTGTATCTTCATTCTGGAATCCAAATTTAAGAACTATAGCGATATTCACGTTGAATACCTCATATTTTATTCAAATTAATTTCAAATAATTCACTCACAAACGAAAGTAAATTATGAATATACTTTTATTTTAAAGAACACAATTTCTTCTTTCCTCAGGGGGGGTGGCAAAAAAACCAATTGTAAAAACAACACAATTCGTATGAGCATTTGAAATTTTTTTAATTAACTCTAAAGAGAATAATGCATTCAATTCTTTGTTGGTTTCCGTTACAGTTCATTAACTATTAATACACTTGAAGACAAATTAATTTTTAAATTGTATTATTTTGCCTTTGAATGTGTTTAGATACTCCTATTATTTCGAAATGAAACACATTGTAATTCATTTATATCAAGATCTGATAAAAAAAAAACAAGTTATCAAAAGTTTAATTTTTAGTAGTCGATGTCATTATCCATGGAAAGAATCCATTCAATTAGATTTAGAAAAAACACATTAATTATCAATCAACGTAGGAGTATATTATGAAACATTTTTCATCAAAGTATATTTAATACATTTTTTTCTAATGGTTGCATATATTTAACTAAAAAAAATGAAATATATAAAAATGTCAAACAAAACATAAAAATGCTTCCTTAAAATGTTTCGTTTTCTTAGAACTTTGAAAAGAACTATGAAAAGATGAACAAAAAACACATTGATACAATTTCTAATATTCAGAGAAGAATAATTATGTTATTGTTGCATAATAAATGCATTCGGACATTTAATATTTATTTAAGAAGATACTTATGAATACATTCTGCTTAAATATTCCAGACAAAATTATATATAATTAACTAATTTTATTAAGAGAAGTACATAAAAATCCGCGCATAAAAATGAAGTCGACACATTGTAAAATAATACGTTTGAAAAAAATCTAATTTATTCTTGATGAAAAATAGACAGCTAATTAATTATATTAAATTATTTTTATGATCTATATGCTAAAAAAACAAAGAATTTGGAATGGAAAAATATGAATAATTATCGGATATTAGAAGTTTTTAATATGGTTATGTTATGTTTATTTAACTAATTTTTTTAATACATACTTTACAGATTTTACAATACTTTTTTTTAATATTACAAAGCTATGTGCGTTGCACAGATACACACTAAATCCTTAATGTATAATTTAATTGTTTCGTGAAAAAACTTAAATAATACGTACAGAAACAAATTATTTCTTTCATTTGTAACTAAGTAATTAAAGTAATGCAAGAAATAAAATTAACTGTAATTTCAAAGGGGCTTGAAATAATAATCGAGAAGACACAAAACATGGTAAGGAGGTTAGTTAAAGTATGAACAGTAAAAATAAATTCATTCATCGTGTAAAATAAATTAATTTCAAACACTTGCCTACAGGGTTAATTAATATAAATAAATTAACAATAAAATACTAAGTTTTATTCAATATAATCACTTCACCGGCGAGGAACTCAACCACGTTTAATATGACTTCGGTTCTCAGATACTATACTGTGAATTACCTGCACATTTTCTACGGTCATACTCAGTATGTCACAAGCAATGCTCATAGACTGCCTGTCATATGTGAACCAACAATGATTCTTTGCAAATTGCCGATGCTTGCACAACCCCTATTATCAACTCTTCTGACTCAATTTTGCGTTTTTTACGTGTTCGAATTGTCAATGATTTTGTTTCTTTGAAATTTTTCATTATATCTTTCAAAGAATTACGCGAAACAATCTCTCTTACGCAGCTTCTGTTGGGTTCTAAGCTAACGAGGAGCTTTCGATGATTAAGATACCTCAGCTTTATCAATAATGCACTTTCTGGTAATGAAAGTTAGTCTTTGCAATTTGTCGATGCTTGCAACATCTATTATCACCTCTTTTGACTCAATTCTACGTTATTTACCTCGGCAAATTGTCAATAATTTTGTTTCTCTGAAATTTTTCATCATTCCTCTCAAAGCATTAAGCGAAAAAATTTCTTGCGTGGCTTCTGTCGAGTTCTAAGATAAAGAGGAGCTGTCGATGATAAAGATACTACAGCTTTATCAATGCTGCACATTCTGGTAGAGGAAGCAACATGCTTACTTGAGCTGGTTCATTTCAGATGAAAATAATATTCTTTGGGCTAATCTACACGTTTTCATGACCCACGTTACTGGTGTGGCTGTCGCTTATGAAATACAGATGGCGATTCTTTCCGAAAAAGATCAATTTTTAAATTGATTCGAATCCTAACCTCATGAATCGATTCGCAAAGAAATCGAGGTCTAAAAGATCGATTGCTAAAAAATCGATTTTTTTCAAGTCTACATTTACAATGTAAATATAAATCCATTTTATGAAAAACAAGAAAAAGATACAATAAAAAACGATCTCTTGTCAGTAAAATCAGAGCGAATTTTTTAGTTCAAGGAATTAGACAACTACAAATATTTTTATTACCATATGAAAGTATTAGGTATAAAAGAAGGCATTTATTTTCTAAATGCATTTGTTACATTAAAACGTTTAGAAAATAGATGACATAGCTTTTAGTTCCCAATGCTTAATATATAAGCTTTTCTAAAAACAAAAGTCTGTCAAGTCTACTGGGATCCAAGCAGTTCTGCTTATCACTTGCAATGTTGCCGGCAATCAAAAAAGGCGCTCACAAGGAACAAATGATCCAACGATACTCATATACATCAATGCTCTTGAGTGAATGTGATGATAACTACAGTTTTTTTGTTCTTGCCAGTAAATTAACCCTTTAATAGCCAATACCGTAATATTACGTGTTTTAAAGACAATACATTTAACTAATTGAAAATAATTTTATGGTTGCTACCAAAACAGAAGAAAATCGAATTTCGATTTTCTAGGATGCAATATCGATTCACTGAATCGATTGAGTGATACATATCGATTTATAAAAATTGATTCTTTTGGGCCCGAGAAATCGATTCTTCGATTAATCGATTCAGATAGCCATGAAAGCATAAATTCGTATTTTGCTTCCATACCCATTATTTGTACTGATTTTTGGTTTGATTTTGGCTCCATGCTTGCCTAAAAATCGTGTATTTTGATGAACCCATGCATTGCCAAAAGGTTGGTCGCTGTTGTTGCATGTTCAGTGATAAAGAAGAGTCTTTAGTATGAAGGGTGAAGTGGGCACCTTTCCCGATCCACAAATGAGAACAAGATTGCTAAGTACATGATAAGTGTTAGTGTCCAGGTGCGTAATGGTGTCAGACTTCGTGTCTACACTGCGCATTGCTCGTGATAAGATCCATCACATTATCCAATATATTTTGGTTTACAACAGCGTTTCTCAAACTGTAGGGCGCGCTCCTATAGGGGGGCGTAATAAACCAACGAGAGGGGGCAGGAGCATATCGAAACGGCGAAAACAAACCATTATTTGAAAAATATTAATTTATAGAAAGGAAACAAAACAAAGTACATTCTGACATAATAAAAAATAAAATACGCATTTACATCGATATAATATATTTATAAATATATCAGTACTGCACACTGTATTTGATAATTAATTTAACAATACCAAGCTAAGAACAAGTTTAACAATTACCAGTGACTCCATGGGCTTGTCATATAAAAAATTATATAAAAATGTAATTTGTACAGTTTGTAATTAAATTCGCATTGTAGATTTACGTTGAAGTACATTATTATTAATTAATTCAATACATTGTTATTGTTTGGATGGGGGGGGGGCGAAGAAAATTATGACTGAAAATTGTGTCGTAGTTATTGAAACTTTGAGAAGCACTGGGTTAGAGAAAAGTGACAGAAGGAAATAAAGCGTACCAACAGAAATGAGTTCCTGTACAGAAATCTTACAGGCCATGAGATATGAGTGTAACACATTACCCTATTAACAAAAGCTACCTTAATGGCTTGGAAGCATTAAAGGTCGCCAGTGAGGAAAAATGCTTACAAATCAGTGCTGAGGTTGAGCAGGCTGTGCAACCATTCCTTGCCTGAGTGGGCACTCAGTTTTATCTCAAAGAATTTTTCGGAATGATCGCAAGCTACGACAAACAGCTCAGTGTTGTTAGCGATTATGTCGAAAAATAATGAAAGGTATATAGTTTATGATATTATGATGTAATTTTTGAGCAATAAAAAGCAACGAAACTTATTTTCTGACTGTCCCTCGTATATCATTTTCTCATCAAGATGTTCCTTGTGGAAAGAAAGGAGCCCTAGATTTTTATTTTTTTCAAATGGAGCTGCTGATTGGTATTTTCCCCATTGCATATCTAGTACTTTCTCCGGGAGCTAGTATCACTCGCGTCACCATATACGTAAATATCAATTGCCACATTGTAATTTTGACTCCCACCGATTTCTCCTCAGAGGGAGGCACCTGATCTCTGACAATGAGAAATTATACAAGAAATTTAATTTTGCCAAGAGCACCCAAGCCTGAACTGGGTACAACTTGACCTGGTGTTGTACCCGCAAACATAGGTGTACAAGGCCAGTGTCTAACTAACTACGTCAACTAGCCGACTAAGGAACGAGATACAATTTTATGAATTTTTATTATTTGGGCAAAAATACATTTCTATCTCTCACTTAATTTTTTTCACAACAGAAATTATTAAAGGTAAGTGTGGTTCTCAATTCACTGTGTTTGACATAAATAACTCCTCATGAATAATAATATCACTTGTAATAGAATGCATTATGAATTATAAACATGTGGAATAAACACATAGTCAACACACAGACTTTATATATTATTTCGTTTCAAAATCCTTGCTACTTGCCATTAATATAGCCCCTAATGCTTATGAAATTAAAGTAGCCATGTGTTAGGTTGGTAGTTATTTTATATTATAGAAGAATTACGTAATCTTTTCTGGCATTTATCCTATTCCATGTGCTATAAATACGTTCGTGAGACAATAGTATCACCAAAAAGCAAGAAAATATTAATAAGCTACGTTTAACATGAATAAAGAGCACTAACATTAATTTCGTTTCCTAATTTAGTTGAAAGAGCTTGTGCGACCAGAGTCAAATATAACTCAGATTTTAGCGCATGTGGTTTACATCTGCATTGATACAACGATGCGTGACAGATTTTTTTTAACAATTACAGTATCTGAATCGTGAACTGCTTAAGTAATTTTAACTGGCGAAAGCTATACATCGTTTATAATTGTTATGAATATATTATAAATGACATTCATTTCTTTTTTTTAAAAAAAAGATTCTTTAGTTACAATGGATTCTATTATTTTCAGAAAAACATTCCACAGTTTGTTTGAAAAAAAATTAAATGATTTGAAAAATGAGATGAGTTGAAGAAAACAATCAAGTATTAAGTCATAAAGTGTTGTATCCACTATGTTTATCAATTTAAAAAAAAATTACATTTACCCTCTCTTTTTTATTTCCAGAATTGCCACAATGGAAATTAAAGTGGAAATCAGGATTCTGTTAATTAATAAGTTATGAATCCATTAATTCATTTAAAATTTTCATTCATGTACATACGTGTATATCTTAAAATTGTTTGAAGAAAAATGCATGTATTCTACTTTCAACTTTTGGTTTTAAATATGTATGTGAGTGAATCCAGTGGTACTTTCACATGAAAAAAATATTTTGAGAACACAAAGACTTTGTTTAACAACTGAAGATTCACAATCACATGTCAACTGGAAAGTTACAAATTATACCCCTGATATTGAGATATTAAGTAGAGTGGTGCCTTATTTTATTTCCTGCTTTAACTATACTGAATGAATACTTATTTTTTATGATGCTTCCTTCTTATTTCAATAAATATGTTTAAAAGATAAAAATGCATAATATACATACACATTTTTAAATTTTAATCTATGTTGAAATAAAAGTTGTAATTTTTATGTCGTGTTTTTTTTTCTTTTGTTATGCTGACAAATATTTTAAAATACTGTATAATTAGTTTATAATAAAACTCTAACTCTGTATTCTTCACCTATATTTCGTAACTTTGCATGTTTTGCCGGGGAAATCGAATCGTTTCAAAAAGTCCCTACTGTGCGAAATAATAAATCATATTGATAGGTTAGTTCGCACCCCACGACTACAAGATTGCTGACATTTGTTTTAGAATATCAAATAACATTTTGAGGAATACTCATTTTCCATTGCTTCTGATTATTTCTTCGAATTGATACATAATTTGTTTTTTGTTTCAAATGGGCTGTAGATTGGTGTTTTACCATTGCAGACCTTGTAAATTCCCTGGAAGATGGTATCTCTTTTTGGTACCTCCCTTTAGGGCGGATACCAATCATCGCAATTAATTTTGACGCCCAGTTTCCTCTACAAAGGGAGGCACCTGAGCTCTGACGATGCGAACCTGTACTAGGATTTAATTTGGCCAGAGGACCCAAGCCAAACAGACACTTTAGGGATCTTTTACATGCCGTATAATTATATGACATGGCTGCTGTCGATTTTCTACATCATAAAAGCACATAGACGTGGGTCGGGGTCGAACCTGCAAACTTAGGTGCAGAAGGCCAGTGAATAACCAACCACGCCGATATATAGAATAGTAAATAATTAATTAGGGATTTTTCATCTTCTGGTTTATGATTTCCATTTTCATATATGTATATTAAGAAACGGATATTTGCATTTAAAAACATTGTTCCCAGATAAATAACTTTATATATTTATGAAGGTATTTATAATACTTAATTTATTATTTTTTTATGATAATATATAAAAATAATTTATCTTACTTCTTTTTGTAGAATATATTTAGAGCTTAAGTGAATTAATTAAAGTTTTGAGTACGAAATATCAGTTGAACAAATGTTACTAAACGTTTAATGAGAAAATGGAAATAGATCTACATCGCTAAAATTTTTTAATTTAGTTAATATAAGTTTAAAAAATATTTTTTTCTTTATCTAAAGGATTATTGAAATGTGATTTACATACAATCATTTCAATTAACATTTATAACATTGATTTCTTTACAAATGTTTTATAGCGTTTGCATAGAAGCAATGGAAGGACATTGAATACACAATTTTTTGGAGCATAATTAGTGGAAAAATTCCTGACCAAATTAAAGTGTATACTGTCTGGGGGGAAAAAAAACGTCTTACGGTTTTTAAACACGCTAATGATGTAAATTGTTCCTTTACGTTTTGATGCAACGTATTTTATTTATTTATTTTTTTTACCACATAAGCCTATCTCAAGTTTATGTGTTTTCAAATATTCACAGATTGTTTTTCTAAGGAATCAAAAAGGGGTTTTAATTGTTGATTATTGACGATGGAAAATAAAGATTTTTTTTAATTGATAAAAAGCTTCCTTGAAAAGGAAAAAAATGTATTTCGTGCAAGGGATTTTTTATCAGACTCAAAATAAATAAATAAATAAATATTTTGTCAACAAGGTTAAAAAAAGATTGCACAAATGTTTTTGTGCAGCGATTTGCTGATGGTTGTAATTGTTAGTATTCGTTACTTAAAAAACTTGAATAAATTTATGAAAAAATTAAACAGCTTACCTGTCGTGCAAAATGAGACAAATACTGTTCAAACTGGGTTTGACGTAAGAAACCGCTTTTGCCTCAAATTTAGGATGCATTTACCTATAAAACATAAAGAGAACACAGTTATTATTCTTTTTTAGTAAAATATGAATTGTCACAATGTATTTTATGGAAAGGAATTAAAACATATTTTTCTTGTGCTTATTCTATGATAAAATTAACACTAGAAAGACTGAAAATTAGTATATAGCTATATTGCCCAAAAGCAATTAAAATGACTGCATTGTGAAAGACTAACTAATGTGTAAATAAATATGTTTAAAATTAATTTTTAATATTTTTTTGTATTATTTATAGTCATACAACAAGTTTTTAATAAATATTAACATTAAAAGAAATTTACTTCACTCGGGAAAAAAGTATACTCTAAAAAAGTTTAAAAAATTGTTCCATTATATACACCATTGTTTTTCTAATTGAACTTAAAAAGCAGTCAAAATGACTTATTTAGGCAATCAAGTGTTAAATAAAAATTCATATATATAACTTCAAAGGGGGAAAAATTATATTAATATTATTTTAAAAATTTATCATTTGCACTAAATGGGAAATATTCTTGTTATTTTTCTGTGAATTTTTAATTACTTGCACATAAAAAAAAAAAAAATTATGGATTTCCTTTTATTGTGAGATTTACCTAAACAGCTTTTCAAAACACTAATTAATTTCATTTGGCCTTAATATAATTCCTAGCGAAGACGTAAGTGCAGCTGAAGGTATCGCACAATCTAAAATATATAATTTATACAAAAAATTAAAAAAACAAAACAAAAAAACACTGCATTAAAGCTGTGCGAATCCAAGCTAAAGAAAGCTCCGGGGTAAAAAAAAATGCTCAATGATTTTTTTTTTGTTAAACCTATTTAAAGGGAAAAAATCCACTAATAACTGTTTCAGTAGAAGAATTATGTAAGCAATTACATTAGTTCTTTTTAATATGTTGTTGTTGCTAATGTCACATGTCTGACTTTGGCAGATCGAAACCCACGAAATTCAACGCTGCAAAAAAACTCGTCTGACCATAAAACTTTTATATTTTACCAATTTAATTAAGGAAAATAATTTTAAATGTTTTTAATTACTTTTTAAAATTTTTAATCAAATTAGGGCATAAAATTACATATATTTTGCATTACATACTAAAAATAATTTACATTTCTTAATAAAAAATTTCTAATACATATAAATTTTCCATCCATAACTATAAAGAAAGAATATTTGAATCTATTATGTACACAAAGGGTCGCACTTAGACATGTGCAACATGTGCAGCTGCAAGGAGTGGCAGAATTTTAGAGTGCGGATAAATATATTTAAATATAAAAATTTCTCACTATAATTTTAAAGTAAATAAATATTTTTCTGAACATGCAATAAACAAATAGTGCTTCAGAAAGTCAGCTGCTCAGAGAATTTTCGCTTTACAACGGGCGCCAAAAGACTTGCAATACCACCTTTTACTGGAGTTTGGTTTCGCAGTGAAACCATAAAATTTAATTTCTAGGCAAAATTAAATCCTAGTGCAGGTTCACATAGTCAGAGCTCAGGTGCCTCCTCTAGGGAGGAAACAGGGCGTCAAAATTACTTGCGGTGATTGGTATCCGCCAACATGGCACCGCAATAAAAAGAGATACCAGTTTTCCGTGAATGTACTAGGTAGATCGATGAACTCTATTAATACCTGTTCATAATCTGCCCCTAGAAAAAAAATTGAAATATTTCATTTGTATGAAAAACTTGTAATAGATAAAAACTGAAAGTATGAAATAAACAGTAAAAAATGCCTTAATTAAAAATTTTTATACGCACACATTTCACACACAAAGAAAACAAAATACATTATTGTAATGTCTGAGAAATATCCTGCTTTATATATACCACCTTCATTTTTATAGTTATTATTTTTCTTTTTCATCAAAAAGCTTTTTTTAGCTTTTTTTATTTTAAAATGAGGCTCTGGTTGAATTGCCTTATTTTTTGCCTACATTTTCCAATTGAATATTTTCAACTTCTTATTTTCAAGTATACAAAATTGATCTATCATTCAAAAGATATTAATGCAAATAATATGACTAAATACAATTTGAAAAAAACCCTGGTATTTAGGTTATTTTTTTGGGTACCGAGTCCTCTTAATTCAATTAATAAGTTATTCTTCTTTCACTATCAAAGAATACTGAATGAAATTAAACAGAGAAAACTTGTTTCTTTTTACCAGTGACATTCGATTTTCAAAACAATTTTCCATTCGTGCATACTTGTGGGTAATTTCATTATTAAATTACAGTCATATTTAAATGAATAGTATTTATTTCGAAATAATATTCCTTTAAAAAAACGAAGGCTAAATATTTATGTTTTGCCTACAATAAAGTTAAATGAAGGGTTTATATAGCCTAAAAAAAGTAATTTCCCTCTATGAAAATAACTACTTGACTATGTGATACATGTTCATAACTTTGTATTTTTCAAAAGCACTTTCATTATATGCTCTTTTTATCCCTCATATGAATTCATATGCTCTCATTTACTAAATGTATGGCTTTTTTAAATTAAAATTTTCACTCTAACATGTAAAAAAAATCAAAGCCCTAATTATTGATGATGAATAATATTTCGTCAAAAAGGAAGTTTGGTGTTAAATTTGTCTTACTTAAATTAAGGAAAATAATATATAATTAGATATTTTTCTGAAAAAAATTATTATTCTTTTTCTTTTCCTTTGTTTGAAACATAATAAACCATTATGTTAATAAGAAATCTCGTGTTAAAAACACTTCTTTAATGTAATGTATTAATTAAAATAATGGATCAGTATTTTCTCAAAAAGTGAATCTGTACTTCATCGCGTGCTAATGAGAATGCAAATTTTGATTCTGAACTGAAAGATAGTTGAAGACCCCATTGAAATACAAAAAGAAAGAAGAAAAGAAGAAAGAGCTTTTGATGGAAAAGTTAATTTTGGATTTTATTTTTTAGAATAATTTTTTACATTAATTTCTCCATGCATTTTCTAATGGATTTGTGATAGTTTCTGTGTCAAAATTTGACCATGTTATTAGATGCTCAGATAAAGTTTTGATGTCTTCTGTACATAGAGACAATCTAAAACGTTTTTTTTTGCGACAGTCTTTGTTTTTTCGTAATCGTCATTATTAGTTTTTATTTGGTGAAAGTACAAAACTTTATTTTAGTTTCCTTTCCGTGAATTTATAGAACTGAAATTAATTGTATAACAGATTTTGAAAAAAAAATGATAACAAAGAATAAATTAGTTCGGAGATATTATGAACGAAAAAATTTGTTTTTTTAAATAAGATTTAAAAGCGATGTGAAATATAATTTTTGTTATTTATATTCACGCTCAATTAATTGAGCCATGTCTTAAGGCGTGTTGGAAAGCTAAAATCTGATTTTTTTGATAATTTGAAATTTTTACGTTTTTAAATTGTATAGATTTTAACCTTATTATAAAAATACCTTCTATAACCTCTAGAGTAATTAGAAGCTCTTAAAACCTATTTTTAAATAATCGTTGAAACTGGGCTACGCCCATTTGAATGGCGAAAAATATAAACTAAGTGCTTCGTTTTTGCTTAAAAGTTGAACGTCTGATATAAACCAAACCATATATACTTTATTGTAAATTGAGCTTTTTATTATTTTTTTTATTTCCTAGATTAGAAGTCTCACTGTATACATTAAAATCAATTTATCTCAAAATGTAAATTTTGATGTTCGATATACCTTTTCTGAGAAACTACTGTTCACAGGTATGTAAATTTTTATGATATATTTATAATGATGTCTAATATATACCGAGATGAGCTTTTTGTAAAAAACTCAAACATTTGTTTTTTTCAAATTTCTTATGTGAAAAGGGTCAAATTTCGCAATGTTTGATAAATATTTCATAAATTATTAAAAAATTCAAAATTAGCTAAACATTTATTTCAGTATGAGGAAAATGGTGTACTGTAATTGTATGAAAAAATTCAAGTCTGTACATATAACAGATTTTGAGAAAAGATACATCGAAAACAGCTAATTTAACATTGTCAGTATATATATAGAGAGAGGTTTCCAAGTCCTCTTAAAGACATAAAGCTTAGAAAAATTTCAGTAATTGTTTTTCAAAACTTTAAATTTACGATACAATTATATAATAAATCAGTTATTCCAAACTACGAGGCCCATTACCAATACCTCTCGGGAAGTTTCAGAATGCAGTGAAAGTAAACAAATCAAATGTTATGAGTCATCGTTTGTATTCAACGAGTAAATTTGAAGGTGTTACGTTATAATACAATTACTAAAGTATGGGATGCTACGGCCGCAGTACTGGTCTTCTGGAGCTTGTCTCTCGTGTATTTTATCTCTTCCTATATTACATCCTCCCAGATATTTTTACTCCTCTCCAAAATGCTGAATTTTCATAAACACGATGTAATTGCATGATCGGTATATTCAGACTTTTTTATTGGTTAATTATTCTTATAATAATAACGTTACATGCGATGTCAGTTCAATCGAAAATTTGTATCTCTAAACATTAAAAATGCATTTTCACATGAGCCATATAAAATTTTTAATATACATTTATGACTTAAGAATAGAGAAATAAAAAAATGCCGAAATATACTTTGGAAGCTCTTAATCGAAGGTTCCCCTCTTTCAATATTTGTGACCAAATTTCTAATTACAACTTCCCTCTCTGTCCCCGCCATAAAAAAGAACAATATACAAAATACAATAGTTATATACTTCAACGTAATGCTACAATGTGACCTTCGTTATAAACCGCTGAAATTATTGATAAGTTTTGAGTTTTGTGTAGTTACTTTTAATTAAGATGATAAGTATTACGCTATACTTAACATTTCTAACTTTCTGTACTGAAAACAAAAGCATTCCGTATACTATTACCATTTTCAGCATCCTACCTCGCGGTGTATGTTTTGAAGACAAAATATGTATCTCGGGTAAATATAGAAAATGAACTTTGGTTGTCAAGTTCTAATATTAAATCTTCTTTTGAAAAACTTTACTCTGCAAGGCAAGCCGATAGGAGTAACCATGTTCTTAATTTAGTAGCGATAAATTAACTATCAAATACATTAAGTAAAACTGATACATTTCTAATTATATTATATCAGTGTAAATAAGAAGTTTTATTTTTATATGTTATAATATTTGTTTTGTTTCCTTTATTTCAGTAAATTAATAATTTTTAAGTAATCTCTTTTATTTTCGACTTTTCAAATTTTCTCGCGCCTCCTCATAAGTTTATCACGCAACCCCCAGGGGGAACCACTGTGTTTACCTATTATAATTTTTTATTAATTATGACTCTTATATATACTTACATATATTAACAAGACTCTATGTATAATACTCATTCCTCTCCACAACTGTGACTTTAAAGGCGAAATAATCAACCATTATGGTCATTCTTGTCTTGTATTAAAAATTCACTGGGGACGAAATATTTCTGCTGTCGGATTTAACGAACTTACTAATTAGAATAATTCAAATAGAATGCTGAACAGCTTAAAGGAGTGCCTTTGTTTTAAAACCCCCTTAGATGATGATTCCCTTATCTCAATTGGCTGCTACTACATCCAATAGTGAACCTTCTGACACATCTAAAATCCCAAAGAGTGTAAAACAGAATTCAAAAAATAGAAGAAATCGCACTAAAGTGCAAAAACCAGAAATCGAAATAAAAATGGCTCCACGTAAACCCAGAAAGTCAGCAACTACGGAGTATACAACTGATGAAGAAGACATGCTTGTGTATGACGTGGAGGAGGAGGAACTTGATCGAGATCCTACGGATAAATTCGCCATAAAAGAATGTTTTATAAAAAATTCTGACAAATATATAATCGCGTTAACTCCAACCCGATTCAGGAAAAGTAGAGGCTAATTTTTGATAACATGTATTGTCTAATTTTGTTTTAAACTAACCTGTTCCATTCGTCTTTTTCAATGGTTTTATTTTAAGATATGGTCTGACTTGACTTGACCACCAAATTTTGTTTTCTTTAATTACTTAGAAATGATTTTATGTGGTTTGAAATTTTAACTTTTTAAAACTGTATTGTCATTATTTTCACATATTTTATAAAACATTTTAAGTTGTTTAACAAATGTTTGGCGCAGTATAGCCAAAATAGTCTCTCTTGCGCCATAAAACCTTACACTCACTCAGTCACTAACTCACCCGAGATTTCCATTTGGTAATGATTCTTTTTAGACTCGTTTGTCTTAGAACAAAGGATGCATTAGTTCTCTTGTTCCTGAGTATCCAATCAAGCAAAAAGAGCGTGTATAACACCCTATTAAGTATATTAAGTTTACTTATTGTCTCATTATTTTGATAATGAATTAATTTAATTCATTTTGCTTGCTTGTAGGTACTACCATTGTAGGTGAATAAACAATGTTATTATTTTATTTATTATTTTTTGAATTAAAAATGAATTCTCTTTTTGGATTCGTAACGTAATTTGCTCTTTTTTTCCAATTAGTACGCTTTTTGATTAAAAAACTTGGTCTTTGGAATAGTTTTTTATTTCAGGAGGAATTTGTTAACTTTAAAAAAGAAAGAGCCATACTAAGTATTAATTTTCTTAAGGCATCCGACTACGTGCGACAGCTATTTTTTAATAAAATGGAGTTTTTTTTATGGTTTTTAGATTTGCTTGGTAAAAAAAGTTTTGAAAAAATATGTTAAAATTAGGAAGAAAAGAATATTATTATTTTAAAGAAAAAAATAAATGGACGCAAAATTTATGATCAAGTTTTTAAGTTTATCGGTTTGATATGTTCAGCCGATATTCTTTTTTGAAATGACCTTCAGGATACGATATGTGTACATTTTTACAAAAAAACTAGAGCACTTTATCTTAGTTTTTATACAAAATCGCTTAAGAAACACTGATTATATTCATAAATTGTGCGATAAAACAGTGATTGATACATCTGATGGTTAAAACACTTCTGCTATTATACAGAACATTACTAACAATTTCAGTTAAATATTTTCAAAGCTTTGTGATCAATTGCTGTCCCTGTTTGAGAATTTTAAAAACAATGAACTGTTAGAGTAGAACGCATTTTAAAGTATGACATCTTGCTTAAAGTAATGACATCTGCTTTTATATTAAATCACTTTTAGTTTCTGTTCTAGCAAACAGAAAGTAATAAACTTGGTATTTTGATAAAGCTAATAAGATGACCAATAAAATAAAACCATAAATAAATTTGTCAACTGTGGCAAAATTAACAATTTCAGATTAGTCGCACGCGCGTGGATACCTTAAACATTCATTTTTCTGAATAATTACTTAAATTAACTAAAAGTGATTAAGTTCATTAATGTATCAAAACTCCATTTGTGTTTAATTTTTTAAAATTTTTTTTCAGAAAAACTTTTTTAAATATAAACGAAAAAACCCTTTTTAATAATTTTGTTTGAAACTTTTGGGAAATGAAATTTTTCACTAAATTTCTTTATAGCATTGTGCGTGAAATTGCCGATATGAACTCCTCGAATTTTTCGGATCAATTCATATATCGTGGATTTTTTTTAGTAATAGTAAAACAAGAATCATCATAGATGCGGGATTCTATTTCGGGGGGGCCAAGGCACTCAACCTTTCATCCCCTTTAAGGGTCGATAAAGGTACCAAAGGGTTTGGGAAAAAAGAAAGGATTTCCGACGCCCCCGGGGAAATTTATATTTTTCCCCGCACCAAAGGTCACGATGGGCACATTAGGCATTGGTCCTCATGCGCTGTTGCGCCACTGAGTTTAGTTTAGAACAAGAATAACTGTAAATGCTCGTTTAATGAAAACTTTCAAAAGTTTTTCTTCATTAAATAATAAAAGTAAAAAAATTAAAATAATATATTACTGTGAAATATCGCATAGTTTTGTGAAATATTAGTTGTAAATTGTTCATACAAAAAAAATATATGTCCTGCGAAAATTGCATGTTAGTATAGCAAAATGTATACTACGGATGTTAGCTTATAAAAATGATTGGACAAATAATTTACTTTTACATACGTAAATATATTTAAAATGTATTCCCACTATAAGCCATACACTCTTCAATAAGCTCAATATTGCTTAGAATCTCCATTTATCACGACTAAAAGAACTGTTATAAGATTTTTTTTGGATATACTTTCAACACTGAATCTGTACGAAACGGAAATCGATCACAGAAATGCATGGAGTGTGAATTTAAATAAAAGCTTTAAAAAAAATGAGGAGGAAAAAATAGTATTTTACGCAAAATCTAGAATACTTTTCTTCTTTCTTTGAAACTCTTTCATGCAACAATAAAATTTCTGACTTTGTTTTCAGATTGTATTACTGCGACTTTTGATTTAATTTCAGTGTTTTTCAGGAGGAACTTTCGCATTGCAACTACAATGGATGAAGGCATGTTTAAGAAATATATTTTATAAATATAAATAAATTTGAACTTATTTTATAAAAAAAATAAAAATATTCGTAAATGATTTTGCAGAATTTTTCACAATATACATTGACCACGTCCTTAGAATTAAGAAAAAAAATATTAAATTCTGAATATCTTTTATCAAATCCTAAAGCAAATTTGTATCATTACAGTTCCATTAATTGAAACTCTATACTTATTTTTAATATTTTATGAAGCTTTCTAATGCATCTATTCAGTCATTCTAGTTTTTAATGTACTTAAATGAATAAAAAAATTCTCTGAAGTATAGTTATATACCACCTTTTTAATAACTTGTAAAAAAAAAAATAGGATTCAAACAATTATTCCTTGTTGACCAATTTAAAGTGTTCTTAAAATTAATTTTCACTTTTCAAGAGTCTTATCAATATAATTCTTAATCTCTAATTCGAAAATTTTCGTGAAGAGGAGTTTAGTTTGCGAGACCAGAAAAGAACGTTAAAAAATCCACGAGAATGCCATTGATTTAATATACATACATTATAGTGGGAAGAACAAGTGATTAAATTTGCAGGAAATTTGAAGATATAAATCCTGAAAAATAAACACGCTGAGGTGCACAGCAGCAAAAGCAATAATTATCTGACCATGCATGGCAATATGTGTGATGTCCAGTTCACTGTGATCTACAATTTTCTAAGGAATGTACCCATAGAGGATATTTGAAAAAAATATATAATCTTACAATATTCGTATTAATTTTGCCACTTTGAGGTGTTTACGATAAGTATGTACATCAAAAAAATTACAACAAAGTTATTTGCTTAAAAACGTTTTTGAAAATGGTACCTTAGCCTTAATCCTTTAACGGGCACACATCTAAAATACAATTTTCGGAAAAGATTTATAAATGTAATGTTCCACCCTTTTATAAACGTTTTTTTGCCCCAAAAAAAAAATTCTAATCTTATTTTTCCCCTGGGTGGTGGCTAGACATTATAGCTACTGCGCATTTAGGACATTTAACTTATTTTTCAAGACATAAATAATGTAATAAATATTATAATAAACTTTTTTATAAAAATTAACATTTATTTAATATCTATTTCAATAAAAAAAATACAAAATGGGAAATTAATAATAATAGAAAAATTGCAACATAGAATACTTTAGAAAATATATGAATATACATTGAACTTGGTATATATCCACATTTTATATTTTTTTTAATTTTTAGTATAAAAAGTTAAAATGAACTTTTTTTTGAGAATTTAAATTATAGTTTTTCCCCCAAATTTGATGAATATTTACGGGGAACTTAATAATATAAACGTTTTCTCCGAGCAGGAAAATTTTTAATGAAAAATTTTCGAGCAGAATCTTGTACCCACATATTTTAAAAAAAGTTTGTTTATTTTAAACCCCAAAACCTTACTGATTTTAAATGCCCTTTGGGGCAGGAAAAGCGTAAAAAAAAGAAAAATGACCTAGAAAAAAAAAAAAATTCTGGGTCATTTTTTTGTTTTAAATGGGTGGATAAACCCATTCACACATTAAAGATTTCCCAAAAACCAAATAAAAAAATTTTTTTAAAATTGCTTAATTCATTCGATGAAAGAAAAGTATTTAAGACATTTCGAAATTTTTTCAAATATCAAAATTTTTTTTTATAGTAATCAAAAAACAATTTGTAGTTACACTGAGAGAAACTGTTTTTTAAATACCCATAAAGGAATGAAATAAGAAAAGGTATCGTCTCCCATCCGTATTATTTTTTATTTGTTTTAGCTTAAATTAACGCATATAGATGCCTATCCAACCCCGTTAAAAAATTTAATATGTGGCTAGACATTAAAACTACCCGCTAAACGGTTAAAACAGCTATACAATCTACCTTGGATATCAGAGCGTAAAAGCCGTTTATCATAAACCCGAAATAATTTATTACAAATTTGTTCTGTTTACTTTGTCTTAAAACATTTTAGCAATCCGGATAAAAAATAGTTTGAATGGTTATTATTTTAATTTCTAAAAATACTTCATGGGGTGGGAAAACCCAAAACATGAAGAGTTTAAAAATTTTGATTTCAACTCACGACAGGAAATTCTCACTGCGATAATTGTGAATCAAGTAAAATTAGCAACGCTCTCTCGTATATATATTCAGAAAAAGAAAAAAAAAAACCTCGGGATTTAAACAGCTGCATAAGTAGTGACAAATTCAGTTTCAAAAAGTTTTTTTTTTCGTGCATGGAATGGATGCAGATCCCCGGAAAAAAACGACGCTTATTAGATGCAACCAAAAAGGGGTTAGTGTCTAATGCATGAGTGAATCATCCTATGTCACTTCATCACTACGATACAATTCTTTGATTGTAGTGACTGGAGAAAAATGACACATGTCAGCCACTAAGTAACTATTGATCAGGGGCTTTCAAGAATAAGTGAGATATCAAAACCTTCTAGCCCGGGGTTTTTCTCAAACTTTCAATACGGCGCCCCCTTTTCAATCCTTTTTTTATCGCCCCCTTAACATTAATAAATTACTGAATGCAAAAATTTGCACTTTGACGCTAAAGCTTACACGATCTTAATTATAAACCGTACAAATTAATAACCATAAGTATTAAATTTTGCATATGTATTTTTAAAAAAAAAAAAAAAAAAAAATTAAGTAATAGGAAAATTATTATGTTTTTTTTCCTTTCTCAAATTTTTTTAAATTGGAACATATTTCAAAAAGGGGTCTCAGAAGACAAAATATAGATACCAAATATAAAAAAAAACCCAGAGGGTCAATTTCAAAAAACTGATCTGTAAGAAAAACCCCAGGGAAGTCCTAATACTTATTAAATTTTTTCTTTTCGTATTAATAAGATAAGTATTAAATTTTTTAAAATTGTTCCCTTTTGAATATATTTTTAAGTAAGTACTTTTAAGTAATAGGTTAATTATGTTATTTTTTTTTCTCTAATTTTAAAATTGAAACGATTAAAATAATATTTAATTAAAGATTTATTTCCTTAAAGATCCATTTCTTAAAGACAAATGTCAAAAATACCCTAATCTATGTTGCTCTTTATCATATCCATTACATCTGGCATTCTCGGAACGTTCATGGGTCTGGAAACCTAACACACGTCTGCAAAAAATATGAAAAAATGTGCCCTGTCAATTCAAATTTTTTGGGCCGAATATTAGCTACCGAATCTCTTTGAATGTACATTTTAGATCCAGGGTTAAATGTAATTATGGTATTAGTATTACGGCGTGGATTAAAAAAAAAATCATAGATATATTTTTAAATCACAGCGAGCATTCGACGATAATAAAGCATCAAAAAATACACAGACGGGGGCAAATTTGATAAATTTACGAAGGGGTTTGGGGACCATTTCAAAATATTTGAAGGGCCCCCACAACTCAAAAAAGATCTTCATAGATTTCACACCCAGTGACAAAATTTAAAGGGGCAATTTTGTAATAAATCCTCTTTAATTCTGGATAGAGGTGGATGCTGAATTTTCTGCACTGGAAACAAAAGCATTTCATATATTACCATTTTAACATCATCCCTTTTGTGAATCGGATTTTCTGCGATGGCTACTTTGAAGAAAAAATATAAATTCAGCTAAATATCAAAAAAAACTCTAGTGTAAATTTTTAATTTTAGTTCCTTTAAAAAACTTTGCTCTCAAGACAAGCCCATGGAAGTCACTGATAATTATTAAACTTGTTCTTATACTGGCTGAAGTACCCCCTTTAACAGAGTTTATTTTTTTAAAAAAAGATAATACTTTTTCTTAATAAAAGTTAATTGTAAGGAGGTAAAACCAAGTGCATAAATGAACAAAAAGTAAAAAGATTTTTAAATGAATATCTTTATAAACGGTTTTGAATGAACTGTAATTTTTAAACTGAAATTAGCATTTAGAATAAATGTTTAATAAAAAAAAATAAAAATTTTAATGAATAACAATTTTTATTTTTTTAATATTTAAAACAAAAAAAAGCCGGGGTCAGGTATGACCGATACAACGTTAATGGTCGCTGGGGTGATGCACCTTCTTTTTTATAATTTTTTCAAATACAAGATAAAAAACACAATTTCAGTAAAAATTTAACTAAGAAAAAAAATACTTACCCATTTCAGGGGTTTTTTTATTTGTCTTTCATAATTTGGGAAAAAATCCTTAAAAAAGAAAAAATTGTTCCCCAAAAGTGCGTGACCTTAAAAAGGCACAAACACTTTTGCTAACATGACAGGAAAGTTATTTTAAACAAAACTGTACATTTTGTTCCTTATTGTAATTTTAATGTCCTTTTATAATGACAAATATCCTGTTGAATTTTTTTTTTCGGCTTTTGACGGGGGGAAATCATTTTCGGTACACATGGCTTCATATTTTTTTGATGAAGTTCTTAATTAGTTGAAAATTTTCCTTTGTTTCATGTTTATTGCTTTCTCAAATTTACTTTTGCTAACATGATTAATATGCATTATTTCAGCAAGTGTTTCCCTTGTTTGATCCTTCAAATTTTCCTTTTAGAGATCACAGATGCCCAATTTTTTTAGATTCTGCTCATTTACATTTAAAACCATAATAGTCTAAACATCCAATTAAAACCCCAAGTTATTTATAGGGAAAATGGCATTTCAAAATATTTTTGAAAAATAGGGTCGTGCCGGGGAAATCGGTCTAAAAAATACCTTAAAATTTAAAAAAAGTTTCCTCCCAAAAAAAGGGGATGTGTTATCAATTCATTTTAACTCCCATTAAGACTTGCATGTAGGGGTTCGTCAAAGGCATTTTGGCAAATAAAGTTTTCCCCAAAAATTTTTTTTTTTTTGGGCTTTTTGGAAAATTTAAAGGGTTTCATATGAAAAAAAAACCCCTTCCCTTGGAAAAAACCCAAAAAATTTTAATTTACAACTTCCAAAAAAATTGGCGGAAAAACCCGTTTCGAAACCCAAAAAAAATTTTGGGAAAAAAAAGGGAAAAAATAATTATGTAGGATTGAAACAAACAAAAATATATTTTTATTTAGTTATAGGGCGATAGCTAATGAGCGTTAAAGTAGAATCTTTTTTTTTTATGAGTTTTTTTACCAGATGAAATTTTTATAAATCATATCAATGTAAATGTGTATTTTTTATTATATCAGAAAAAAATTTTGTTTTTTTCATTCCCGTAAAAATTTTTTTTAAAATTTTTTTTTCGATATACTCGCGCCCCTTGAAGGTTATGCGCCCCCCCAGGGGGGCCCCCCAGTTGAAAATGTTCAGACAGAGTAAAGGGGGATATGTTTTTTAAGATATTAAGCGATTGAGTACATAAGTTATATACTTAAGATATAAGTGTTTTCTAAAATCCGCAAGTCATTTTTTCTCCTCAAGCTAGAATCTTGAAATTTTTTAATATACTCTCAAACGTATGTTCAATAAAAGTTAGTATGGATTTAGGTCTGAGATCTCTAGTTATTGTTTTAAAAATGCTAATGCTAATATATATTTAAAAAGGAAATCGATTTTTCCCAGGTTTAGATAGAAAAAAAATTATTTAGCGAAAACTGCACTCAGGTACATTTCAAAACGTATCGCATTTGATTGATGGAGTTCGGTGCCCCCTGAGCAAAGGGCTACATGTAAATCTGGGGGAAAAAACCCCGAAATTTTTTTTTTCAGGGCAGAAAGGGGATTTCTCGCTGAATAAAACTGTTTTGACAAAAGCTTGATATTCACTTTGTAACAATCGGCTATCGGTTGTTGGTGTTTGGGAGTTTGAGTAAAGATCGGCCATAACCAGTTTCAAACTCAGATTTATTATCCCTTTAACTTAAATCAAACAACTAAAGATTGGAAATTCATTACGTAAATTAATTAGAAGAGCAATCACGCGGCTTCAGGACACTTAACAAATGAGAATAATCTTCTCCACTTACTCTTGGAACACTTTAGATTTCTACGCTTGACTTCAAAGTAAATATCTTACTCTCTCTTTCACTCTCTTGTACGACCTACGGTCGTAATTCTTCTTAAAACTTATAACTTATTCTCCCATTATCAATAATTAATGATCCAACCACACTATTTGTCAACTAACTAGCGACTAACATCTCGTACGCAAATATCAACGCTGAAATGTAACAACCCATTTAAATAATTTTATTTTATTTCTTTGGGAGAAAGTTTTTAGTAGAACATATAGTTAAAAGGAACAAATTTACCCCAAGAGAGGCTTAGTTGAATGTTCGCCCTTTTCATCTTGAAACATTAAAGATTAAAGTCGACAGGATGTCCATGAACATGGATTTAGAAACTTTAACTTAAATCTATTCTTAAAAGCAAAATCATTTTAAAAATTCGGGAAAAAATATACGCCAAGTCATCCAGCTATCATGGAAATTTTTATAGAGAACTTTCATGGGATTCCTACGCGAACGCTGTTTCTCTCTTTGCTGAAGAAGCCACTTTACCGTGAGTGAAAGAACGTTCTAATGGCGGGAAAAAAAAGGAAGCGCACTTCAACATTTGAAAAATGGGAAGTTGTTCAATAACTTCTTAAATTTCACCAACAACGAATACAATATCGAAGGACCAGCATCGAAAAAATTACAAAATCAAATCAATGAACATTAAAATATGGATCTTATGTACCATTAAACAGAAATATCTCCCAGTAAGAAATAGAGGTCAGTGCAATTATTAGATTACACTTAAATATTATAGAAATGACTGTTTTTCGCTTACCAAGACATCTCAGTGAAGAAGAGTATTATATAATATAATATTAAACCTTTATAGTATATTTTGTGTTACGTGATCTTATTTATATTCTGAAAAAGAATGGTGAGTTACTCTGCATTTGACCAGTGACTTCTCTAGAAACGAGCTTTAGATCAAAAAGTCACTTTTCTTCGTGTGATAAATAGCCATAAAAATATTTTTAAAGAGTAACTTTGATTTAATCATGACATAAAAATAGCCAAAGTTTCAAGAGTTGAATATTTTTTTAAAAAAATTCCCCAACTTTTGTACGCTGGAATGCTAATCCAAACTCAGGAGTCTATCTGAAATTTTGCAAGCAGAAGACAATATTAATGAAATAGGGTGCATGTGTGAAAAATGTCACGACTTTTAAATTGGGATGAAGTTAATTTCATTTTGGAATAAAAAGGAAGTATATTTTGTTTTAATGATGATTCTGCCTGCGTGATGGCTGATGCTGCTGACTGGATAAAAAAAAAAAGAAATATTACCCTACTTATGGATTAAGTAACATTTTATAATTATTACTTTCCTCTATAAGGCCTCAGAACGAAAAAATACAAACATTAATAGAGAAACAAAACGGATAACCCTCAAGGATGGCTTGATGGGTAGCGTCGGTAGCCTAGCGATTCGCCTGGTCTTCCCGCTCAGCAAGGCAGTTATCACATGCAATGGCACAGACGTTAATAACAAAGAGCAGGGCTTCTCACACTTTCAATATTTGCGACCCAATATTCTATCTTAATTTTCATCAGCCCCAAACAATAGCTATGTATTAAATTCAATAATATTATGTTTTGACGCTAACCCTATAGTTCGAATTTAACCTCCTCAGTGTTGCCGGCCTATATAAACGTCTCACTCGGCCAGTGCATTAATTAACCCGGATGTATATAAACGTCTTTTCAAAGTACGATCATTACTGTGAACTGCTATCCATAAAATTATTCCGAAGGCTTTGGAATGCAATAAAACTACCTTGACAGTGTTTGCGAGGGATTTACTTATTTCAGTGAATTTTGCATATTTATTCCTTTACGAACCTCTCTTTTCAATACACCACATACGTTCTCTACGAGTTAAACGGTGATACTGGGAAGCGAATCACAAAATTTTTAATCGACATTGGAATAATTAAATGTACATCGGATAAATGATCAAGATAAGTGTTAATGATTGCATATAATTTTATATTTGAAGAGCCCATGGAGCTACTGGTAATTATTAAACGTTCTTAACCCGCAGTCACTCACGCCTGTTTTTACTACCGTCGTTCCTCGTGGGGTATAAAGAACATTCCCAAACTTTTAACACGTGTATTTAAAAATGAAATATGTTTAAGTCAGTTATGATACATATTTATGAAGTATACAGGATATTTCTCGTATTATAAAAATAAAATTATTAAATTTATTACATGCAAATAAGACTAACATTAATTTAATGTAAACCTACAAAATTTTCATTTTATATTTTTTCATAAATCACAAGTAAAACGTATATACCAGCAATAAATATACTTTATAATTAATGATAAGTATAGTAGAAAAAAGAAAAATAATATTTTAATCGTTTTCCAAACATTCAGAACAGACTGAATTCATACGGTTTATACACATATTTTTCTTACATTGAAGAAAAAAATCAGTTTTAAATTTTTACCCTAAAAAGAAACTGTCACCCCCTTTTTTTTCGTAAATTTAATGTTTTCTTAATATATTCTGGTCAAAAGTTTTTTTTGGGAGGTTTTGTTGGTTTGGGAGTTCCGTTTTCTCCCCCTGTGGCGCAAAAGTTCCATTCTAATCTCCCCTAATAATCTTAACATCTCACTTTTTAGGAAAAACCCGAATGATAAAATTTTAAGCATTAAATTTCCCCCATTTATTAATGTAAATTTTCCCAAGGCAAAGGTTATTTCGGATAAATAATATAAAACGCACTTTCATAGTGATATTAACACCGCCTATATTATAATAATTTACAATTTCAAGTTTCATCTCTCCAAGTTTGGTTATGAAATGTCATAGAATCTACTTAGTTCTTTCTCAAAATCTGAAATCAGTATCTTTTTGGGGAAAAAAAGCTGTTTTTCCCCCCTTTGATTTTTTGAAAATTTTTGAAAGTGTTTTGAAAAATTTTTTAAAAAATATATTTCAAAATTATTTTACAGTATTATATTATTTGTATGCTTCAATTATTGAATTGTTTTAATAAAATATGCATGCATTTTAATATATTTGAAAAAAAAATGTAAATGAAAATAGTAAAACTTACACTATTTTAGATGTTTCGAGTACCAAAATCTAACTAAATTGCTCCCGGGATGTTCACAGCACCCCATATACAATTTTGTAAGTCGTTATTTCCAATCTCTGCGGGAGTGATCGATTTGGCCTGAAGTTTCAATGAATAAAGTGTGCAGCTACAAAAAAAATATGGTTCTACGCTTTCTTTTAGAACCCGGGGAACTTTTTTTGTTGCTGGGGTGATAAAAACCCACAAGTGATCACGGGGTTTACTTTGTATTGTTAAATAAAATTTAAAAAAGCATTGAACAGTATGGTATATTTTTAAGTGTAAATCTTATTTTATTTTTATTCTAAGAAGTATTTTTTTTGGTTACTTTAGAAAATTAAATTTTTTTTTAAAAAAACTTTGTTTTGATTTTCAAAGTTTGGTCCTCCCCTTTGTAAGTTATGAGCCCCCCAGAGGGGCCCCCCCAAGTTTGAAAAATTAAAATAGAGATAAAATATCATCTGGGGTTTCGGTGATAGCCGAGTAATTCGCCTGGTCTCCTCGCTCAGGACGGCAGTTATTACATGGAATAGCACAGCGCATCAACTCACGGCGCTGCAAATCAAGGAGTGTCTGTGCATTTTAAGAACCAAAGACGCTTCAACTAAGATTGGTCAAGCCCCAACTCTTACTGATGAGATCAGTCAGACAGATTCAGTCCATTGCACAGAGGAGGATCTAGAGACACTCCTCGAAGACGATGTTGAAGAGCCATAAAAAACAGATGTAGAGACTAAACCAATCTAATTCCCCACCATGGGGGAAAGGGGGGAAGAAAGGGTTCCTCAGCAAAACAAAAAAAAAACTGATGTTTAAATTTTACCAAAAGATAAACTACTCAAAACTCAAGAATTCCAAAACATTACCATTAGATCGGGTGGAAGGGGAAGCCTTTTGGACCACTGTACGCAGGTAATTTAAAAGTATCGATTTCATTGATGGAGCCGAGGTGCCGGCTGGGATTGGGGTATATTTAAACCTGTGGAAAAAACTTGGATTGCCCTCACGAAGACGTGGATAGCGCTGAATAAAAATGTTTTAGAAAAGTTAATGTTGACAAAATTAAACCAAATGATCTATACCCAAAGCGATAGAGCCGATTTCTATTTCGCGCCCCCTCAACGTGAGAGTGCCTTTCGTCCACGTGTTTTAAGTAAGTCCCCCGAAGTACATATGCGGCAGGTTTGGATGATTAGTCCTGGCAGGAGAGAAGTTGTTTACCCTAACAAACATATATAGGGCAGGGGGTATTCATCATAATATATATATATATATATATATATATAATAATTCTCAATCATTTAATCTTTAATAGTTTGATTTATCTTTAGTCCAGCATTTTCAAACTGTGGGGCGCACCCCCTGTGGGGGCGTGATAACCCTACGAGGGGGGCAGTATATTGATATTCGAAAAAACAAAACATTATTAAAAATTATTAATTTATTGAATTAAACAAACAAAATTCATCCAATCATTATCATTTCAAACAAAATATAAAATACACATTTCCATTCATATAATACCTCATAAATGTATCAGTACCGCACACTGTATTTTATAATGAATTCAACAAGACAATTAAGATCAAGTTTAATAATTACCAGCGATCCCATGGGCTTGTCATATATAATAATTTTTCAAAAATCAACACATCTTGGTAATTTGTACAGTTTTGATTAATCCCGAAACTGCCGATTAAAAGTTACGGGACTCACTCTCCAATGTCACCGTTTTCCACGTAGTTGTCGTGTATGCGATGTATTGGGGGGGATGAAAAGGAATACAGAAATAAAATCTTCTCTGAAATAAGTAAATTCTTCAAAACACTGTCAAAGTCCTTTTATTACATTCCAAAACCTTGGAAATAATTTTATTGATAGCAGCACAAAGAAGATCGTAATTCAGAAAGACGTATATATACGTCCGGGACATTTAACGCTTCGGCAGAGTGAGACGTTTATATACGCCAACGGCACTTAAGAGGCTAAAGTCATAAGGTCAAGATAATGATTCAGTGTCAAGGTATAACATTATTAAATTCAATGTATAGTTAATGTAAGGATGCGATGAAAATTATGATTGAATATTGGGTTGTAAACATTGAAAGTTTGGAGAAGCACTATTTAGTCCATTCCTAGAGGATACACCTTATTTAATAACCTAGCTATCCGCCTAACGAGGGTTTCTTGAACTACATCCATCCACCCCCAAATAATGTGATTTGCCTCTTGCTATAAAAGCGAGACTCTGGAAAATCCCGCTCTCTTACGTATTGTACTTTCACCCTGTAGTTGACTGCAGCACGGTGTGTTTGTTGTCTTTGTTCTGTGTAATATCATCCATGCTTGAAGCTTTAATATACCTATGTGTTTCAAGATGTGCAATAACTGTATTTACTTATCACAAGACTGCCTCATGAATAACATTGAATATGCAAGCATCAACCAGCATAGAAAATGTGTCTATTTTACAGAAATCCCTCACCAGCTGCCACGCCTTATCCTTTCGTCGTTACTGTATAATCACCCACTCGCCACGACAAATCACGCACTTCCTAACCTGTATTATTGTTATACAGTCGAACCTCTATATACGTAATTTTCCTATATAGTGAACTTTTTCCTGGGACCTTTAACATTTTACGATTTTTTTCTTAAAATAACCTCTCTGTAGTAAAGTGCATTTTCCATATAACGAACTTTTTCTTTTGTGATTCAATTTTTGTCTTCCCTTTTTTAAAAGTATTTCTGAAAAAAATTCAAGTTTTTTTCTCTTTAATACATTTTATAGTGATCATAAATCTTGAACTTATTTTATTAGATCCTAACTCGCTGAGAACAATAGTTCTGGTCCTTTCAAACAAGAAGTGCAACCCATAACCCCCTTTGCCCAGTACACTAGAAGCGTCTTCGATATCCTCTTTCCCCCTCAGTGGAGTTGTCTTGTGTCTAATTATAAATTAATGTATGCTTAATAGAGCTTGTTTGCTTTAAGTTATAAAATGTCCTTAAAATTCATTGATTTTAGTATAAAATTAATTTCTTAATATTGAAAATACAGTGAATTCGTCGACAATTTTTTTTTTCTTGTTTTTCTTGCAGTTTTACTTTTTTTTTCTATCTTTTTTGATGGGTAAGATATGTAAAATAAACATATATTAATTTTAAAAAAAAGGTGTAAATAATTACTTTTTTTAATACATAATGTTCATGAATTTAAAATGTGTTTTATGTGGTTTATAAAGTATATCAAAAGTTGAATCTCTGTATCACGAACTTTCTTCCGGGACTTAGCGACTTCGTTATATAGAGGCCCGACTGTATATATATATATATATATCCCTGTATCTTCATTCTGCCATTGAATTGCGGCCTTTGTATCTAACTTTTTCCATGGAGTCACAAATTTTATTTTGCTAGTAGTATATATATAACTTCTTATTTTGCTTTTTTATTTAGTCTATTCATTCTATTAAATACTTGACTTTAACATTAAAAACACTATCAGCAATCTTGTCTAGAGTTTATTCAAACACAAAAATCAAAAAGAATCACAAAAAGTAAAGAAGCATCTCATTTACTTAAATCACAAAAAAGTGTAAACATCACTATTCGGTTTGTGGTACTATTACAAATTTTTGAAATATGATCTTAAGAAACATATTGCATTAGTTGTACTGTATTAAGCCTGGAACGTAATATTGCACAAAAACTATTGCTGCCAAAAACGCTCTTTCGGCATCTGCACTCATTGGTGGTACTGTTAGCAATACGCGATATACTTTTAAAATGCGCGATATTCTCAAAAAATAATGAAACCAAACCGAAGTATTACCAATTGATTTTTCGTGTTTTTTAAAGTTATTCTTATTCATTAATATGGGTTATTATTTATGTGTGTGTGTATATATATATATAATGAATCTGAAAAAGAAAATATTTTGAACTCTTAAGTATGATATGCAAATACAAATGTCAATAACAAACCCACCAATTTAAATAATATCGAAATATTACGCTCTTTCTTCACAACTGCAACTTTGTTGTCACAGATGATCTTGCGCTTGTGCAGAATCATCCTGAGCAGTAATAGAATAGTTTTGGCCAGCCTCCTTGGATGATTCAAGGTATTTTATCACTTCTCTTGATTGTACGATGCAACTTTAAAATCATAGTGTAATTGGTTTCGCCGCGTTAGGGAGACATAAAAACAAAACGTATCCTATTTTATTATGTTGGCAATCTCTGAATATTTGGTGAAGAAAATTTTAAAAATTTCTAGTAAATACTGTTTAACTGGTATTAAAACTTGTGAATACCGGTATTACACAATTGCCTAAATGACCTCAAAATACCGGTATTGCAAGCCCTATATACATAGAATAATGGTGTTGATTAAAAGATAGACACTTTGGAATTATGGTGCTGTGTTGTTTCTGATCAAATCTGTCTGACGGTGTCAGATCAAGGCCCACGATATTAATCGTGGCAAAAGGTAGATTGAAACGCTTGTCATTAGCCGTAGCTTTGAGTACCGCTCAGGTGGCAGGGAGATTTGCTTTCGTTCCACCCCAATGTTTATGAAAAACACCTGGAGGTGGTCAGGGGCCTTCCACCTTTTTTTCCCTTTCCACCAACCTCTCGAGGGTTCTTGCGGCTCGACGGCTATGTAGATACCCACATGCCCGAAAGACACTTTGCATTTACAAATGTCTATGCCTTCTCCTGATTTAATCCCAGGCCCAATGGTAAGCACTCAGTGTCAATAATCACTGTACCGGATTGGTGGCTTTTTGAATGCCATGCAAGAAAACAAAAAAAAAATTACAATTTAAAAGTTTTATCTCTTTAAATCATATTAATGGAATGTAAAAAATTTTGAACCTATACCACATACCTTTAAAATTAATCCTCTCTTTGGTCTGTATTTTTATCTCGATCATAAACGAATTGTTGTAATGAAAACATATGCTAATCATTTAAATAGCAATCTTTCTTTTGTTAAATATATATTTCACCTGTATTAAAGTTTGTAGTCATCTTTTCCTTTGAATTTTGTTCGAAATATATTTGTATGAACATACAGTCTAAGCTAAATAGCTACACTTAACTACAATACTAGATTAATTAGAGATCATTTAAATGTCTCACTTTTCATGAGAATTTTAAATGTTATAAATATAACAGCCCTGTTTATATATATATATATAAAAATACTATTTTTTTCAAATTCCTGATTACGCCTGAAATAAGTGGCAGTTCAACAACAACCAAATCACACTGTCACCGCAAAGGTGACAGTGCGATTTGGCTCTACTCCACCCCAATTTACAGGAAAATTATCCTGGGGTTCGACAAAGACCTCCCACCTATCTTCCTATTCCACCAGCCTTACAAGATGAATAGAAAGTGGACGGCTTTTTAAAGTATCCTCTTATCGCAGAGGCAGTATTTATTTACAAACATCCATACTTTCTCCAGGATTCGAACCCAGACCCTACCTTAGAGCAGTCCATGTTACTAGCCAGTAACTTTTCCCCAATTAATCCAATTCAATCCCGCCCCCAAAATCAAAATTTACAATGCAAAAAATGATATTTTATTTAGTCTTTATATTATATGTGTTCTATAAATGCTTACTTAATTATAGAAGCCACTCTCTGCTACATTTTTTGAAATTTATTCTTTGATTGCTTATTAATTTCAGTTTTTGTACACTTTTCTTCTTACATTAAAATTTATTTACATTTTATATACTTGCAAATTTTCTAAATCTTTTTTGAAGTATATTTGTAAAACATCATTTTCTTAAATGTTATGTTATGTTAATATTAAAAGAATTGGGAGAAATATTTACTTTAGACCTTTACAAAAAAGTTCTGCACTGTTGTACTCTGTCCATATATAATATGGCTATAAATTTAAAGTTTTTGCTCATTTTTAGTTATCACAGAATATGCATTCTGTCTTGGCGCAATCATTAACTAAGGTAAGAGCAAAAAATTCTGATGCGGAAAAAAGCTGTTTCTGATGAAGTGTAAAACAAGAAAAATTTTTTCCACGCTTCAAAAGGATTCTTGTATCTATGAAAAAAAGGAGAGAGAATATAATAATAAAAAAAGACACTACTTCTGCAATTTATTGCTATATAAGTGCTTCAGAAATTCTTATACACTGTGCTTATGAAAAATGCATACTTCCTTTCATTAAGAAGCAATTCTTCTTCCCAAAGAGGGATGCAAGAATAATTTTAGAGTAGTTATTGATTGTCAGTAAGGTTTCCTCAAAGAGGGATAAAATTCTAAACCCTCATTTTCTTTGGTGATTTTTAAGATTCAAAGGGTTAAAAAAAATGACAAAAAATCCTTTATGTATGGAGAATAATATAACGCATAATTTTGCTCTTTTGTACATTTAAATTAAATGTCTGGACGATTGTATTTTTCTTTATTTCATATTAGACAACGAATTTTACTTTAGAAATTAACAATCTCAAAAGAGAAAATAATACAAAAATGTTGTGAAATAACGTTCCTATTCATATTGAGGAAAACACAAAACATTGTCACTTCTCGTAGAAACATAATGGTAATAACAATAGCAATTAAAAATCTTAACATAATTAACTACTAACAATATTCACTACTTCTGTAATAAGAAGGTGTATAAATCATGTCTGTAATGCGAAAATACTCAAATAAGGTTTGGTCGAATAAATACACTCTATAACAAAAAAAAAAAACGATGCACCAAAAAGCATTTGCCCGATTGTAATGAGATTTCGTATGCGAAGATATCTTTACCGAACATGCAAATGATTAAAATTTGACGTCAAATGAATGAATAGCGGGAGCTACAGAGCATCGGAACTGCGCAATCAGCAGGTGTCTATAAGAAATGATTCTCAATCTCAATTTCTGTTGCATTGCGATTTAGGATATTGTCAGAGTTTGAAAGAGGTCGTATCAT
This sequence comes from Trichonephila inaurata madagascariensis, assembly GCA_019973955.1. Taxonomy (NCBI): domain Eukaryota; kingdom Metazoa; phylum Arthropoda; class Arachnida; order Araneae; family Nephilidae; genus Trichonephila; species Trichonephila inaurata. The sequence goes on along the minus strand of BMAV01024972.1, from coordinate 36,528 downwards.
TGGATTCAAATAGGCAGGTCGGGCAAATCGGAGAATCGCTCGTTACATGGGTCGAAGCGATGCGGCCATTAGAAGATTCTGGCAAGAATAGGTGACAATGGCAGATTTCCGAGTCATGATAGTAGCGGTCAATCCTAGGGCCACAGCAGAGCGGGAGGACAAATTGATTGTCAGATCAACTGTCACAGTGCTTGACTCATCGTTATCAACTATCAGACGTGTGATCTGCACACGAGTGTCCTCTATGACCTTTCAGAGACAGCTGATAGAGCCACATTTATGCTTGTGCGACTGCTACTCCACCGGCCACTCACGCCTGCACATTGTGTTGTGTAGCCAGATTACAGTGGTGCTTGGCTCGATCAGATTGGAATCATGCTCCCTGGGGACGTATAGTGTTTAGCGACGAATTCCGCTTCCAACTGTGTCCTGAAGATCATCGAAGACGTGTCTGGAGACCCCCAGAGCAACGTGCCGATCCAGCTTTCACTATTACACACCCCACAGGCCATCAATCAGGAGTTATGGTCAAGAGTGCCAATTTTTTGGACAGCTGGACCCCTTTGGTCGTCATTAGAGGCACTCTTACAGCGCAGCGGTAATTCTACGACATTCTGAGAACTCTTTTACTACCGTTCCTTTATCAGTACCCTGACCTTTTTTTCAGCAAGATAATGCCAGACCTCAAATGGCACGTGTTACTTCCTTGACAAACCTGATCACTAGATCTCTCTCCATTCGAGCATGTTTGGGATATGACGGAAAGGCTACTGCATCTACCAGGGAATGTTGATAACTTGGCCCGACAATTGGAGTAAATTTGGCAAGAAATACCGCAGGAGATCATCAGGGCGTATTATATCCTTATCCCACGTCGTGTGGCAGCTTGCATCTAGGCTAGATGTGGGTCAACACCTTATTGAGCTGGTTACTTTGCAACGATGTAACTCTGTAATAAATAGTTCCATTTTTCTGAAATTTTAATCATTGTCTATTCTGTACATAATTTTTGTACCCACCAATTGTTGTCTCTATTGGACAACTCCTTCTTGGTGCATCGGCTTTTTTTTGTTGTTGTTGGTGTTTTTTTTTTGTTATAGAGTGTACACTGTGCCCGGGCTTAAAGTATCCAAAAATAATAGCTTATGATTACGGAACTATCCATCAGAATGTAACAAAGTGTTCATCCGTGGATTGGAAAAATCTACGAGTTTTGGGTCTAGTCCGATCGGCTACAAGTATACGCATTATTCCGCAATCACAGATGATAAACTTTTTACGCTGATTTCATTATTATAGATGAGGACGCCACAGTAAAAAGTGCAGTACGTAGTTTGGTTACGAAATTTAAATCAGTCGCGCGCGTACAGGAAGTCTTCGAACAGAATGTAATGTCGACACTCCGACATCAAAATCTATCCACCAATTAGAAAGAACTTAACAAGAGATGTGAACTTTAGTATCTCAAACTGGCAAGTATCCCTAACTTTCACGATAGAAGACACTGTTGATCTTGTACGTGATTCATTTTGTCCATGTCTTGACAATACTATTAGGCAAAACAGCAACGACATTCCATTATGTTCGAGCACGTCGCTGTACACGCTTGACTGATTTAAATTCCGTTAACCAAAGTACGCTATCTACTTTTTACTGCGGAGACCACATCTTTACTAATGAAGTCAGAGTAACAAGTTTATCGTCTGTGATTAATGAACAAAATGCACGCACGTGCAACCGATCAGATTGGATCAAAAAAATTTCGGAGATATTTCAAAATCACGGATGAACACTTTATTACATTCTGATGGGTAGTTCCGTAACAATAAGCCATTAATTTTGGATACTTTAAGCCCATAAACCATTTATTCTTGCTCCTTCTTTGATTTTGCTGAGAATTACAAGTGTTCTATATCCTGTCTTTCTGCAAAAATACATCCCTTCTTCACATTATTTATTTCGCATTGATACCAATTTTTGACTTTAGATATCGGCTTTCTTTTTCTAAGAAGAAAACCAAAGAATCGGTATGAATGGGATATTACTACTATTATCAGAATGTAGAAATTCGATATGAATTCTGCCTTTCGTGAATATATTAAGCTTCTGAATAGTCAAAAAACCTATTTGTTGTTTAAAAACTATTTTTATCGTTTCTTTTGTTTCCACAATACGTTTTACTTTACACTTTGAAAAAAAGTTTGAAAGAGCATTTTATAACCAGTTTAACTACAATGGGAGGAGTATATGACATATTTCAGATAATTATAAATGTTATTTTTCTATCACGTATTTATTTCGTATCAAAGAAAAAAGCTACATATTTTAGCAACCAAATTACGTCAAATGTAACAATTCCCATCGGCTTCGAATTCGTATTTAAGCCGCGATAGCTGAATGACTATGACCCCGAACTCATAGACAGGCGTTTTTTTTCTCGGGTTTTGAGTTCGATTCCTGAAGCCGTTAGAGTTATCGTCTTGAGTATAAGACACGTGTTCAGTCTGCTGACGTAAAGATACGAACATTTGCTTGGTGTGAACGTTTGGAGAATGGAATTCAAGTTAGGTGTCTTCATCAGAACTTGAGCTTTATTTTAAGTAAAGAGTTTCGTGTTACCAATTGCCAAGGCACAGCTTTAAATTGAAACGTTAATAAACAATCAACAAGGAAGCATACAAAAAGTAACAATGAACTGCTTTGATCCAGGTCAATATGCATTTAGTTTTGCTGTTTATCTAGTTTCAGCTTGAATATCCTTACACTCTTCTGTAAGTTCTTAAATTAAAGTTTTTACTTTAAGCACCCAAATATTTTCCAATAAAACTAAGATTAAATTCATTCTATGCATTTAAATTAAAGAAATATTTCATGTATTTATATATTATTTTATTTTTACCATAAATTCCAAAGCATTCTTATTTACAAACATATCCATAATATATTGTTATAAATATTAAAATTCTGCGCACCCCTTGCCTGCAAATTACTGAAGAAACATGATACAACACACACGCAAATATGGGGCAAATGCTTTACATTAAAATTTCGGAAATAGTTCGTTTATTTAGTGGAAAGGATTCCAAGAATTTGAAAAACGATTCCCAAAACATGTTGACGAAAATAGGGAACTTTTCGTCTTGTCTTTTCTGAGAACGAAAGTAGCCTTTTATATATAGAAACATTATTTCTGTTGGAAACACTCTGTCTGCTTACCTGATTTATGTAACATTTATAGAGTAAAAAGATCATGGAAAGTATTTTCAATCAAAACACGATATAGAGAAAAAGTGGGTTGGATGACAAAATGAGTTACGCAAATTTAATGTATTTTATCTTCGTAAGAAATACAAGTAATACTTAAAAAAACATTAAGTCAATTCCTACTTAGATCAACAAAGAAAAGTATTATTTTAATTAATTTTTATTAAATAGTTACATTTAATATAAATGTGTATATACATATGACAGAATCACAAGATAAGGTGGTAATTAACTTTTATTAATGATCTTTAAAATATCGTATTGTCATCCAAAACAATCCTGTATATAAAATTTCAGTTCCACTGAATGCTTTAAAACGTGAGGAAAAAAAAAAATTTTCAAGCTTTGACACAAGTCGCCAAAAGGGTAGCTAAGTCGCCAAAAATGATGCCAACATGGCTGTATTTGTAACTCTTTGAATAATTAGTATTAATCAATTAATTTTTATTAATTATAATTAAATTACTGTATTGTCATCCAAAATAATCATGTATATAAATTTTAATCTCAATTGAGCGCTTTAAAATGTATTTTATTAACGACTGAAAATTTCCCGAAGATAAATAAATTAATAAAAATATAGAGATTGTGAGCTAATAGTAGGAATAGAATAATAGAGAGCGTGCTCTCCTACAAAAATTTTTAAATTGTTTCTTTTATTTATAATCCGGTAGAGAGAAACCGTCGATAGAGGTGATAGAGCTGGCCACTGCATACGCTGAATGATTCTTGCTCAAGATCACATCCACGATGCTTGTGTGGTCTCACATTGTCATCCTACAGCCCGAAGGCTTCACCTACTGCCCCAGCATGAAGGCCCACATTAGTATCCAGGATATCTTCTGATATAGGTGTGTGCACTATCATTTCCTCTGAAACAAATACATGGAGGTCTGTGCTTCCACCCAAACGGATACTACACTAGACACAGACACTGCTTGTTCCGTATACATCTCTTTTTACGGATGTGTGGTGGATGAAAACTTGTAACAAATTCTCACGAAATGAAAATACGCGTATCGCTTCCGAGGATACGTCTGGACTCATTCGTAAAGAGAATAGCCCTCCATTTATAACACGTCCTGTGGATAGTTGACATATCCACGGCAAACCCACGTTCGTGAGTCCTCAACGCATGGTTGATCTTGATACCTACCTTTTAGTGCTTGCAAGGCTGCGGTAGCTGAGTGGTCAAGGTATCGGATCCTGTCAGGGTATCGTCATGAGTTCGACCCCACTACCACTCCACTAAAGACTCGTCATGTAGGGGAGCGATTCACGTTAAATCTGTCGAGAGCTCAAACGTCCTTCCGTTGGTATTATAGTTAGGAGAGGGTGTGCCAGCTCAGACGACGTCCATCGTCACTGACAAGGTCGGTCACAAAAAGCTCTCGTGTTGCTGAACAGTGTGATGTTAATATTCACTCAATCATTCACAACTTGCAGCGAGGGAGGATCTGAGTTCCGCTGGAGTTGTGGTTCAATTCCTTCAAATGCATAATGGCAAATATAGGTCATGGACGGTCTGTAGTACGTGGCCGTCCTTGGCAAAACTTCTTGGATGCCGCATTCATCTTATCAAACACAAGCCTTATCGACATCCAGCGGACTTCCGTGTGAAAGAGTAATTGATGAAAAATGCTCGTCATTTTCTTCACAAAACTGCGCAAATAAACGTTTATTCAACGCCTTGCTTCGGATTCGGTTTATCGTATTTATGACAAATTGAAGAGACTCATGTAATATGCCATTTCGATTTTTAGCAACTAAATGCCGTCGATGGATGACTCAGTGTATTGCTGTAACACACCCAGTACATTTTGTTTTAAATGGCTTATAAATCCACGACAGCGCCCGACCATAGCAGGTGCTCCATCTGTAGCTACTGATATTATGTATGTTAAGGGTATTGAATTTTCTATGAAATATTCCTTCAAAACGTTAAATATGGATTCGCCTTTAGTGTCGCTTGTCATAGTTCTTGCAAAGAGCATTTTTAGTGGTGTTTTCTAATCCATAACTAAAAACTTGGGAAGTATGGGGGAAAATAATTAATGATTCATTTCAACATCTTGACTCGTTTCATCGGAAGTGAAAAGTGTTGTTGCTAAGAATCTTCACATAAAACTTTTAATATCACTTTTCCTCCTCAATACGACTTTAAAACATTTGTATGTTAAATTCTTCTAATTATTTTCGGATGCTGATTTAGGTATAACTCAGTTTTAAACCTCCTCAAAAAACTAAAACTTATTCCAATTAACATTGAAACGAGTGCTCTACATTTTGTTTCTAGACAAAATGTTTAATTATCCTCCTTCGGAAAAATTATTATTAAAAGAAGAAAAAAATTATTCTGATTGTATAACTTTATTTTCATTTAAATATATAACAGATGATACAAATTTATGTATTTATATGTCATGCTGTTCCGTTACTGCTCCTTTCAAAATAAAAAAGTATTATTAAAAAAGATAAATTGTTCATAGATACAGCCTACAAAATTAATAGTTCACTAACAAAAGACAGCATGACAATATATATATATATATCTTATATATATATATATATATATTAAAAACTAAATCACACACACAGTAAAACAAATTTAAAATATCGAAAGATCCTTAAAAAGTCGTTACGATTTTTAAAGAATTTGATGAGGCTTTTCAAAATCCTATCGTAAATTTAAAACAAAGTATAAGTAGCCCATATTTTTTACTTTCATTGAAACACTGTATTTACGTATACTTAATATATTTGGAAATTGTAATTACATGGAAATACATTCTAACAAATTAGATTTTTCAAACAAAAACTATGCTGTCTGAGAATATAACATTTAACATTTTTTTTCCAACAAACCCACATATAAATATGTATACAGCGCGCACAAAATATTGCATGAAATTACATAAATTTGAATTGAAAAAAAGATTTTTTACTTTTACAACTCCCACAAAGAAAAAATACTTTCTCAAATCTAATTAATATAGCTCTAGAAATTAATGACCATAGTAATCAATCTTAAAAAACTAACACTAATAAAAAATATTCAAAAAGCAGACTGCGATACTTAAATAGTAATAATAAATGAACTATATTTCTCAGTCCAATAAAGTCCTAATTTTTAGCTCCCTAAAAAAATATTTTGTCATTTTGAAATATTTTTAATACTTAAATTGATATTAATTATAACACATGGAATCATTAAAAAATATATTTGAAATAATAACAAAATAATATTACTAAATTTATCTCTCTTTAAAGTAAAAAAAAAAGAAAACATTGAAATAATACATTGAAATAATACATTAATTACTGATCTTCAAACTTTGAATATTCAGAAAGAATTTTAAAAGATGCCTTTCGGATACTTTAATCAACGATAACACAATAGACAACTTATAAAAATACGATAACACACTTATAAAAATGTACTAATAATAACAATATGATTACAAGATTTTTCTCTTGATGTATTTAAATGGGGAAAAATTTGCAAATATATATATTTTATATTGATTTCACATTTGATGATTCAGGCGGAAAAAAAAACGAAATTTACTATAAGCAACAGACAAAGGAACTGCAATTTTTATAAAAAACTGAAAACAGTAATGATGGTTGTGCAACGTCTCGTTCCAAAAGTGAAAGTTATCTTACGAAAAAGGATTCGTGTCAACAATATTATTTCAATTAAATCCAAGGAAAAGATTTTACAATCCATATACTGTTAAGTATAACTTGATACATATATGCAAAATAATTTCATTGACAATAAAATGGCCTAGTTTCATATAACTCAGTATCGTCGCTATCCATTTATTTAAATTCATTACATTATATATATATATAAATCACTGATGTAGACAATTCTATTTAACTTTGTCCTGCGTCTAGTCTCCCAACAGCTCAACATCTCAGTTCTTCGGTCAAATGATCCCTGGAGGTCATTGTTAAATATCGCTAAACCAATTTATAATCTCAGACACAAAATGACAATTTACTGCCTTGCTCTGTTACATCCATTTCTATACTTCTTATAAATGACACATTCTAACTACATCGCCAAAATTTTGCATATTGTGATATTGTTCAGAGAGAGAGAGAGCCCTTTCACTTACCAACATATTCAATATATTTTCTACTTCGGGAATTAGCGAATCGAGGTCAGGGATTTCTCGACGATATTTCAATTTTGGAGTATTCTCCTTCAAATAAGCTAATATTATATGGATGTACAACAATTAAGGAATTTAAAGAAAAATTAGGAATTTATGACAAGATATTTCAAAATAAAAGCAAAAATCGCTCTTCTTATGATACGTCGCGTAATCCAAACTTTAGTAGCCACCGCCGTGATGTTAAAGTACATTTCATAACCATCGATATGATAGATATCCAAAATTCAATGCAACAAAGCCTAATTCAAAATTTGAGAATAAAAATTTTAGAGATAGGAATCACGTAACTTGTTTTAATTGTGCGGGATCCGATCACATTTCTAAATTTTGCCAGATAAATATCGTGGTCCAAAGTGTATAATGTAGTGAAAATTTTGGCTATAAATCTGATACTTGTCCTCAAAAAAATATCCCTTCTTCTAATAATGTTGATGAAATTACCCCATTAACTACTATGTGTAAAGAAGTTAAAATTTTATCTAAAAAAATATTATCTTTAGTTGATATCGGAAGTCAAGTAACCTTAATGAAAGAAAGTGTATGGAATCAATTAGGTTCTCCTTCTTTAATAAATAGTGGTAATATACTAACCGGTTTTGGCCTTTCAAAAACTCATGTAATTGGTTCATTTAACTCAACTGTTACAATTGACAACCAAGACTTTCCTGTTAAAATTAATGTTGTCCCCAACCACTCAATGAACTTTGATATTATTATTGGTTGTAATCTAATCAAACAAGCTAATTTGACTATCACATCTGATAGTGTTATTTTTTCTAAGCCACAAACCGAAATGTCTGACGCTTCACCAGAATCATTTGTTTTCGCAATTACTGACGACATTCCTAAATTTGATATTGGCCCTGAAATTCCAAAACAAACTCGTAACGATGTTGAGGCATTACTCGTATCCTATAGGCCGAATAAAATTAAAACGACGGATATTGAGTTAAGCATTACCGTGACGGACGACAAGCCAATTTATCATTCTCCAAGACGGTTACTTTTACTAAACGTGATATAGTAGATAAACAAATAGATGAATGGACACAAAATGGTATTATTGAACCATGTTCATCTGATTATGCCAGCCAAGTCCTAGTAGTCCGCAAAAAAGACGGCAGTCCGCGAGTCTGCATTGACTTTCGAAAATTAAATCGTGTGTTAGTTAAGGATCACTATCCTCTGCCCCTCATTGAGGATATTTTAGATAAACTTCAGGATACTAGAGTTTTCAGTACCATTGATTTACGTAATGGCTTTTTCCATGTGCCTGTTAACAAACAGAGTCGCCCATATACCTCCTTTGTAACACAAAATGGTCAATTTCAGTTCCTTAAAATGCCTTTCGGACTCTCTACATGCCCTTCAACGTTTCAACGTTTTATCAATACAGTTTTTCGTGACTTAATTGTTCAAGGAATTGTTCTCCCTTACATGGATGATATAGTTATCCTTGCTAAAAATGAATCTGAGGCTATTGATAGACTCAAAAAGTTCTTAAAGTGTCCAGTGATTACGGACTAGAAATAAATTTTGTAAATGTCAATTTCTGCATAGGAAAATTGAATTTTTAGGCCATGTTATTGAAAACAATAAACTTTTCCCTTCCCCTTCTAAAATTAAGTCAGTTGTCCATTACCCCGAACCAAAAACAACTAAAAATGTTCAACGCTTTTTAGGCCTCACTGGATATTTTCGTAAATTTATCCCTGCTTATTATGTTATTGCTAAGCCACTTAGTGATCTTTTACGTAAAGATACTCCTTTAAATTTTGATGTAAAACAAAAAGCTTCCTTTGACGAGTTAAAACGTTTGCTCTGTCAGAAAACTGTCTTAGGTATAAATCGGCAAAATTGTGAAACTGAAATACATACTGATGCGTCAATCGACGGACTTGCTGCTGTTTTATTACAAAGATCCTCTGATGATAATTCCTTACATCCTATATATTACATGTCTAGAAAAACGTCCGAAACCGAGAGAAAATATACCAGCTACGAACTCGAAGTTTTAGCAATCATAGAAGCTCTCAAAAAATTTAAAGTGTACATTTTAGGAATGCCTTTTAAAATAATTACTGATTGTAATGCATTTACAAAAACTATGAGTAAGAAAGATCTAAACACACGAATCGCGCATTGGGCTCTGAATTTACAAGATTATGATTACACCATTTTACATCGCTCTGGCTCACAAATGGCCCATGTTGACGCTTAAGTAGAATACAGGTCTTAACAAATCAGTGTACTGATTCTATTGTGCATAGGATAAAAGAATCTCAAGAACTCGACCCACATATTCTTCCATAAAAGCTCGTCTTCAAAATGGTCCATATGATAACTATTGCATTAAAAATAATATATTATATAAATTTATTGACGGTGCCGAAGTCCTTGTTATTCCCGACGAGATGCAGCATCACTTTATCAAAAATGCTCACGACAAAGGACATTTTTCAGTTAAAAGAACTCTAGAACATATAAAAATAATTATTTTATACCACAACTTCAATCAAAATTGAAAATATATTTCTAATTGTGTAACATGTATATTGAAAAATAAAAATCTGGTAAACAAGAAGGATTTCTCCATCCTCTTGTCAAAGATGACATACCTCTAAATACATACCATATTGATCATCTTGGTCCTTTAGCAACATCGCATAAAAACTACAAATTCATTTTAGCTGTCATTGACTCTTTCACCAAATTTGTTTGGTTATATATACCCCCACTAAAACTACATCTACTTCTGAGGTAATAAAAAAATTAGACATCCAAAAAACTACATTTGGAAATCCTCGTTTTCTTATCACTGATCGTGGAACTACATTCACTTCCAACGAATTCCACACTTATTGTTCCGAACAAAATATTTCACTTCATCATATTACTACAGGTTTGTCACGTGCAAATGTGTGTGTGGTCAAGTAGAACGCATTAATCGAACAATTATTTCTGTCTTATCTAAGATGTCAGAAGACGATCCCACGAAATAATTCAAACATGTTCCTTCACTACAAGAAGTCTTAAACTCAACATTCAACAAGCATTAACACCACTCCTTTTGAATTACTCTTTTGGAACACAAATCAATAACAAGACGTTGGCATTCACATAATCGACGAACAGCTACAACTCGAATTTAATGAAAACAGAGAACTCCTACGTAAAGCGGCAAAATCGCAAATTAAAGTGCAAAATGAAAACAAAAAGTCTTATAATCTTCGACGAAAATCTCCTTGTTTATATAGTGTTAAGGACTTAGTTGCTATTAAAAGAACGCAACACGGACCTGGACAAAAACTCTGCAATAAATTTATCGGTCCATATAAAATTACTGAGGTAAAGTCTAACGATACCTACAACGTCGAAAAATGTGGAAATTTTGATGGCCCAACCAAAACAAGTACTTGTGCCGAATACTTGAAACCATGGACACACATATGAATGTTACATTACAAACGAAAACTTTTACATCTTTTTTGACATTATCACCATACTCAAGATTGCTTTGTATTGTTTGTCTTCTTTCCATCTGTATACCTATATTTTTTATTTTATTTTTATGCTTTGTTATTAGTTTTGATTTTCTGATACATATTTGACTGTTTTAATAATTGTTATATTTGTAAGTTTATTTCCTCTAGCTTTTCAATTTTATTTCATGACATTTTGAAATACATTGTATTTTACATGCGAGGACGCATGTTTGGTCATGATGGCCGATGTAGGAATGGATGTGCACGTTATCTCATATCCTTCCTATATTCCTTTAATGACGTAAGGCCAAAAGAGCGCCACCTAGCGGACAAGGCGGTTCGAGGATAAAGAGACGACAGACGGACGAATAGGACGATTGCGCGGAAAGACAGAGAGAGAGACGAGTCAGGCGAGACGAGACGAAGGCAGCGACGAGACGCCTGGTGGAATCCAACCACCCGATAACTTTTTAGTAAATTCTAGCTCTCCCTTGTAGATAATTCCTCTAAATAAATGCATACTTAATTCAATCTGGTCGTTGTCACTCTCTATAGTAATGAACAATGCATGTTAATGTTACTCGCAGGGCGTCTTCGTGCAGTATCTGTCAGATGCATCGCAGGTCCATACTGTAGAACCATCTTTAAAAAAATTGCAGAATACTTGTGTTTCGAGTTTTATTTTAGTATAAAACTGAAAGGTACATTCCATGTTACAGACAAACTTGAAACTTAACTGAACAATGGGAAACCCTTTAAAAATTACGTTCTTGTGCTCGCTGCATTTATCAGATTTAAAAGCCCCTGCCATCCGAAAGGTAAAGTGGTCGACCACATTCTTTGCACTGGACCCCAGTGCGAGACATGAAGACAGATAGAAGAATGATAGATGAGGTCCCACTCACCACACACACATGTGAACGCGACACCAAACTTTTTTTTACTATGCATATCAGAGATTTGCACGTCTAACGTAGGGTTAGTGAAAATATGATCTGCGTAAGAGTTATCTACGCATAACTGTGCTTCAGCTCAATTCTGTGAGATTGAGTAAATTACTTGATTTAATAATTCATATTCATTTTATTGAGTCGGTATTTGGTCAAGATTAATTGTCTAACACAGTTGCATTAACTCCCCTGTATGAGGAGCGCACATTTCCAAAATTATGTATATAAGTGTCTCACCTATATTCGCAATTTGTAGTTAGCATAGTGTAATTTGGCCGATCTTTATTCATATCCAATTTTGTGATTTTATATATCTGAAGGTCTATTTACGAAGTATCATGTTGTTTTGATCTGCTGCTAAAGACGACAATTGAGCTAGTACCCCACTCAACAAACATCAACACCAACCCAGGAAGGGAATTTTAATTATCGATAGATTTAATTCCCATCGTACCGTTAGAACAAAGGGTATTTAACAGCATCAAGATTTGAGCCCATGATACGACAGAAATAATGCTAACCACGAGTTCGCGATTAAGATCACTCGGTTATGGTGTTGTTGTTACTTATGACGCCTGATCGACAGTAACATCAAACCAAGGCCCACGATATTCATCGTGGCAAGGGGCTAGTTGTACGCCTGTCGTTAGCCGTAGTTTTGAGCACCATTCAGGTGACAGTACAATTTTGTTCGGTTTCACTCGGTTATGGTAGTTATAACTGAGCTTTAAACTAAAGCATAAATAGATCATATACTTATTATACTAAATTTTAATATAAAATTATATGCTTAGAACTTCTAAACACTATGTAATTTTTTCGGAAGAACGTTTTAAGAAAGATTATACTGGTATTTTTTTAAAAGAATAAAATACTTTATTTCGCTTTTTCTTAATCTACTTTATTTAAAATTTGTTTGTTTTTCTTTATTCATTTTGTATTTTATTTGTAATATTATTTCAAAATATATCGCAGAGTTCTCATGCCAACTTTGTGCTTGTTTGCTTATGTTGCATAGTATCATTGACTGGCTATTTCACAATTTTAAGCTCTCTCACATTGGTAAAACACTTCTGTAAAATCTTATAGGTCCATCACATTTCTTTGAATTATTTTACATAAATACACATAGATAGATAGATACATACATACATACATACATACTTACATACATACATACATACATACATACATACATATATATATATATATATATATATATATATATATATTATATATATATATATATATATATATATATATATGACACACACAAAGAGAGAATTATGCATTATAATTTTACTTAAACAGCATACAACGTCAATGAATGGAAGGTTGTATGTTATCCTAATCTGATGATATTCATTGCATGATTTGTATAGCATTTTTTATTTGAAGTTATAAGGATTTTAAATAAATAAGAATTTCTGCATCAAAGATTCTGAAGATAAATAATTGTTCTCGCGTTATTAATCATACAATAGAGTATTTTCGAATTGATTCTGTGGAAAAGATAAAATAATGCTCACAAAATGTTATAGTAAAATTTTTCTTATTTTATGATACATTGTTTTTTGTACATATACTAAACACAAATTGTCCAATATTTTTCTTTTCTAAGAGATAGAAGTTCCTCTTTATGATGATAGATGGCGGGGGAGTTCCTCTTCTGTTACACCGCAGAAGCGAAGTGTGTGATTGACAATTTTATAAATGTAAGAGATATGCATTCTTCTCAAAATGTGATATGCTTAGTTGAAAAGAATTAGAACTTCATTCCGGAGATACTTCAAAAGCCCTTAAGAAAAATCAGGCAAATGAGCGTTGTAAAATATTGCCTAAAATGCAATACCCAAAAAAGATGAAATATTTCTATTCTACAATCAAATAAAAATTACTTATTTAAAATTTCGTTTTTATAGAAACGTTGAATGGAAATTATTATGAAAATATTTTTTTTTTGAAGAAATGGCTTCTGGAGACTGTTAATATATACGATGTTGGCTTTTTAAATATATTTATGAATTCTGAATATTTGAATAATAAATTTTTCTTTTAGTTGATTTTCATACATTTCTTAATAAATCAAAAGTATAAGCAAATGCTCACTCATCAACGGCCATACAACAAACTCAATGTATAAATTATGAGAAATCTTGCTTTTCACACAACTCCTATGATACAAGAGAACCGCATTAACTTAAATTAATTGAGCTCATATTTCGTTCGTGCATAATATCCCTGTAAGTAATCTCTATAGCAAAAATGAAAATGTAGTCATAAGTAAGACAAAGTGAGATGTTAAAATTTGCACAAGAGAGAAAATTCAAATCAAGATGTACTAATATGATATATTGCAGTGCAGAAAACTAGTTATAGAACAGAATAAAGCATTTGTATTTGTATTTATGAATTATGGTTTTCATTCAATTGGCCTTATAGATTAAGTGGTGTCCATTTCAGTGAGGGTTTATGAACGATCTCTCTCTTTATTATATATTATCTACAAAAAAATATTACAACATTTATTAACACAGTCCATCTATGATTTGTCCATCTATTTATGAACGTCCATCGTTGCCAATTTGACACCACAGCCTGTTAATTTTTTCCGCCTTTCTGCATTTATGCAGGGAATTTGAAAATTTTTCGAGACTTTTAATTATTTTCCATGATGATTACGCAGTTAAAGTGTTGTGGGTCCAGGTTTATTAGGAGAGATTTTACAACTAAAAATACCTAGAACGTCTGCTGTTGTCATTTCGACACCAAGGCAGTTTATCATCATATACAGCTATCATTAATCATTACTATTAGTAAAACAAACTTCAAAATGCACTATCACATTTATTTGATTAAATTCAGTGTTATTGGTTAACAGCAGAAGCTAATCTTATTTTACTAAAATTGTTGTGCCTAAGTGCTTCGTTACATAGCATGCGCGCGGTTATCTGCTCATAAAAAAATTTTAAAAAAAAAGCATTCGATTTTTGAATTTTGTGCAGAGCAGACACCTAGAAACGGTGGCTCGTGAAAATGTCTAAACCCTGATGAAATTGGTAATTTATTGCGAGAAATTTCTGAGAAAAAAAATCGTCTCTAATTTAGATTCCAATAAAGACATAAGATAGAGTAAAAGTGACTGCGAAGATGATATAATTGATTAAATTCCAGTAACTTCTGATTTATATATATATATATATTAATATATATTATATATATATATATATATATCTAGGAATACAATAATTTACGCATAAGTCCAGGTTCCTGGAGATTTATAACTTAATTTTATTTGGCAAAGTAGTTTTTCTTTATATACGCCTCGCGAAAGATTTAATGTTAAGGACTCAATTTATGATATAAGGGCCATAAAATATTTAATTACATTATAATATATATTAACAATATTAAAAATTAAATCATTATATATAACATATTCCTGAATCCATTTAGTTAAAACAGTTTATTTTAATGTATTTTTATGGTTTAACAAATATCAAAATGAACACCCGTTGGACCGCTTTTAAAAGAAAATAAGTCCCGAAAAATCCCGAAAGACGTTCTAGTGTTAAAGGGATCAATTACTGTTATATTTCATTTGTTTTTAATAAAGTTGTACTCTAATGATAAACGAGGACTATTCCCGTAGGCGTTTGTAATTTAGAATCTCGATTAAAGTGAAGTGGCTGGCTTTCCAATCTCTTAATTTCCATCCCATGTCAAAGTAAGGACTTTGATTCCACAGGTTAGCATGTCATCCCAACTACACAGTCAGTCTTCAGGAACTGAAGGACTCGAACCTACGACTCTTCGACTAAGAGAACTTATGGATGAACACGGCTAAAGCACCCATTAACTCTTAGTTTAAAATGAGGTATTATAACTGCTATTATTTTATTCCAAAAGTTCGTGAATCGGGTTCTCAACTCATTTTCAACTAACTTTTAGGAAAATCTGTAATGTTGCTGTTATCACCAAATCACGAAATCTATTTATATGGATTGTTTAATTGATTTGAGAACCCCCTATACATTATTAAGTATCCGATATGCATACATATCACTATTTGAAGATATTTAAAGTGGGAAGGAAAATACGTTGATATTGTACTTCTAGAGAGAGGAGGCCGTGGTAGCCTATAGGTCAAGTTATTGGATCGTGGCTGGTATGTCATGAGTTAGAGCCTAGTACGACTAAAGACCTGCCTTGTAGGGGAAGATGTATGTTAAATCTATCAAGAGCTCAAACGTTCTTCCGTTGTTGGGTGTGGTAGTTAGGAGAGGGATGTGTCAGCTCAGGTGTTGTCCTCAGCACTTGACCATGGTTCAAAATGGCGAGGTCCATCGCCAAAAGCCCTTGTTTAGCTAAGCAGGGCGAGATTAATATTCACTCACTCACTGTATAGAGACGATGTTAAGATTGTAATTGTGTAAAGATAATTTGTTGGATTGTAATCGTGTAAGGCAGAGTTTCTCAATCTGTGGGGCATGACCCCTAGGGCGGCATGATAACTCTACGAAAGGTGCGTGAGCATATCGAAAACTTGAACATAAATTATTTAAAAAGCTATAAATTTACTGAAAAGAAGCAAAATAAAGCACAAAAATAGTCTGACATAATAAAAAATGGCATATTTGCACTGATATAATACGTTTATAAATGAATCAGTACTGCGCAATGTATTTGATGATTAATTTTGCAATATTGATTTAAAAACAAGATAAATAATTACTAGTGACTTCCATGGGCTTGTTATTTACAAAATTACATACAAAATGTAAAGCTTATCTTGCGTATTGTAGCTTTAACTTCAAAGTATATTATTATTGAATTCAATACAGTGTTATTGTATGGAAGGGGGCACGAGGAAAAATTATGATTAAAAATCGGGTCGTAAATATTGAAAGTTTGAGAAGCACTTGTGTAAGGAGTGAATTTTGAGTCAGTAATTGTGAAGGGGATGTTATGAGAGATGAGGAAAGGAGAAGATGTGATTGTAATTATATATATATATATGTAAGGAGAGGCTGCGGATATTGCATTTGTAAGGTTTTGTGGTTGTAATTGTAAAGATTGATTTTAATTATTTTAACTAGAATTGACAAGTTCACTTAAAATTCACTAGAAATTCGTGTGGCTGGTGCTTGGACTTTCTGAAGTCTGAACCTGCGCGACTGTAATTCAAATCTTGTTACAGTTGATAGTTTTCGTTCCACAAGGTTAGAATTCGAAATGTATTCCTATTGAATATATTAGAGTAAATAAAATTTATTGAGTTTTAAATTGATGTATTAACACTTGTTGTTGCTTTTGTTTAAGCATCCAGGGATTTAGAAAAGAAAAAGTATTATAAAAAACCAACTCTAGATTCCACCAAAGTTACAACTTTGGCCTGACTATAGAGGAGTATTCCTACTTAGCTCCCATAATTTGTATGAATTTCGGTTCGTTTCCTTTGGTCTTGCAATCATACAAACAAAGGCTACAAAAACGATTGGGATAAAAAAGATAGTTGCATTGATATTAAATATTGATTACTTATCTCTTATTATTAAATGTTTTTTTGAGATAACACACGAAAATATTTCAGTTTGTAGGACCTTATAATCAAGTATTCATTTTTCACGAAAATTTCATCGTGCGTGTAGTTTATGTATAATGACATATTAACAAGTAGTTAAAGGAAGTTGGTACCCTTTATAACGGCTATGTTATAATGAGCTTTTTTATGTACATTTTTCTCAGAAACTGTTAGATATAAAGACTTCAAATTTTGTTTGTGTATTAATTAGACTTTTATATGGATACTGTAGTGATATTTTTCAAATATATTGTGTGGGTTTAGTTTTTTTTTTTCAAAAACATACTTTTAAGTAGCATCACTATGATTTTATCAAAATTCTCGTTTTTTTGTCGTGATATCTGGTTTCAAGCCAAATGTTTTCAGAAAAAACCGATCAGGATCACATTAGTATTCACGGTTATATATAAGTAATATGAGGGGAAAATTGCAGGTACTACATTCGTACAATAGATTCTGAAAAAAAGAGAACACCCTGCTTTAGAAAACATAATTTTGCGAAAATTGTGTTTTTAATATAAAATGTCACTTTACCACAAAAATTATGAATTACAACATACATTTGTCCTATTTTATTAAACACACATTATATTTATTAAACTTTTTGTTTACTACTTTATCTAAATTGCCCAGAAAATATATACGTAGTATTTTTCAGTTTTTGTCTAACGAGATATTTTGTAGCATTTAGATTATATTTTCCTCAAATTCTGTAATTCTGTTGAAGAAATTTAAGCTTTGATGCTTCACCAACATCAAAGTAAAACATAGATCATCATAAATATATTATTAAAATAAATCAATATGGTTTGGGTATGAATTTGTGGTTACATTTGGGAATATAATTTTCAAAATTTCCAAAGTTTTCTCATTAGTCTTTTGTAAGTTTATACCTAAACAGAGCTTCTAAAAGTTTCAAAATTTAAAAAGTTCTATAAACTGGACAAGGTGTTTTTAAAACAGACAAAATTAAAATTGTTTCTATGTTTTTAAACGTGACATTTTTGTATTTTTTATTTATAGTCACAAGCTCGTGTGCAACGACAAAGCACTTCTTATTTGAGCTATCTTTATGAGCCTTTTATTGAAAAGTTGTGAATATTAAAGCTTAAAAACTTGTCTATACAAACAATAGACATTTATATTTATACTGAAGTTAGATTTTTCTAATATATTGTTTCGTTTTTTGAAAACAAACTTTTTGCTCAGCATCACTGGGCACTTAGTCAAAATTTTCTCTTCTTCTCATGACATGTGCTCTTTAGCTAATTGATTTGTAATGTTTCAAAAATCATATTTCAGTATACACAAGTGTACATAAGCAATAAATAATGTAAAATTGTTGTGTATCCATACTGTAAATTCAGAAAAATTTCATTTTTAAAAACAATTTTAAAAGTATAAATTTTAGGAAACAATAATTTTTGTTGCAATCAAACCTTTTCAAAAATTTGCCTTATTTTCGTGTATTTTTTTTAAAAATAATATTATATCCTTCTTTTATTCCTAGACCTTATTCTTTTATTTCCTATGGGATTGTGTAGTAAATGCGCATATTTTCTTCATTACACTTTCCATATCCAGACATTTCATGGCATTTACATCTTATTCACCAGGTTCCACATCCTGTTTTTTAAGCATTTTTTTAAAAAAAAATTTGTTGTATTACCAGCTTTAAAAGAACAAACCACATCATAAATATGAAGCTGCAATGCTTCAGTGCATCGATTTTTTTCATCAAAGAAGAAGACTCACATTCAAATTGTGAGTTTTCTATTCCTTTGCTCATGATTTATTTATATTATTATGGTTTGATTATTATATATCAAGAGAGAGGAGATAGTTTGGTGTTTTATGGCGCAGAGCGTTTGGCTATACTGCCAAGCATATCATAAGTCTGAGGTCTGACAGGAAAGATTGATGACAAATGAGAGGGTCGAAATAGAGAAGGATCACTGGTACCCGTGTTGAACGTGTTTCACAAAGATAGAAACCCCTGTTGGGAAAAGTGAAAAGATCTACTAGAGGGTTCCTCATTGCAGAAACCCTATCCACCTAAAGAAGGTGAGCCTCATGAGGGGTATTAATACTCAAATGCTTTCATTAAATTCTAAAAAATACATGCAAACTTAGCTCCTAAAACAGATAAACAGACTTAGGCAGTTATACTTGCAGTTACTCTACTGTTAATTGCGTAGAGGAAAAAACATTTGAAGCTTTGAAAGTGCTTCCCAGGTTTAAAAGGTTGGTGTTTACATTTTTACCTGTCAAAGGAGGCGTGGCTTGTCAGCTGATTTTTTTAAAAGTCGTTTTGACATACTTCTAATTCATAAAATAGCAAATATGTTATATCACTGAAAAGATCATGAATTGGAGAATTTAGAAATATCAAAATCTCAAAATCGATAACCTGAATAATTTTGTCTAAATTTTGAAAATATTTCATCAATCTTTCTTTCTCCCTTTTTCGGCTATATTTATTTACTGAGAATCTCACTACTTTCAGTTTTTAACCCGCACATAAATTTTTTATATATATATTTATATACATTGTTTTTCTACTAAATCCAGAGCTTAGTTATCTTTGTAAATCACGTTTCAAAGAGGAAACAAGTTATCATAAAATTTGATACTTGACTTAGAAACTGCACTTTAAAATGTTATTAATGTTATTCTTGGTAGATAAAATATAATCACAAGAGGTAGGTAACTGTGTCTCTCGATATATTTAACAACTCATTTTCAAAATTCTAAGAAGTATATACTAATTCATTTAATTCAATTCTTAAGAAAGTGTCACACTAAGAATGTGAACAGTGTTGGAATTTTGAATTTAATTTTTACTACCATTACAAACAATATTAGTTCTCGCATGTAGTAATAATTCTTATTTATAATTACTGATGTTTCCTTCATTAAAGAAGACGTCATCGATTTATACAAACATTCAGTAAAGTACTTAATCCTTATATGAAAAGCGAGGGATTTTATTAAAACCTATTTATGTAGGGGAAGAATATGAGTAGGATTTCACGTTTTCTTTAATCAAATTATATCTGTCCTTCCTCGCTTGAATTGAAAAGTAAAGAGAGGAAAAATTTAATTTCATTTCACTCCTTAATTAATGCAGACATTCATTACATGCATTTGCCTAAGATGAGTTTTCAATTCACATTTCATCCTTTAGAAAATTTTCTGTTCAATGCTTATTATTGATTAGAGAGAAGGATGTTTACTCAAAAATAAACTCCTTATTTAATTTGCTCAGACAGAATTCTATCATGATGAGTAACGTATTTAACAGTATCTTACCGTATTATTTCTGTGGTATCAATATTTTGTAACATCACTTAATATTATTAGTCAAAATTATTTTTTTAGCAGAATCAAGTAGTTAAACATCATTTGTCAGAGTGAAACACTGTTGACAAACATACAAGTAAGCAAACACAAAGTCGTAGGAATATAACAGGGGAAATTTTAACAAACACAAATACAACATCTATAATATATATATATATATATATATAGTGGGGTTGTGTGTACAATTAAAATTCGTGTGTTTCCTAGTATATAGTCCCAATTTTTATGCTCATGCACGAAACGCGACTAAATTGAGCCGAAGTCCAACCTCTCTGGGCTCTGGCAACCCTCAATTATGACAAGTGCAATTATAGCAATTAGGATAGCTGTAAATATTTAACTTACACGTACAAATATCGCTAATTCCGATCATCAGTGCCTGTCAGATTTGTAATCTGCTCTTAGGTAAGGAAGAAAATTGGGGCTCACCCAAGAAATCAATTCACTTCTATTCTCCATTGGTGCATTGTGCAAATCATGTGCCCACTAGTGGATCCCTGCCCATGTTGACATCGAAGGGAACGAGATGAGCGATTCCATTGCCAATGAAGCCAGAACACTCGAGTCTGTAACTTCATTTACTACGGTCTTTGATCCCAACGTAGTCGCAAACCAAAAGCTCTGCTCAAACCCAAGAAAAAAATTATCGCTGCCAAAATTGAATTATAGCCGAGAAATTATCACAACAATAACTAGACTAAGAACAAAGCATTTTAAGGGTATGAAGATTCTGCCCGATGGTTCCAGATCATATGTGGAATGCAGGCACTGCCCAAGCACCCAACTGGATTCCAAACACTTTTTTAGCTATCCTTCCATTGTTGGTGCCCCTTTTAAAATAGCCAATGACTGCAGCATGCACATTCTATACTCGGATGGTGCCATGGTGCAGTGTTATGCATTTGGCTATGCTCTTCGCAAAAATGTTAATAATAAACCGAATGTGAGGATTGTAGCACCGCACACTCCTACACATATCAACGCTAAATATAGACCTGGGGCAAGATATTCTATTATTGATCTAGCAGTTCTTAAAAATATCCCCTTCAATCATGATATTAGAGTTAGAGATGATTTTGAATCAGATCATCTACCGATCATTCTTACTCTATATACTGGCTCTGCTCTAATCAAAATTCCGGATCAACTCTCCGCCAATTGAGAACTTCAAATTTCTTTTAAATAACAAACCACTCCCCATCCCTCCTTCCTCCAGCAATGACGACCTCGAAATCGCAATTAAAAGGCTTGGAGAAAATATCTTTGAAGCTCTTATAGAAGCTTCAAAACCAAAATTTAAACAACCCCCATTAAAACTCTCCTCCGAAATTAAAGCTAAAATTCGCCTCAGAAATCGTGTTCGGGAAAAGTTTTGGGAACGTACAAGAAGATCCTGCAGTTTAAATCTGAATTCGAACACTCAGTCTTGAGGTTACGAAAGACATTAGACACTTTTCCCAATCTCGTTTTGGGGAAACTCACATTGCGGCACACGCCGGAGACAGGCACTCTTTGGAGGAAAACCTCCTATTCAAAAAACCGCCTCAAAAATCCCCTAAAGGGCGCATTTGGCAGTGTAGCAAATAACCCCTCTGAAAAGGCGGAAGTGATTGCCGACAGGGCCTTCAAAAAGCAGTTCAACCAACACTGAAGCTGAAAACGAACGTTTACAGCTCATACACAAAGGAAAATTAAAAGATTCCTGGACGCTCCTACCTGTCTAGATCTGGAAAAACAACGCCAGGGAAGTACAAGGGAAAATATTAAAAACTTAAGATCAATAAATCTCCTGGATTGGATTTAGTGAAATCGCATCATAAAATCTTCCCCTCAAATTAGTTCTTTTTATTGTCATGCTGTTTCAATCTATTAATAGAGGGAACTGTGTCATTTTCCTAAGGTGGAAAACTGCCGTGTTGGTCCCCATACTAAAAACCCAATTCTGATTATACTCAACCTCAATTACCGTCCAATCTCGCTACTCAGTGAGCAGGCAAAGCAGTACGATTTTGTTCTTTTGAATCACCTGAATCAGCACTGCACTTCAGCAAGGAATATTATTATTCCTGAACAACATGGCTTTGTTACACAGTGCTCCACAGTATGCCTTACTAGAGTTACTGGGTTGATTCACCCGGCCTCCAAATAACCAGCCACGGGTATACTTTTGTGGACATAATAAGCAGCACGATAAAATTTAGCATGATGGCTTGCTATCCAAGATGATGCGACTTGGGTTTTCCGAACAACTCATCAAATTATACACTCCTACCTAAACTCCCGTGAATTTGGGGTAGAGTTAGCGAAAACAGTCTCTCCACCCCGCGTCCAATTCTCGGTGGGGCACCACAAGGATCTTTATCAGGAATTTAAGCTCTTTAATCTATACATTAATGACATTCCCAAGGCTGCCGAGAGTCCATAGGGATGTACGTGGACGACACTGCCATTTTTACCCCAAAACATTTATAACCGTAATATCATTAAGCGGCATCAAATTATGTCATTTGACTCGAAACCTGTGGCTTAGCGACTAGAAAATAAAGGTTAATGCATCTAAAGCGCATGCCTCCTCTTTACCACGAGACAGTTGCATCGGAAACCTCCCGCATGTCAACATTTTTAATCAGCCTGTCCCTGGGTTACTGAATATAAGTACCTAGGTTTAAATACTTGACACTAAATTAAACTTTGCTAAACACCGTTCACGCCCACCAAGGCGGCTGGAATGAAACACTCTAAATCGCTTTGATTTCTCCCAAGAGCAAGCTCGCATTAAGGCCTGGGTTCTATTATACAAAGCCATTCTTCGCCGCATCATGTTATACTTTCTTCTCCCATTTGAGGCAGGGGCGGCAGTTAGTCACCTGAAAAGATTTTTTACTTTTCAAAACGGAGTATTCAACTGCGTAAGGGCAGCAAACGCACCTTGGTTTTGTCAGGAACGGGGAAATCTTGCATAAAAAGATCTTAATGTTCCGCCGCTTCTTGATTTCATAAAAAACAAACAGAAAATTTCTTCAACCGGTTACACGTTCAAATGAATGTACATCAGGGAAATCGGCTTGACAATTCTATTCCTAGCTCTTCTAAGGGCCAGCCTAGAGCAGTTCTTAATCACTCGTATCAACACTTACCAGCTCTGAAAGGATGATAGTAATGGCGTGCAATTAAAAAGTTATGAAATTTATAGTTACACTAGTTGTCTTCTTTTGCAGAGACTTCACTCATTCTAATTATTCCCTCCCACTTTTCATGCAAGTTTTTGATCACGTTTGAGTGAGGGCAACTTCACCCCTCATGATATTATTTCATTCCGTACCTTTTTCTTACTTTTCTTCCAAGTGGTTATTTAAAACTTTTCTTTCAATAACCGCACGCAGTTCTATCTTAGAGGTAAAGTGTAACTGAATTCAAAAGTATATTTTTCTCTTAATCCTTGTTATTAAAGAAATATATCCCTTCTCTCCTCGTTCCGTCAAGATGCGGCAGACGGTTGAAAGACGGGCTTTGCTGTCATGGAGATGTGACGTCATTTTCTCTTCTTTTTCCTATGAAAGCGAAACAGAAACTAAATCAATTGGGAGATTGTTTTCCACCCACCCCTCCACCAGCGTTATTGCACTGCATTTAATGTGGACTGCTTTTTATTTTTATATGTAACTTGAACAAATTGTTCTCTGTTCAATTTATTATGATGAGTGGATAATAGAGCTATCTCTAAGGTTCCACGTAAATGTATAACCGTTACCGTTACCATGGTGCAGTGTTCACGCCTTTGGCAATATTTGACTATATCCATATGTTTTGTTTTTACAAGCTCTGCACTTTGTCATACACGACAACAACATCAGTAATTAAAAAATAGTCAGAAGAAAGGTCTTGTAGCTGTTCTCTATTATTTCAATATTTATCATAAAGACTGACACCTGGACATGCTCCAAGATACGAAGCATCTATTAATTTTCCTTCTTTCTACCTTCTTAAATTATTTATTAGTAAAATTAAAAAATAATTCAATTAGAATTATTTGAAATAATTATTACATAAAAATATTTAAAATAATTAATTATAAAATTATAATAATTAAAATTAATAAATAATTATAAATTAGTAAAATTAACCAATTAATTATTGCTCATTATAAATAATTAATTATTACGAAGCATTAGTATTAATAAGAAATATTATTAATTTATTATTAAAATTATTATTGATTTATTATTAAAATTATTAATTTATAAAATTATTGATTATTATTAAAATAACGATTTATTATTGAAATTAATTATTAATTTATTATAGAAATTATTTAAATAAATTTATTAAAATTATTTAAATAAACTTTTTGAAATTAAATAAATTTATTAGAAAATGACTTATTGAACATTTTATAAAATTATAAAATAATTAAATAATTAATATATAAAAAAGACATGTTTTTTATTATATTAATTATAAAATAGTTAATTTAATAATAATAATAATATATTTTATAAATTATTTTATATTATACATAATATTTTAATTATAGTATATTGTATTTCACATTATAAAACTATTTGTAACTAATTTTTTTGTAAAATATCATTTAATATTTATTATATATTTTATTATAACTATAATTTATTAATGTAATATATATTTATAAAATTTAATATAATTATTTATATATAATTATAGTAATTTTTTTTTACTTTATAAAATACAAAATAATTACAAAAAATATCATTTAATATTTAATAAACCTTTCATAAATTAATTTAATTAATTTTTAAAAAAATAATTAAATGAATTGAAGAAAAAAAGTTGATAGCGCGTGCGTGGAATCGAACCCTGAAAGCAGACGATTTACAAATCATGCTATGAACTCGTTGTAGAAAATTAAAATTTAATTGTATAAAAGCTAAGCATGAGTTTCGAAGGCTGATTTCTTGAACTGACTAGTAATTTGGCGGAATTACATTGAGAGGTGAACACCCTAAAGGAGTACTACTATTACACACAAGTCCCGATTCCAAATAAATTTCCTTAGTCGTGCTCTCTCCTTGTTAGGTCAACAAAAAAAATTTTTTTTTAACTACATTTTTTTAAATAGTTACAAGTAATATAAATATATATATACATAAGACAGAATCGCAACATTAAGTGGTAATTAATTTTAATTAATTATCATTAAAGAATCGTATTGTCATCCAAAACAATCATGTATAAAAAATTTCAGTTCAACTGAATGCTTTAAAACGTGAGAAAAAAACCCTTTTCAAGTTTTGACACAAAATGCCAAAAGGGTCGCTAAGTCACCAAAAATGATGCCAACATGGCTGTATTGGTAATTCTTTGAATAATTAGTTTTATACAATTAATTTTTATTAATTATAATTAAATTATTTATATTGTCATCCAAAATAATCATGTATATAAAATTTCAGCTCAATTGAGCGCTTTAAAATGTATTTTATTAACGATTGAAAATTCCACCAAGATAAATAAATAAATAAATATGTAGAGATCGTGAGTTCGTAATAGGAATTGAAAAATTAACAAAACAAGTAATACAAAAAAAAAGTTTTTAAGTCTATTCCTACTTAGGTTAACAAATAAAAATTTTATTTTAGCTACTTTTTATTAAATAGTTCAAATTAATATAAATATGTATATACGTATGGCAGAATCACATCATTAAGTGGTAATTCATTTTTATTCATTATCATTGAAGTATCGTATTGTTATCCAAAACAATCGTGTCTATAAAATTCCAGTTCAAATGAATGCTTTAAAAAGTGAGAAAAAAAATTCTCAAGTTTTGACACAAGTAGCCAAAAGGGTCGCTAACGTGGCTGTATTTGTAATTCTTTGAATAATTAGTTTTAATCAATTAAGTTTTATTAATTTTTATAAATTATTTTATTGTCATCCAAAATAATCCTGTATTTTAAATTTCAGCTCAATTAAGCGCTTTAAAATGTATTTCATTAACGTTTGAAAATTCCACCAAGATAAATAAAAAAATAAACAAACAAATAAATATATATAGAGAGTGTGAGTTAATAGTAGGAATTGAAAAAGTAAGAGGCGCAATGGTAAATAATGCGTAAGGCATAAAAAGAATCACAGATAGATCCCGAGAATCAATTCATCACACGAAGACCAACAATAATATGACATCCAATATTTCATCTCCAGCAACCTTTCTTGCGTATTTTCATCTGCATGACGGGATCACACCTTTCACGATAAATTTTATTTGTATTTAAAAAAGAAAAAAAAAGCATTTTGTGTTTTGTCATTCATTGGCAACTTCTGGATACTCATTATTGCGAGTTTGAGTGAGTGAATATTAACGTCGCACTGTTCAGCCACACGAGGGCTTTTGGCGACGGACCACGTAATTTTGATTCATGGTCAAGTGACGTGGACACCTGAGCTGGCACCCCCCTCTCCTAACTACCACACCAAAGTGAGGACGTTTCAGTTCTCGACAGATTTAACGTGCATCGCTGCCCTATACGGCGGGTCTTCGGTGGTATTGGGCTCAAACTCATGACATGCCTGCCATGGTCCGATACCTTAACCACTGGGCTACCGCAGCCCTACTCATTATTGCAGCAAAATAGTAAGGATCTATAACCAACAATACCAAAAAAAAACCGAAAATATCTATAAAATTAACAATATTTATATGAAAAAAAAAGTTTTTTTTCTTTATTATATAAAGAGAGCCAGTATGTCACGATATTAAAAAGCATTACCATCTACTTATAATGTTAGTTACTTATATAAACCGTGGGTACTTGGGCGTGTTTTCTGAGTATTGTCTTATTTGGTTTCGTGGTCTGACCAACCCCGATAATTACCGTTATTTAATTGTGCTAAATTATACAATTTTATTTGTTTCATCACTATTTGATTTAAGCAGAGCAGAGAGTTACAAATATTTTCACAGCCTATCACTGGCATAGCTAGTCTCGAGTGGACCCTGTATTAAAATTCCTCTGGGCCCTTTTTTGAAGCACCTTAATATTTTACAAATTTTGCTTACACTTGTTGGGGCCCCTATTCCTTGGGGGCCCCGTATCATTGATATGGCTGATACGGAGGTAGCTACGCTCCTGTAGCGTATGTAAAAGTATAATGTTCTAAATTCAGTGTAGCTGATTAGTGTTTTTCAGAATTTGTTTCCAGTTATAATGATGATTATATGACTTTCTCAATGGCGACGTTGGTAGTTTTTTGGCAATTTGCGAAGGCTATTGCACCAACTTAAGGGATACTAAAAATAGAACTATTAAGGCTTTTACTTTAAGAAAAATATTTAGGAAAAGTATTATCGAACTAAATAAAAAATAATCCCCAAAACTTCGTGTGTACCCCTATACTTAGTTTACACAATACATTTTGTCGAATTTTATTGAATATGGAAAAGCTGTTAAAAATTATTTGGTGTAGATTTATTTTGAAAAATTTCTTTGTAATATTTTTTAACTGGTACATTTTAAAATCAAATCCCGATATCAGCGTTTCAATTAAGATTTTACTTAGAACAAAGGTTAAAAGAAACATTTTTCTGTCATTCAACAGACAAAGTAAAGTTATTAATTTTAAATTCTTATGCATATTAATACATTGAAAACCTCATTAAAATAATTAAATTTGATTCCAAAATAGCCTTATGTGAAAATGCTTCACACTTATTCAAGATATATAGCGTTTGCCGAGTTGAAGTTAATTTACGCTGGAAAATATTACAATGAAATTACAACCATCGTTTATGATATTATAATGATAATATTATATTGGAACTTTTTATGGAAAACCATACATTAATAATGACACATGTATATATATATATTGGTTTGGAAAATACTTTATCATAGGAAAAAATATTAAACACTATGACATAAAAAATAATATTTTTGAAATGTTTTAAATTCCCAAATCATTACATCTTTTGTCATTATCATTTTGGGTATTATTTGGTGATATTTTAAAGAAGTTTATGAAAACCTTAGGCTTACATTGTGACATACATTTCAATTTGCAAAATCAATAGTCAAAAAAGGGCAACAAATGATTTTAAGATTATAATATTTTTCAATGCACAGACACACAAGCAAAATATGAATTTAATCCTAAAAATGGCATTTTTAATAACATCAATCTCGTTTTTAAGTCTTTTGGTCAAGGTAATTATACCGATATTCTTCTTATATAACTATCACAAATGCTGATTTTTAAGACATTGTAAATAATTATACAAATATAAAATTTTACGCAACTCCTATAAATAAATATACAGTGGAGTTATGTTGTCTTTTAAAGAGTATTTTGTGTAAGCGCCTTCTATTATTTTTTAAATATGGCAATTAAATATCAAAAATAAAAGACAAAATTGTATTTTCTGAACTCATCAATTCTATGTGTTGGATGATAATACAGTAATACCTCGACTTAAATTATCCCAACGTGCTTGAATTCTGAGTTATAAGAATTTTCAAATCTCGTCAATTATTTTTTTTTGAGCGCTACACAACTCAATTACTCACTCTCTGCTTCCTGTTTAGCTAATGTACACGTTCGCACGTTTCGTGGGGAATCCACGCTTAGCCAAAGTAATTTATTTTTTCTTATTTATTTCTTATCTAAGGCGTGCGCGTTTGGGCGTTAGTTAACACATGTTTAAATTGTTATATCGTGTTTGATATATGTATTATATCTACTCAGACTTGTAATATGATTGAAAAAGCTGTCGATCTTCGCCCGAAAAATAAATTTAGAAATGGATATTGATGACGATCCAGAGCCGATGGATTCCCACAATCAGGAGCTAACAATTGAAGAGCTTATAGAAGTGCTTGAGCAAGGGTAAGGTATTGAAGAACTTGAGTCTCTAGAACCATTTAAATCATAAGATCGAATGACTGTGTGTGTGTGCCTTGGCAATTGGCCAAAAGGTCTGAGTTTATATGAAAAGGGGCTACAATTTTTTGAAAATATAGACAAACATAGGGCGTATTTTTTCAACGAACAAGGAATAAAACAATCATTAGCATGCTACGAGTAAAATTTTTGGGGGGAAATATTTGAGTCGAGAGACTATTTCGTTAGATTTTATGAAACTTTCTACATCAAAGTAACTTCGGTTTGCGATTTTGTATTTATGTTACCTAAAATCTTATTGCCTTTAGTTATTTGTGCAATTGGTACAGCAATAATCATCATAGCTTGCTTTGGAGATTATTCATAAAGTTCCGAGTGACGTGTTACAGATCTATTCAGCATGGGTGAAGTCTCGGGTGATGGACATTTCATTCAAAAGGGGAATGGTATTACGATCTGTAAGATAAATCCTGACTACTGATCAGTATTTCGAGCAGAACTCTTAGCTATTGAGGATGCCTTGGAATTTTGCTTTACTGAGAGTGTCAATACAGATATTTGGATATTGAGTGATATAGCCGAAGTTCCATTTTGCATCTATCTGAATGGTGGACGCATGGTGACAAGGATTATTCTCCATCTATTAAATAGCTTTAGTGCCAATGCTAAGAACTTTTTTCAGTGGGTACCGTCATACGTGAATGTCTGCGGGAA
This sequence comes from Trichonephila inaurata madagascariensis, assembly GCA_019973955.1. NCBI lineage: Eukaryota > Metazoa > Arthropoda > Arachnida > Araneae > Nephilidae > Trichonephila > Trichonephila inaurata. Next base: position 6,101 of record BMAV01024972.1, on the reverse strand, counting down.
TGAGATTGCAGGTGGTTTTACCTGTGAGGGCAGCCATGAAGATTCTACACATGGTGGCTGTCTTACTGTTTCAGAAATTAGTACCCGAGTCAAGAGAGATATCAGTTTCTCTTGGTGACAGGCCACCGTACATAAGTAATATGAAGAAAATCATCATGGAGCTGCTTTGCTTGGGACAAACATCAGACAAGGAAACTATTCTTAATAGGCTTCAAAGTAGACATACTCGGGCATGTGGCGGCTCTTAAAGTTTATCCACTTGGTCAAAATTGCAATATGAACCAAGGCACTTCTGTCCACATCTTGGCTTGTATTGGTTGCCACGAGAGCCAGCTGCTCTCAATCATGCTACAGTTCTTCATTGTTTAAAAACGCACCGGTCCATGGATTTGATTGATATGTTTCTGTCAATCAAGTGGGATAAGAAACAACAAGATCTTATTAAACTTTTTTTTGTAAGTTATTGTTCTCTTTCATCTTTAGCCCCAACTTAATGTAAATTATATTTATTCATATGTGAAATTGTACCCCAACTTATGAGGGTATCACTCAGTCCCAACTATCGCATAAGTTTGGGGTATTACTGTAATTCATGCCTCTTAAATAGAATTCAGAATTCTTTTAAAACTCATAACAAAAGGGGATAGGAGTTTATTTTTTCAAATTTATGGCTTCTAATTAAAACAAACAATTTAGTTGGTAAATGTGAAATCGAGGAAATTTCAGTTGAGTAGTGATACTGCACTGAATTAATTTCTGCTCGATTGGGAAAAAAAAGGAAATGTTTATGAATGTAACATTAATTTATAGTTTTTGCTGATCGTTATCGTTTTGTTCTCAGTTTTTGTAGCTTGAGAAACGTTTTATATGTGAGAGTAGAATTTGCATATTTGATATAATTTTGTATTCTTTTTCTCATATCAATGTTGTACTGTAGTGTAAAAAGACCACTGAAAATTAATCTTTAATCATGAATGTTTGTGATGCATTTACACTCGTAAAGAGTTAAAAAACACCTGTTACTATTTCTGAGAAATTAAATAACAATATATTTATAGAATATCAATTTCTTGTTTGTCTTTGCAAGAAGTTCCAAGAACTCTAATGTATCGGACCATGGCAGGCATGTCATGAGTTCGAGCCCCGTACCACTAAAGACCCGCCGTGTAGGGCAGCGATGCACGTTAAATCTGTCGAGAGCTGAAACGTCCTCCCGTTGGTGTGGTGTGGTAGTTAGGGAGGGGGTGCCAGCTCAGGTGTCGTCCAGTCCTTACCAGTGGTTCAAAACGTGGTCCGTCGCCAAAGCCTCGGGAGCTGAACAATGCGACGTTAATATTCACTCACCACTCACCCAAGAACTCTAATTCGATTCCTAAATGATGTTTCAGGTTTGTTTTTACTGTAACTGGAATATGATAACCGAATATTTCAAAAATTTAGCAAAAATTCCCAGTTTTTTCCTATATCTATGGAATACCTAAATAATTATTTAGCTTTAACAATTTTCAATATTTAAGGTTGCCTTCAACTAGTGCACTGTTATTAGCGTTTATAATATTTTTTTATGTAGACACTGTAGCCGTTTTTCTAAAAATATATATTATTTTTATGAGATATATTATTTTCATGAGAAATCTGCATTACAACAGATTGCTTTCTTAAGGTATCCGACACCGTTCGGACCAGTGATTGTGCAAAAGCTTATAAGCGGATAATATGTATGATATTTAGTGTCACTTATAATAGGAAACGTATATAAAATTATTTTAAGAATATTATTACAATAAAAATTTATTTAAGTACTATATTTTGAGAAAAAAATGAACATAGAATGACCCACTTTCAAAATATTCTCCTTTTTGTGAAAAGTGATTTTATTATAATAATATTTTTTTTATATATAGCCGAACTCTCTGGGGCTGAACTAGATTTTTGTAAAAACTTAGGGGATTTACCCATTTTTTTAACACAACGGGGAGGAGACATTTAAAAAAAACCCGAAGTTTTTCCATCGGTGGAACTTTAAAATAAGGGAATTTTCAAAAGTCCCAGTTCAGACCCCGGGGGAACCTTTTCTTTTATATAGGCAAAAAATTTTATAGAACATTTTTTATTTAAAACAGAAAGTTTTGAACAAAGGTTACATTTAATTTTTTTTTAAAAAAATTTAAATAATTTTTTTTCTCATATTGTCCTTAAAACAACTTTATACACGTATTCTAATCTAAATGACACTAAATATATTGAAAACTATCCATTTATGCGTTTTTTCAAAAAATCACGGTTCCAAACATAATCGGATCCCTTAAAGGCAGCTAAAATTATTAACTCTTTTGCTGCTTTGATTGAGCCACAACGATTCTATGATAGCGAAATCTGATAAATCACCGAAAATTTTTCACTGAAAGTAATAAATGGAAGCCATTAATTTTAATGGTGAATCAGGGCTAGATAATAATGGGGCAAGTTGAACAGGAATGTTTCTCTCTATTAAGTAATGAATCTTCGAAGACGAATACTTAATCATTTTTTAGTAACACACAAGTTTTCTTCTTTCAATAATTAATTATTCTCAATATCATATTCTTGAGTAAATAATGTATGAATTTGTTTAAGATGATATTAATTTGGATGTTCAAAAGATGGAACACAAAATAAATTTTTTTTCACACGAAAAATAACTGTAATTTTATAGTGAATTATTATTCCTACACACATAACTCTTCAGCTCACATTATATTTGTAAGAACTAGAAGTAAATCAAGAAGATATTTTTTAACATGGAAAAATGACATCTCCTAACATTGTAAGACATAAATAATGGAGCGCTGTAAATGAAATAAGTGAAAGGCACTGATTATTTTAATACGAAAGAAAATACATAAAGTTAGTTTCGTCATTACAGTGTAGAACAGTGATTCCCGATCTTTTTTTTGTTGTTGTTGTTGTGATACACTATTAACTATTTCAAAATTTGGTTGCACACTAACAATAAAATAAGTTTAAAATAGAGGATTTCTTTTCTGTAATACACTATGTATATATATAAAAAAGTTTAAAATAATAATTTTCATTGTTAAATAAAATAATGTATAAGACAAACACATAAAAATATTTATTGAGTATTTAATTACAAATTAATTTATGAATGTAATTAATGCAAAATTTGACTTGGGGAGTTTTAATCATTTCGTTTATATTTGGTAGTATAAATGATAATGTCACTCTCATTTCGTCATTTACATTTAAAATCTCAATCTTATTTTCACTTTAATATGTTTTATGAAATGCTGAAAATTCGAATTTAGGCAAATAAGATGTAGAAAATTGTAAGAATACTTTTAAAGCATTTTGGCTATCATGAGAGATAATCACCTCTAATTTTAATCCAAATGGAACTAACGCTTCCGAATATTTTGAAATTAAATCTGAGTTATTACACAGCGAAATTTGTGTTTCCTTTACAATCAAAGTTGATTTACATACGGATGTATACGTCCACAAATGGGTTACAAACCCGATCAAATTTTTATATCCCTTAGCAACGAAAGGATAAGTTAAATTTCTCCCGAATACCTTCAAATTATTTCTATATAACAATCGAATGTTCCGGTTCCGGATTTTTTTTCTCAGAATATAATTAATAATTTTTAAAAAAATGGCGGCACACGAAAGTACCGCGTCACAGTGGTTGATAATCACTGATGTAGATTCACAAGACTTAGTATACTCGAAAGGAAGTAGATTTTTTTCTAATAGGGGGTATTAAAAAAGAAAATTTTTTTTTTGTTTTTTTCATTATGAACACTATTTAATTCATTTATGTATATTTATACTTTTTTGTTATTTATTATTTTTAAAGGGACCGAACCAAAACCCGTGTTTTTAAAACAAAAATGTAATTTCCTTTTTGTGCCCGTTTAGAATACATGTAAAGTTTTTTTTTAAGGACTTTTTGACAGAAAAATTATTTAAACAATATTTTGGCGAAATTTTTAAACTTAAATTTTTTTAAAATTTTTCCCCTTTTTTGGGAAAAAATGCTTTATTATAATAATATTTTCCCTGTATATACTCAGACCTCTCCCACAGTGGATCCTAAATTTTTTAAATATATAACTTGAAGTGGGTTTTTTTCCATATTTTACGAAACCAGGGGAGCAATTTTAAAAAGAAAAAGCCAAATTATATATTTCAATGGGGAGGAACTCTGAAAATAATTTTTTTCAAAAAATTTAGTTAGTCTGTGTAAAGAGGTCAGCTATATACAGGGAAAAATTTTATAATAGAAACTTTTCACAAAAAGGGTAACAGTTTTAAAAGTTATTTAAGTTTTTTCCCAAAAAATTTATTTAAAAAATTGATTTTGTCAAAATGTCCAAAATTATACATTATTCTAATCTAAAAAAATTCATGAAAATTTCCATTTATCCTTTAAAAATCCCCGGGTTTTGAACTAGTTGGTTTCTTAAAATTTTTTTTTTTAAGTATTTTATTTTTTTTTTGTTTTTTCTTTAATTTATTTCCTTTTTATATATGTTTTTAAAGCGCACACTCTTCTTAAATTGATATTTAACTATTATCTCTTACATAAACGTATCACAAAATATTTTCAAAATAAAACTTTTTAACTTTGAATTTTTTTTTATATTTTCTTTCTTGTAAATTTAATATTTTGTTAGATTTTCACCTTACGTGCAAGTATATTTTAATGTATCTAGACATAATCTCAACATATGTTCAGAGTTAATATCTACTGATTTTGACTTTAAAAGATACTTTGTAATGAACTATTTATTTGATTACTTCAAATTTTTAAATTTAGTACTGAGATTTATTAATGAAATTTATACTTTTTTTTTTTTTTCAATAGTAATTTTTCCTCTTTTATTTCACATTTCAAAACTAAATACGTATTTATCAAAAATAAGGACTGTGGGTATTATCATTCTATTTAAAATATTTTTTTTTTTGTCTTTAGTTGAAAACAAACACATCATGACAAAAAACCTTAGGGTGTTAAATTAAAGTAATTCACATTTGCTTAAGTGTGTAAGCTATTTTAGCAGATTCATTCAAGAATTTTTGAAATTTATTTTGAAGGTAAATTATATATCTTTTCGTAAATAAATAATAAATTTTTAATTGAACTAAACGAAATGTGATAGGCAATAATAATAATAATTTCTCTAAAATAAATAAGGGTCTAACTCATTCTCGTCACTTATTTTCCTTCAAAATTAACAAACATATGTTTTTTGATTCATTTATTTTTCATATAATTAAATTTACTTTAAAATGGATTCAGTTAATGCGAAAAAATATTTCATATTTCAAATATTTAGTAATCAAATGATATATTAAATAATGTATCAATATATGCTTTAATATGGAAGGAGTAAATAAATCTGAATAAAGTATTAATTTCTGCAATGTATCTTAAGGAAATACCAAATCGCATTATGAGTTTAACTTACACGTTAAACAATGTCCTTATCCTAAGAATTAAATTACTGTTTTATATATTTAATAATATCTGTTTATTCTTTGCATTAGTAAGTCGAATTGTTTAGTCTTAGAGAAATATTGCGTATGCTTATACGTGTGTAAATAAAATTATAATTGAAGGTTTTTAATTTTATGCATATGTATTTAAAAGATTTTGATTTTATATAACTTTCCTGTAATAAAGCTAAAAATATTTAAATAAGACGAAATATATTTTATTATGTATATTTTTGTTTTATATATTAAATGGTATGAGATGTGTTTATTGGAAAATTTTAAAATCCTTCAAAAGGTGTGTGAAAAAACCCTGCAATTCTTTACAAAAAGGGGAAAATCAGTAGCAAAAATAAATATTTGAATTGATTGTTTCTGCACAAGTCGTGCATTGTTTTATTAATTATGTGAGAAAAATGTTTATATTTATAGAATAAAAGAAAGATTTTAAAAATTAAAAGACTATAATTCATAAATAGAATAAAATTACTCCATAAAAATAAATGCAACTGGTCTATAAAAAACTCTCCAAAAAGAAAATTTAAGTTCATTGTACTTATTTAATTTTAATTGCAGGTAAATTAGTATACATTGCGAAT